>CM072519.1:68686839-68724339 GCA_036898135.1 Oncomelania hupensis
GAGTAAAGTGTCTTTCCCAAGGACACAACACAATGCCCCGGCCTGGGCTCGAACCCGGAACATTCAGATCCGCAAGCCAAAGCTCTACCATTAGGCCACCGTGTCTACCCACTAAACAGGCCACCGTGATCCTGGCTGGGTGTCAGACATCTATGAAGCAAAGGCTGCGTCGCTTTCGGGCTGACTGCCTGTACAACCTTAGTAACAGGCCGAGAGCGGCAAAAGGTGTGTTAGGTGTGTTGACTGAATGAGTGAATGCTTATGCACAAATGTGGGTTAGGTGTGTTGACTGAATGAGTGAATCCTTATACACAAATGTGGGTTAGGTGTGTTGACTGAATGAGTGAATGCTTATACACAAATGTGGGTTAGGTGTGTTGACTGAATGAGTGAATGCTTATACACAAATGTGGGTTAGGTGTGTTGACTGAATGAGTGAATGCTTATACACAAATGTGGGTTAGGTGTGTTGACTGAATGAGTGAATGCTTATACAAATGTGTGTAAGGTGTGTTGACTGAATGAGTGAATGCTTATACACAAATGTGTGTTGACTGAATGAGTGGATGCTTATACACAAATGTGTTTTAGGTGTGTTGACTGAATGAGTGAATGCTTATACACAAATGTGTTTTAGGTGTGTTGACTGAATGAGTGAATGCTTATACACAAATGTGTGTTAGGTGTGTTGACTGAATGAGTGAATGCTTATACACAAATGTGTGTTATGTGTGTTGACTGAATGAGTGAATGCTTATACAAAAATGTGTGTTAGGTGTGTTGACTGAATGAATGTATACTTATACAAAAATGTGTGTAAGGTGCGTTGACTGAATGAGTGAATGCTTATACAAAAATGTGTGTTAGGTGTGTTGACTGAATGAATGTATACTTATACAAAAATGTGTGTAAGGTGCGTTGACTGAATGAGTGAATGCTTATACAAAAATGTGTGTTAGGTGTGTTGACTGAATGAATGTATACTTATACAAAAATGTGTTAGGGGTGTTGACTGAATGAATGTATACTTATACAAAAATGTGCTAGGTGTGTTGACTGAATGAATGTATACTTATACAAAAATGTGTTAGGTGTGTTGACTGAATCAGTGAATGCTTATACAAAAATGTGTTAGGTGTGTCGACTGAATCAGTGAATGCTTATACAAAAATGTGTTAGGTGTGTCGACTGAATCAGTGAATGCTTATATACAAATATGTATTTGGTGTGTTAATTGAATCTGTGAATGCTTATACAAAAAATGGGTTAGTTTGTGTGAACGGAAACCAGTTCGCATGTTCAGCGGTTATTGTTTTACGTAAATGTATCGCAGAACCTGACGGCTGTTTGCGGTAAACGCACATTTTGCATTAATCAACCGAGTTGATAGTGACAGCTGTCATCATATTACCACCATTCTGTCTCTGTCTGTCTGTTTCTGTCTCTGTCTGTATGTCTGTCTGCCTGCCTGCCTGCCTGCCTGCCTGTCTGTCTCTGTCTCTCTCTCTCTCTCCACACACACATTTCTCCAACGCCTAAACAAGAGCTAGTTTTGATTTCTCTCATCAAAGGACAGATTTGGCTCTACTTTCCAGAAGCGCGCCTAACTTATAACGTGTAGGTTTCGTCTGTCATGTCTTGCGTACCTGACGTCAGCTAATGGGGTCACGACAGAACGAGGGATGATTTAACTTTTTATCCTTCGTCAGTTCCCAGGTGTCACGACTGCAGTGCGCGTAATTCTATACGAAATTCCAGACTTTCCGCTTGTAGATTGTAATGGATATTGTTCAGAATGTCTGAGCTGCTGATATTGAATTCTGAGTTGCGAATGAGATATTTATATTTATTTATTATTTATTTGTATGCCTTTTCCATTATTATTATTATTTCAAAGTATTATCGGATTGCGAATGAGAGTATAAACTGAGGTCTAATCTTTGTTCCCTCGCACGGATTTTAAAGATCCTGACGCTCATGTCCTAAATGGATGGGTGCCAGCTTCACCAATGCACCCAGTAAGCACTAGGTCCCCGGTGGCACAGGATTGTGCCCAGTTGTCTGGGCGTCAGACGATGTGTATGGCAGCAAGTGGGCGCCTCGAGTGCCTTGAGCATCTCTGGACCTGGAAAAGTGCACTGTAAAAACGATTATATCATTAATAAATGGGCTGTTGTTACTAATGTCCGTGGTTTGTTATCTATTGATACACAATATATATTTTCACTACCTGTGCCCATTGGTTTTGAGAATGACCCAATTTTTGAATGTTTTCATTCGAGGTTCTTGGTTTTGCGTTTGTAGTCCGTTATATGTAATTTCTTAAGTAGGAATATCAGTTTGAACTATTTTCTGGAAGCATTGCGGAGTGCTTAGTTTAAAATCGCTGAATTTGCAATGTAGTTAGTAGGCTATCATTTCATTTTAATGCTTGATGTCCAACACGAATTGCGGTAGCTGACTTCAGCTTTTTGAGAGTCGCTGGTAAAGGATAACATTGCGTGTGTTTGTATGCATTATCATCATCATCATCATCATCTTCATTATCATTATCATCATCATCATCATCATCATCATCATCGTCATCGTCATCACCATCTTCATCATCATCATCAACATCAACAACAACAACAACAGAGTAGCCAGTTGCATCAACAGCATTTACCGGTGCCTTCTCCGATGGTAAAGTTGGTGTTCCCTTTTTGGTTACGGGAGAGGCCTTTGAAACCTCGCTTTTCTGTGGTCAAGAGTAATGAGGGCGGCGCCTCTCTCCTCTAATAAGTCAGCAAATGGCTTCTTCCTACTCCTTTTTCTCCTCAGCCTTTATCTCAGTTTTAATCATTATCATCATCACCTTGATCATCACTACTATCATCAAATATTAGCATCATCATCAGCATCATCATCAAACATCATCATCGTCATCACTACCATCATCATCATCATCACCTTGATCACTAACATCCTCAATCAATCATCACCATCATCATCATCATCATCATCATAATCATCTTGATAATAACTACCATCTCACACATCATCATCATCGTAATGACAGGTACGTCCCCGGTCCGTCCGTCACAGTCCTTCACTAGGGTCTTTGAAAATAAACTTGAAGAAGCATCTTTTTAGAGAGGCCTTTTCTTAGGCGCCCTGAGTGAGTGTTTTTGGGTGTTGGGATGTGTATGTGGTTGCGTGTTATTGACCAATGTACGCATGTTGTGTTTACATTTTTGTGTGTAAAGCGCTTTGTGATTTTGGAAAACGCTGTATAAATTGCCTGTTATTATATTATTATTATTATCGTTAGGTTAGCCTATCGTTAGCCTCACCATCATCGCCGTCGTCATCATCATCAGCAGCCGCAGCATCAAAATCAGCATAATTATGTTAGCGTTAGGCACAGCGACAGAGTGTTCAGTGAAGCAGTTTATGCTCCTCGTTACTGCCCTCGTTATCTTGCATTATTATCATCATCATCAGCAGCAGCAGCACCAACATCATCATCAGTATCAGCAGCAGCGACTACTGGCACATCAGCAGCATTTGTGAGGGTGGGACAAAGCGCGCGACCAGCGTGATCAAGGAGGCAGCGAGTGATGCGATTGGTGGTCACTGATTACCGCCCTTAACTGATTACTGCGGAACTGGCTTGTCTCCTCTTACTAGTCCTAGGACTAAGCCAACTGCACCCACGCAGATTATCCCAGACAGCTGAGGCATGCGCCTATACCACACTGCACAAAGAGCTGAGAGCACAGCGATATGGCAAACATTGTTACGGTTAAAAACAAATATTTGTTTTAAATGTCAAGGTTTGGTAGTTATTTCCTGTCTGCAATCATATTCTTATGAAAAGATATTAAATCAGTCCTTTGAATTAAATTGAACCAAATGTACGTGTGGAATTATTATCTATCCTATCCTATCCCGTTACTCGAAAGTCGTTGGGGCACTACAGATGACCGTTTAACCAGCGTACTCCATCTTTCTCTGTCCTCAGCGGCCTCCATGATTTCACACAGTGTCAAGCCAGTCCATTCTCGAATGTTGTCCTCCCACCTCTTTTTCTGTCTCCCTCTTCTTCTGCCTCCTTGCACTTTGCTTTGCAGGATGGTTTGTGCAAGGCCTGATGCTCTGGTGACGTGGCTATACCATCGGAGTTTACGTTTCTTCACCACTGTGAGCATGTTACCGTGTTGTCCAATGGCTTGTGCGATGGTCTGTCGGACTTCGTCGTTGGTGGTGGGGTGGGGTATAGGAAATGCCCAGAAGTCTTCTGTAGCACCTCATCCCCATGCTTTGTATTCTTCGTTGTTGTAGGTCTCCTGTGAGGTTCCATGTTTCGCAAGCGTATAGGAAGATGGAGACGACCTTGTGGCACAGTTCAAGCCCACGAGCACTGTAAGCTGAAGTGGGAAAATCGTCCTTCTTATTCCTTTACACCTCGGTTGATAGCATCTATCGAGAGGTTTTGTCGAAGTTGCATTCTTTAACTTTAGTCCAATTTTTTTTTTAGGCGAGGTGATATCTCCGTTGTGAGGATATCGGTTGATATTGTTGTACACAGGATGTTGATGTTGTCGTTGTTGGTAGTTGTAATGAGCGTGGTGTGTGAGTTGCTGTGGTGATGACGATGGTGGTTTTGTTGCTGCTGTTGGTGGTGTTCGTGACTGTGCTGTTATTGTTAGTGGCGGTGACTGTTCGTGATGGTGGTGATGGTGGTTGTGAGGGGTGCATAGCAGACCCCTTTCATTCATTCCAAATGCGCTCTTGAAGAAATAGAGCAAGCGATAGTATTTACTAAAATGTTTGATTGAAAATAATACAAGTGACTGGACAGTAACTCCTTATTCAAACTTGCTGATAACTTTGATGAATAGCGCTGTGTTTGCATAAAACGACATTTATCCTAATCCTTACAGTAATAGAATGTAATTAAAGATCTTTTATTTCACATCACAGTGGCAAGAGCAACCCCTATTTGGCCCGTCGCGTTTACACCGCCAAGCCGCGCTGTACGCTAACCATCCCTAATTCATGAAGCCAGTATAGCCCACGCTTAGTTATTAGGACTAACAAAATCTGCATTGTTGTGTTATTTCTTATTCATAAGATCTGTCAGCGCTAGCCTACAGGACCGGACAGAACAAATCAATCAGTACTGACAGGGTGGAACAAGACATTGTTTGGCGTCGGCTGTTTGGTAGTATTGTCGTAGTTCTCTTTGCTTCTTGATCATTTACTACCCCCGTCGGGGTGCCGGGGGGTTTCAGTATAAATAGTATCCCCACTTTCTGGAAATTTAGTGTTTTAAATTCCCACTGTCGCTGTCTTTCTCATTTGCTCTTTCTCATTCCTGCTCTGTTCTATCAATCTGCTATACTATCTTCTTCTTCGCTAGACCAGTCACCTACCTTTTTTCTTGAAAACTCTTCCGGGACAAGACTCCTTATTTGTGTATGAGGTCTGTTGGATCAGCTTGGGAATATTGGACGCTTGGTGCCAGGTGGTCACTAGGGCTTCCTGTGATGTTATTATTTAGCAATGTAGGAATTTTATATGTATCATTGTATGTGTTTTGTTGATAATTTATAATGATGTTTGTATTCTATTTTGTTTTTGTAAACGGGGGTTCGATAAATTAGAGTACAGCCTCAGCGTCCCCTGCATGGGATGTCTTTATTGTACAGTGACTGGCTGGTTGAGAGCTTTCACTTTTACCACTAGGGTTGTTTCAGCAGATCTTTTATGCGGATCAGGGGTTGTCCGGTCCTGATTTGGCTCGGAAGAGTCCGCTGGACCTAAAGCAATAATCATGTAATGTAATGTAATGATCATTTACTCCTTGGGGTGAGAGTAGAAACCGAGGTCCGGGCTTTAGGCGATGCGGCTAAAGCTGCGCCTCGGGCCGAGTACCGCTCTTGAGCTGGAAAGACGCTCTCTCTCTCTCTCTCTCTCTCTCTCTCTCTCTCTCTCTCTCTCTCTCTCTCTCTCTCTCTCTCTCTCTCTCTCTCTCTCTCTCTCTCTCTCTCTCTCTCTCTCTTTCTCTCTCTACCTCTTTCTCTCTCTCTCTCAAGTCAATACATGTTTTTTAGCCACAAGGGATAATTCATACAGCACATTGCAGATGCACATCGGCTAATAAGAGACTGTTTAAACACGGAGATCGTGGTGGTGTACAAAAGATTATAGTCATGATGCAATGAAGTTGCAATGATGAGTGTCGGAGTGCGCCTGCAATAAATAAGCCCGTTGTTATCTTCTTCTTTCTTCTTCTTCTTCTTCTTCTTCTTCTTCTTCTTCTTCTTCTTCTTCTTCTTCTTGTAGACTTTTGTCATGAATACCTCAGTTATATCTCCTCGCTCCTGTTTATATCCCACAGTACAGTAGGGCATAACTTGGATAGGACTATCTCCTGTCGCTGATTGAGGCCTCACGTTTTCCTCCGCCTCGAGCAAATTGTTGTTTTTTATGTGCTAGGTGCGCTATCGTAGCTTGACGGTGCACCGTGTTGTGCGCTACGAGGTAACAGGAAGTAGAGGTCAAGGGTAAGGAGAGGGGTGAGAAAGTGATGGGTATTGGGGAGGGGGTGGGGTAGAGGGGGTGTTGACGCAGATTGATAAGCAGAGGTCGTGGCGGTAGTGCTGAGTGGAACTGGAGTGTGATTGAAGATGCTATTGTTGATCCGGGTGCTATGGAGTGTGATTGAAAATGCTATAGTTGATCCGGGTGCTATGGAGTGTGATTGAAAATGCTATTGTTGATCAGGGTGCTATGGGAGAGATTAAAAATGCTATTGTTGATCCGGGTGCTATGTGAAAAAATGAAGATGCTATTGTTGATCCGGGTGCTATGGAGTGTGATTGAAAATGCTATTGTTGATCCGGGTGCTATGGGAGAGATTGAAGATGCTATTGTTGATCCGGGTGCTATGGGAGAGATTGAAGATGCTATTGTTGATCCGGGTGCTATGGGAGAGATTGAAGATGCTATTGTTGATCCGGGTGCTATGGAGTGTGATTGAAGATGCTATTGTTGATCCGGGTGCTATGGAGTGTGATTGAAGATGCTATTGTTGATCCGGGTGCTATGGAGTGTGATTAAAGATGCTATTGTAGATCCGGGTGCTATGGAGTGTGATTGAAGATGCTGTTGTTGATCCGGGTGCTATGGGAGAGATTGAAGGTGCTATTGTTGATCCGGGTGCTATGGGAGAGATTGAAAGTGCTATTGTTGATCCGGGTGCTATGGGAGAGATTGAAGGTGCTATTGTTGATCCGGGTGCTATGGGGGAGATTGAAGGTGCTATTGTTGATCCGGGTGCTATGGGAGAGATTGAAGGTGCTATTGTTGATCCGGGTGCTATGGGAGAGATTGAAGGTGCTATTGTTGATCCGGGTGCTATGGGAGAGATTGAAGGTGCTATTGTTGATCCGGGTGCTATGGGGGAGATTGAAGATGCTATTGTTGATCCGGGTGCTATGGGAGAGATTGAAGGTGCTATTGTTGATCCGGGTGCTATGGGAGAGATTGAAGGTGCTATTGTTGATCCGGGTGCTATGGGAGAGATTGAAGATGCTATTGTTGATCCGGATGCTATGGGAGAGATTGAAGGTGCTATTGTTGATCCGGGTGCTATGGGAGAGCCAAAAGGAGGAACAGGAGGGGTTGGGGGACAGAGGTAGGCAGACAGACACACAGACTGACAGAAGAGAGGAGAAAGAGAAAGACAGATAGTTGGTTTTTTTTTACAGAAAGAAAGAAAAGAAAGAACACAACAAAGCATAAATAAATAGAGAGAGGGAGGGAACACAGACAGACAGACAGACAGGGATATAGAGAGAACGTAACGACAACGCTGAGTTCGATGATTATGATGACAGTGTGTATACGATGATGATCGTTAGTTGTGTAATTGGACGCTGCATCTGCAGCTGCTGCTGATGATGATCATCATTATGGTGACTGTGAGCTGGATTACAAATAGGGCGCTCGGTCGTTGACCTGGTAATTTAATTTAAAAAAAACAACACAAATGTTTAATAGGCTTTAACAACGGTGATGTTGGGTGCGTCGGTTTTAATTGCGAATCTCTCTCTCTCTCTCTCTCTCTCTCTCTCTCTCTCTCTCTCTCTCTCTCTCTCTCTCTCTTTCACACACACACACACACACACACACACACACACACACACACACACACACACACACACACATTCTACACGCGTATTGCCATACACTCGACAAACTGACCCTGTATGACCTCTACACGAACAACACGTTCGCTCCATGACGTCAGACAAACCAAAACGGCGGGCAGAAAATTCCCAGAATCCCTTTCGCGTACGGGGGAGTGTATTAGAAGCAACATCCTTAAGGCCGACCTACGTAAATGTTTCGTTTTAATTTGAAACGAGGCATGATGTATATATAGATTTTGACCTTGAATTTTCTCCTTCGAGGAGGAAGGGGGCGTGCTTACTGACAAAAGTCTTGCTTTAATGCTCTAAGCTCTTAAATAACACATTATTGTATTGTGACTGAATTGCTCGTTATATAAAACACTTACCCTGCTCCACGACCTGCACAAGGCGCTAACTTGCTGCTTGATGCGCACTGCCCAGCGCCACAGATAACTCAACTGAACGATCCAGGCTACGAACCATTATGTCTTTGTTTTTCTTTTTTTGTTTGTGTGTGTATGTGGGTGTATCACTGTGTGGTGTATGTGTGTGTATGTGGGTGTGTCACTGTGTGGTGTATGTGTGTGTGGTATGGAGGAGTGGGAGATAGGGTGTTTTAATAGGTCAAAGTGAGGAATCCAAACTTTCGTCGAGGCCCTCTGCTTCTTCCAAGTCTTTGGTAGAAGGGAGTAGTACCTCGACTAGTTTCTCCTACGCTGAATGGCATCGGAACTTACCCAACATTCCTTTTTTTTACCTTTAGTTTTTGTTTTCCTGCAGGCTTGAGCAGTTAGTAAACGCTAATGCATAGAACAGTGAATAGTACTCGTGGTCGGTGGGTTCTTGCTCAATAACAACACAACAAGTTACGCACTCACAGGCTAGTACAATCATTTTCTAGTGTACTTTCTTCAATTTCCTAACAAAACAACACAAATTCTTAATTCTTCTATTATTTTAAATGTATTTTTATTTTTAATGAGCGATTTAGAAATAGGTTTACCAAGAGATACTTTCTTTAGCTGTGTTATCCGTCTGTCGGTTTGCCTCACTTGTCTGTCTGTATGACTGTCTCTGTCTCTCTCTCTCTCGGACCGTCTGACTGACGCTGTTTGTCACTCTCTCTTTCCCATCTCTTTGCCTCTCTCTCTCTTTCTCTCTCTTACTCTCTCTCTCCTCTCTCTCTCTCTCTCTCTCTCTCTCTCTTTCTCCTCTCTCTGTCTCTCCTCTCTCTCTCGTCTCTCTCTCTCTCTCTCTCTCTCTTTCGCTCTTTCTCTCCCTTTCCATCTTTCCCCCTTCCCACCCCCACCCTGCACTTCACCTGAGCAAAATGAAAGTTTACAAGCACGGGAAGGGAGTGTTTGTAAGGGCGGCGGCGGGCCTATCATCACCTACCTCAGCTACGGCTTGGCTTCGGAAGGTGGCCAGCTTTGTCCGGACAGCTATCCGTTATTAGACAGGTGTGTGGGGTCCCATCATCTCATTCAGGCATTCGGCTCAACCCACCTGAGAATCTTAAAAGCAAAGAGGCGTACGAGATTCACGCCCAAAGCACCGTCAACAACGGAGAGGACGCGATGTTAATGCCAGCCGGCCGACAGGTGGATATGGGGTGGGAGACGATTTGTTAACTGCAGCAAGGGGGCATCTCTGGCGTTTTGAGTTATTATTATTATTATTATTATTATTATTATTATTATTATTATTATTATTATTATTATTATTATTGTTGTTGTTGTTGTTGTTGTTATTATTATTGTTATTATTATCGAGGATTTTTATAGCGCACATATCTCGCCGTACTTGGCGACTCAAGGCTGGATCTAACTCAAGCCGCTCGAGGCGCCAACTTGCAGCTTTTGGGCGCATCATAATAACGCTCCAGACAACTGAGCACAATCCTGGGCAGCCCAGGGATTGGGGGAGAAGGACCTAGGTGCATGCTGGGTGTGTTCTTGTCACCGGCACTCGCCCGTCTAGGACATGAGCGTCAGGATCTTTATAGTCCCTTATGATGGAATGTATGCGACACAGACTAGACCTCGGTTTATACTCTCATCCAAAGGATATATTGTGTATCAGCCAGCGCCTTCAGCTGAAAAAGCGCTATAGCAACACTTTTGTTTTTCTTAATGACGGTTGGTCTTCCCCGTTATTTGAGGAATTCAGACCGAGTTTAGCATTTGGGTAGGTGACCCACGGCCCCTATGTCCAGAGAACTTCACCCTGACACTCAAGCAGTGCAGCGATCCTTGCCGTCGTTTTCACCGCTGAACCAACGCGCTACCACATCACAGACTCTTAACAAAATAGAGGAACACACTTTTTTTAAAAAAAACTATCGCAAAACCCATAAATTATGCACGCTTAGCATGATGCAAAACGATTTTTTTTAAAAACAGAACCGACTTAAAACCTTTTTTTTTTTGGTCCTAAATAGAACTTGTTTGAATTCTCCTGAAGATGCACGCAAACACACACACGCACACAAATCACAATAAATCTTTGGCATGAGTTAGGTTTAAACTAGGAGTAATGGTTTGTGAAAGGTCAAAGTCCGGTTAGAGGTTTCTATAGCAAAGCCTAATATTACCCACTTAAGTTCATATTCACGCCTGCACACAGACACACGCACACAGGCTCACACACACACACACACACACACACACAGAGCATAGAATTTAAGCTTGAGTAGTTTCTACCGCTCTTTTTCTACCTCAGACACCCATATTTCAATGCAGACAATACATTTACATGTATACTACTCCTAGTACTACCGCGATTACTGCTATTACTGCTACTGCTGTTATGCTGCTTCTACTGCTGCTCCTCCTCCTACTACTACTATTGTTCTTCCTCTTCCCTATCTTCTTCCTATTACATTTTTGTGGCTACTGCAGAGTAATGACTGCTGCTGTGATGCTGCTTCTACTGCTTCTTCTATCACTACTATTCCTAGTTTTTTCTTTACCCTCTCCATCTGTGCCGCTGCTATTACTACTGCTGCAGCTGCTGCTGCGGGTACAACTACTGCTGCTGCTGTTGCTACTACTACTACGGCGGCAGGGATAATTCAGTGGTCAGAGCGCACGACTTGTGTGAGTGCGTCTTGGGCGACGTGGGTTCGAATCCTGACTTAAGCAAACTATTGTGTGATTGCTGGATATTACGGGCCAGCGCCTTGAGAAGCTCTCTGAGCTTGTAAGTGCGCTATATAAGAGAAATCTCTTTCTTTTCTCTTTTACTATTTCTTCTACTCTACTACTACTACTACTACTACTACTACTACTACTACTACTACTACTACTACTACTACTGCTGCTGCTGCTGCTGCTGCTGCTAGTACAAGGCCTTGACCCTGGCATCATGAACGTTTTAAAGACAGCTGCTAAGTGTACATGGTTGATGAAGATAACTGACCTTACCTAAAGAAATCTTTAGCTTTGGGTCTCGTACAGGGACTATTTAATATTTTCAGCCAGATGTTGAGAGAGAGAGAGAGAGAGAGAGAGAGAGAGAGAGAGAGAGAGAGAGAGAGAGAGAGAGAGAGAGAGAGAGAGAGAGGGAGAGAGGGAGAGAGAGGAGGATACATGCTTACAGCCTTCAAAACATTAATTTAACATGACATAAATTTTATTTTTGTTTTGTGGAATGCGAGACACAGTCACCCAGGAATAGAAAGAATCCTGCACATTTTTAATCCATGATAACGGAAATGGTTTTCACAACTTCGGACATTGGGAACTAAACCGTGCTTCAACCTCGAATCCAATTGTCCATATCATATAAGTGGTTTTATCTTGTTTTAAAAAAGCGCGGCGATCTGAAGAGATCGCTATTACAGAAGTCGGAAAGAAAATACAATTTTTATTTTTGAAATTTTAGAATGACAGCATCCAATACTATTATTGAGTGGAGGGAGAAAACCGGAGTACCCGAAGAAAGCCCTCGGTGTCCTGGAAAGTCTCGTACCTAAGTCACGTAATCTAGTCCCGCGCGGGGTTCGAACCCGCAACCTACGGCTTAGGACACCGGCTGACTAACCACTGAGCTACAGGACACCCCTGTTAGTCTTTGTTTATGGGGTCCATGTGAGTGTTTGTTTATGGGGTCCATGTTAGTCTTTGTTTATGGGGTCCATGTTAGTCTTTGTTTATGGGGTTCACGTTAGTGTTTGTTTATGGGGTCCATGTTAGTCTTTGTTTATGGGGTCCATGTTAGTGTTTGTTTATGGGGTCCATGTGAGTCTTTGTTTATGGGGTTCATGTTAGTCTTTGTTTATGGGGTTCACGTTAGTGTTTGTTTATGGGGTCCATGTTAGTCTTTGTTTATGGGGTCCATGTTAGTCTTTGTTTATGGGGTCCATGTTAGTGTTTGTTTATGGGGTCCATGTTAGTCTTTGTTTATGGGGTTCACGTTAGTGTTTGTTTATGGGGTCCATGTTAGTGTTTGTTTATGGGGTCCATGTTAGTGTTTGTTTATGGGGTCCATGTTAGTGTTTGTTTATGGGGTCCATGTGAGTCTTTGTTTATGGGGTCCATGTGAGTGTTTGTTTATGGGGTCCATGTTAGTGTTTGTTTATGGGGTCCATGTTAGTGTTTGTTTATGGGGTCCATGTGAGTCTTTGTTTATGGGGTCCATGTGAGTGTTTGTTTATGGGGTCCATGTGAGTGTTTGTTTATGGGGTCCATGTGAGTCTTTGTTTATGGGGTCCATGTTAGTGTTTGTTTATGGGGTCCATGTGAGTCTTTGTTTATGGGGTCCATGTTAGTGTTTGTTTATGGGGTCCATGTGAGTCTTTGTTTATGGGGTCCATGTGAGTGTTTGTTTATGGGGTCCATGTGAGTGTTTGTTTATGGGGTCCATGTTAGTCTTTGTTTATGGGGTCCATGTGAGTGTTTGTTTATGGGGTCCATGTGAGTGTTTGTTTATGGGGTCCATGTGAGTCTTTGTTTATGGGGTCCATGTTAGTCTTTGTTTATGGGGTCCATGTTAGCCTTTGTTTATGGGGTCCATGTTAGCCTTTGTTTATGGGGTCCATGTTAGTCTTTTTTTGGGGTCCATGTTAGTCTTTGATTATGGGGTCCATGTTAGTCTTTGTTTATGGGGTCCATGTTAGTCTTTGTTTATGGGGGTCCAGTTGCACTCCCCTGTTAGTCTTTGTTTATAGGGGTCCAGTTGCACTCCCCTGTTAGTCTTTGTTTATAGGGGTCCAGTTGCACTCCCCTGTTAGTCTTTGTTTATAGGGGTCCAGTTGCACTCCCCTGTTAGTCTTTGTTTATAGGGGTCCAGTTGCACTCCCCTGTTAGTCTTTGTTTATGGGGGTCCAGTTGCACTCCCCTGTTAGTCTTTGTTTATGGGGGTCCAGTTGCACTCCCCTGTTAGTCTTTGTTTATGGGGGTCCAGTTGCACTCCCCTGTTAGTCTTTGTTTATGGGGGTCCAGTTGCTCTCAATATAGTTGTCATACTTCCAATATTGTGACTTCCTCTCAACTGTCATTAATTGCTTCTTCGTTTTTCTTCTTGCCTTCTTGGTGCTATTGTTTGACTATGGTAGATTTAAGAAAATCCAAATTTTTCTAGGAAAGTCGGAAGATAGATGTAGAAAGCACGTGTTCGTTTGGTCTGTATTATTTATCGTTAAATTTAACTTAATTTAATTTCATCACATCACGTGTGAAAAAATTACATCGCCTCGATATTTGTTTACATTGCGAAAATACATTGGAGAATTATTTTGGCCTAAAATCATTCTGCGGCTGAAAATATATGGGCGTTGATAGAGTTAGGAAATATCCATTTGTTTGGAAGTTGGTGATAGATGTACAAAGCATGTGGATTGTGTGGATTGTGTGGATTGGTTTAGCGGGTTAAAGAGGCCCCGACACCATACATTTCAAGGTCTCAGATCCTATTCAAATTCACATCGAGCTCTATCCCAACAACAACAAAAAATGAAGATCCCCCCCCCTGCCCACCGCCTCTCCCCAAAAACCCTCCACCCATAACAAACCTTTTTTTTAAAGCACGGGTTTGGTCGAAATTGATACATTCATTTGTTATTGTGCCTAGGGTGAGTCTAAAAATAGCACCGCTGGGAAAGGGCGTAGTGGGTTGTTTTACCCAACGAAGGAAGAGGCGCCGAAAATTCAAAGCATAGCGGTTAGTGTGAGTAACGATTGCCCATTATATGCTCTTGTCTCGTGACTGCAAAGCAATTTCTCCACAGTAAGCTCATTCTCTCTCTCTCTCTCTCTCTCTCTCTCTCTCTCTCTCTCTCTCTCTCTCTCGCTGGATCGAGTGGTGAAAGTCTGTGGGAGGGTTGTAGGAGTGAAACAAGAGAGTCTGCAGGTGTTCGTATGAAAGGCGTGTTGTGCGGAAAGCCAGTTGCATTGTGCTGGATAGCACTCATGTGCTTGCGCACCACTTCCAGCTCCTGCATCCTGGAAGGCGCTACCAAACACCAAGGGCCAGAACTCTCAGAACGAAAAACAGTTTTATTCCAAAGGCTGTCTTATTACTATTATTATTATTATGAGTGTGTTTGTTTGCCCAAAATAATTCCATTTAATATTTGCTGTCGTTTAATGTTAGCATGCATAAGTGTAATTATATTCATACGTGACTGTGCATTTTTATCCTCATTGTCATTATGATTGTTGTTATTATTATTGTGATGTTTATTCCTTGTTGATTGTAATTCTACACCACAATGTAATTTCTTGTAAAAGATAATAAAGTTGTCTTATCTTATCTTATCTTATCTTATCTTATCTCTCTTTCTCAATATTATCTCTCCATTAACTTATGTTAATCTGATTAATAAAAATTGATACAACAACAACTCTCTCTCTCTCACTCACACACCCACACACACACATAAATAAGATAACATAAAAACGCCTCCTTGATTCCTTGGCACTGTAAACACTTTATGAGGAAGTTCGACTATTCACAATGTCCTTGGTGTCATTAACCGGATGTGAACTCTCGCTGCGGTTTCCTTGAACCGCTTACCTCCCGTTTTGACTGACATGCATAACAATGTGAGTCTGTTTACTCATCCAAATACATTTGTTAAAAATCCAAGTTTGTGCAAATATGTGCAAAATAGTCCAAACATGGCATCCAAAAAAAGTGCTCGTTCGTCCGTTTGTCTGCGCAAATCGTGCAAATGGGTTAATAACCCACCATTTATTTCAACCAAACTTGGTAAGACCTCCTAAATGATCAGTGAATCAGTGACTTCACTTCAAGGTAAAGTTCTCAGGGTCAACAAATACAATTACCATTCTCCACAATACATTGTAAGCAACATACACACTAAACACATTCTGACAGAAATTTCTGTTTAGCATCTGTCAACATTCATAGCGAACATCTTCTGCTGCTCATCTTCTTATTCTTCTTCTTCTACTTGGTCTACTGCTTCTTCTTCTTCTTTTACTACTACTACTACTACTACTTCTTCTTCTTCTTCTTCTGCTACTACTACTACTACTACTACTACTATTACTACTACTACTACTACCACTAAGCTTACTTCGTCTTTTCCTTCTTCTTATTTCGCATAATTATGCTAAAACCGTTTCACCAGTTATCTGAATACACCGGTTCTAATAGCAAGACAGTAAAGACCACTTCACGCATGCGCAGTATTTTCTATGGGGATAAAACCCGTGTTACACTTTATCCGAATAGTCTGGCACGTGCACGGTTTACAGATACCTGTAAAACAGGGTGGGTGTCTGAGCCACAAGCATACTCCCGTCCATTAATATGGGAAGCAGGCCTGCACACTCTCGTCTGCGCTGTGTCACACACACTGATAGGAAAAATGTCAGAAGTCTGCCATGCACTCTATAGCTGTAGGGCGTAGTTCCAGTCCGTTGAAAATGTCGTGGGGGCCCTGTCTAGGTTAGACTATCACCTCCTGCAGTTGATAGGGCAGAGCAAAGGAGGCTCGCTTCATGGAGTCGTGAAAATGTGAGGTGACATCTCATCCATTTCCTTCCACGACTTTTTAAGAAATACCTGTCTGGTCAGGATGGCTGACAACAATATAACAAAACCAACGTAGCCTATTTTGGAGACGAAATTAAAGTGGCGAATAGGACATTAAAGAATGAATTAGACGTCGACGATTTGACGGAATTAGGCATTATAGAATTAGACATTAACACTTTCGACATTATAACATTAGGCATGACAGAATGAATTAAAATTAAACGTGACAGAATTAGACGCGAAAGATGTAGACATGAAAGATTTAGACATGAAGATTTAGTCGTGACAGATATAGATATAACAGAATTAGACAATAGAAATAAGACGCGGAAGGATTAAACACGCCAAGACACCTCTCTCTCCCTCCTCGACCCCCCCCTCCCCTCCAGCTCCCACCCCCGTGTTTGCAGCGGTGCTTACCAGGCGTCGCCAAACGTTGAACAACTGATGCGTTTGACGTAACACATTTCGGGGCAAATGCTTTCGACCCGTGTTAGGCTACGGTGGGCAGGAGCAATACAAAGGTTGTCAGCAAAGGTCTCTTGTTAGGCTAGCGTGGTATTGCTCGCTCCAGTGAACACATCGGTTTCTGTTTATAGATCGATCATGTGTTTTCAGCTAAAGCTTTATCAGCAACTTATAATTATAACCTCAACGACGATGATGATGATGACGACGTAAGTTAGTTAGTTAGTTAGTTATTCATTGCTTACAGGGTCCAGCGGACTGCAATGAGCCGAATAAGGACCACAAAATCAAGACCACAACTTCGTTGAAAGAGGACTCACCCCTGATCCGCATAAAACATCTGCTAAAACAACCCTAGTGGTAACACTGAAGGCACTCCACCAGCCGGTCACTGTACAATAAAGACATCCCACGCAGGGGACGCTGAGGCTATACTCTAATTTATCGAACCCCCGTTTCCTTATCCTTATCCTTATCCTGTCCCGTAACCCGGAGGTCGTAGGGGCACCACAGATGATCGTTTAACCAGCATGCTCCGTCTTTCTCTGTCCTCAGCAGCCCTGATGGCTCCGTTTACAAAAACATATAAAATGCTTACATTGCCAAAAAATAACATCATAGGAAGCCCCAGTGACCACCTGGCAAAAATCGTACAATATTCCCAAGCTGAGATGATGACGAAAGGGTTGATTGCGATGTTGATGATGATGAGGAGGAGGAGGACCCGTTGATATGGCCTGGAGTAAAATAATAATAATAGTAATAATAATAATAATAATAATAATAGTAGTAAAAATAATAATAATAGTAGTAGTAGTAGTAATAATAATAATAATAATAATAATAATAATAATAATAATAATAATAATAATAATAATAATAATAATAATAATAATAATAATAATTTGCGCCCTACTCTTTCGGATAAAAGTGTAAACCGAGGCCATGTCTGTGCAGGCACACATTCCATAGCATGGATTTTAAAGATCCTGACGCTCATGTCCTAGACGGGTGAGTGCCGGCTACACAAATACGCCCAGCACGCACTAGGTCCCTTCTCCCCATCCCCGGTCGCTGAGGATTGTGCTCAGTCGTCTGGTTGTCAGACTTTGCGTCCGAAGGTTGCAGGTGGGCGCTTCGGGCGGCTTAAGTTAGACCCTGTATCGAACAGCGCCGTGAGCGGCTCTTGAGCCGGAAAAGCGCTATATAAGATTGATACGATTGATAAGATGATGATGATGATGATGATGATGATGATGATGATGATGATGATGATGATGATGATGATGATGATGATGATGATGATGATGATGATGATGATGATGAGCGATTTTATCTCGTTCGGTTATCGTCTTTGTCGTGTAAGCAGAAGATCCAGGGAAGAAAGACGGCATATTAATTGAACTGCTGATCTGTGATTCCATCTGGCAGAAAAGGCAGGTATGGCTCATCACCTGACGTCGCACTGGCGAGCTCAGCTCAGTTGACCTAGGACAAAACCAAACCAAGTGTCGGGCTTCGGGGCTATTATGGACTGCTTACGTCACTGTAAGATGACATCAGAGATCAGCAATGACGTTGTACCACTGTAACGATCACTAAACAAGTTATGTTACGCAAACACAAGTATCATTTACAAAAGTTATCATCAAGTTCAATAAGGACTGACTTGTCAACCACTCTCAGTTTCCAAGTCAATTATATTGCGGTGTCAGATCCCAAAAGAAAAAGCAGAAGGAATTATTATGATTATTCACTGCTTAGTTGTCAAATGAAATAAAAATTTGTTTAACGTTTTTGTTTCTCTGAACGTACTTGGAAGAATTACAAAAGGGTAATACTATAAAAAAAAAAAAAACCTGCAAATTTGTGATCGTGTTTACTCCCCTAAATAATTGCGTGGAACGAGTATGTAGAAGACGACTATCCTATCCTATGCTATCCCGTAACTCAGGGCACCTATATTAAAAAAAAATAAAATAAATAATAATAATAAAAATAATAATAATAATAATAATGATAATAAATAAATAAATGTTAAAAAAAATATATATATTTTTTTTTAACATTTATTTAGTTATTTATTTATTATTATTATTATTATTATTATTATTATTATTATTATTATTATTATTATTATTATTATTATTATTATTATGTTATTCTTGTTATAATAATAATAGTGATGATAATGTTGGTGTTGATGGTGCTAGTAGTAGTAGTAGTAGTAGTAGTAGTAGTAGTAGTAGTAGTAGTAGTAGTAGTAATAATAATAATAATAATAATAATAATAATAATAATAATAATAATAATAATAATTATTATTATTATTATTATTATTATTATTATTATTATTATTATTATTGTTATCATTGCTATCATCATCATTATTATTATGATTATCATTATTATTTTTATTATTATGAGGGTGAGGGATAGGAAGGGTGGTGGTTGTCTAACATTGTTTAAAGATCATGATGAAGATATTGGTGTGATTGTGTGTGCATGTGTGTGAGTGCATGTGTGTGTGATTTCTATGATTTCCAAGTTAATGTTAAAGGCTCTTCACTATGCTAATTTGTTAAGGGACAGATTGGAAGATTAGACTTAGTAATTAGTCTAAAATCTTTATCCCGAATTAAACAAAGTTTCAAAGGTTCAGTGTCAAACCAGTCCATTCTCGAATGTTGTCCTCCCACCTCTTTTTCTGTCTCGCTGTTCTTCTGCCTCTTTGCACCGTGCCTTGCAGAACCCGATGCTCTGGTTCTATAGTAAGCATGTCATCATGTTGACCAATGGCTTGTGTGGTCTGTCGGACTTCGTTGTTGGAGATGTGACGACGGAAGAGGACAATTAATTGCTTTCTCCATACAATACAATACATTTAAAAAATAGTTGATTTGCTGTCTTTTCATTCAGTAGCCAATATGTTATTGTTTGTAGCTAGATGCTAATGGTTTTTTCTATGTTTATGTTGTATTAATATAGTGCCGTTCTTGCTGTTTTATGCATATATTGTGTATCCCTATCCTCATTTATCCCTTGTCTGGCTATACGGCCCACACCTGGGCTAGGAGCCTAATTTAATATTGACTATCCTAATGTTTAATTAATAAAAGGACAAAGTTCCAAAGTTCCAATAACATGTAGATTGACATTTGCTTTCCGCATAGACAGTAATAACGACGAGCAGTAAAAGCTTGTATTCTTGTCCATTATCACTTATAATTCAGGCCGACACATCGAAAGAAGAAGAAGACTTATGTTAATCTTCGCCTTGTCAAACGCCGATGAACTTGTGCTTTCGCATTGGGAATACTAAAAGCAACAAATTACGTGTAATTATGACGACGACGACGTTGACGACGAAGAAGAAAAAAGAAGAAGAAGAACGGAGAAGAAGGAGGAGGAGGAGAAGATGGAGGAGAAAATACAGAAGAATAATTAGATTTCTTCTATGTGCAGTGAACTTTCTGACGAATTTTTTTCTCATTCGCTTAATTATAATGAAAGCAACTTAATCGAGTTCATTCACAAGAATGGCCTGGACTGCAAGGAGAAGAAAAAGAAGAACAAGAACGAACAAGAACAAGAAGAAGAAGGTTGAACGAAGAAGCAGAAGAAGTGTACAACTACCTACAGAGTTGCGCCAGGGTTGTACAAATACACAGTGTACAGAATAGACCTATATATTACATGAACATTCTCCCTTCATATCGGTCTACCAAGAGAACACGTTTCCATGCCAACCGTCAAACACGAAAGCGCATACCACCATTCTGTAATCCACCTCTCTCTCTCTCTCTTTCTCTCTCTTCTCTCTCTCTCCTCTTTCACCTCTCCCTCCCTATTCGTTCCCCTCTCTCCCCGATACCTCTCCCTTTTTCTAACTTCCTGCGAATCGATAGCGTGTTGCTGTGTTGGCGGCATGTTCGCTGCTCACAGACAATGTGTTGGAATTCCTCAGACCTGTACAAGCTAACCGACTTTTTCTATGACATGCCTTCCCTGGAATCATTGGCCCGGTAGGGCAGTGGGTTAGGCGCTGCTTTTCCTATGTCGAAGGTCGCGGGTTCGAAGCCTGCACGAGGTGGGATCTGGGGGAAAGTGGGATAAAATACGAGACTTTTCAGGTGACCGAGGAGCATTCTCCCCCTATGTCTACTCCTATTTCCACCATTGGCGATATGGCAGAATGAGATAACCATCCCAGTGAATAGGGGTAGGGACTTAAATCAACACTGAACCACCTGAGCAAACCTACTGCTAAATTGGACAGTAAAATATTGCCTTAATCTTGGTGGCCACCGCGAGATTTCCACCTGGATCATCGGTTTCTCCACTTCAACCCCACTCCCTTCAATAATGGTACTGGGCTATCTTTAAACAAACAAAACAAAGATATACAAATTCTATTTACTTTCCGCCTTCTCTCTCTCTGTGTGTCTCTGTCTCTATGTTTGTGTGTGTGTGGCGGCTCTCTATCTCTCTGTCTGTCTGTCTGTGTGTGTGTGTATGGCGGCTCTCTATCTCTCTGTCTGTCTGTCTGTGTGTGTGTGTGTATGGCGGCTCTCTATCTCTCTGTCTGTCTGTCTGTGTGTGTGTGTATGGCGGCTCTCTATCTCTCTGTCTGTCTGTCTCTGTGTGTGTGTATGGCGGCTCTCTATCTCTCTGTCTGTCTGTCTGTGTGTGTGTGTATGGCGGCTCTCTATCTCTCTGTCTGTCTGTCTGTGTGTGTGTGTATGGCGGCTCTCTATCTCTCTGTCTGTCTGTCTGTGTGTGTGTGTATGGCGGCTCTCTATCTCTCTGTCTGTCTGTCTCTGTGTTTGTGTGTGTATGACGGCTCTCTATCTCTCTGTCCCTCTGTCTCTGTGATTGTGTGTGTATGGCGTCTCTCTATCTCTCTGTCTGCCTGTCTCTGTGTTTGTGTGTGTATGGCGTCTCTCTATCTCTCTGTCTGCCTGTCTCTGTGTTTGTGTGTGTATGGCGGCTGTCTATCTCTCTGTCTGTCTCTCTCTCTCTCTTCCCCCCCCCCACTGTTTATTTTCCCCCATCTTTCTCTCTGTCCCTCTTTCTCTGTCTCTCTCTGCCTCTCTCCTCTCTGTCTATCTGTCTCTGTCTCTGTCTCTTCCTGTTTTGTAAGGATCAGTCTGAATTTCACCTGGAAAGGAAAGATAAGATATACCAGCCAACATTGACAGCAATTTCGCTGAGCGTAAACTGTTCAAAGCACGGTCTGCTTGCAGCGCTGCTCATCCTAGCTCTATTGTTTGTGTTAGCAAATGCTGTAGGAGTCGGAGGGGTGGGGTGGAGAGGGGAGGGGAGGGGAAGGGGAGAAGGGAGGGCAGGGAAGGGGAGGGGAGACGGAGAGAGATGGGAGGAGCAGGAGAATAGTTGGGAGAATGGAGGGAGGGGGGTGGGGGACAGATTATGGTAGGAGCGACTGTGCAAGGAGAAGAGAGAATGCTGTAGGAGAATCGGATTTGATTTTCTTTGGACTTTGTGACATTGTGCTTTTTGTTAATTGTGAAACAGGTTGTGGCCTCCAACAGTAATACAAGTCTTGTCTTGTCTTGTCTCTTGTAGGAGAGAGAGAAAAGAAGAAGGAAGGAGGGAGGGAGGGAGGGAGGGAGAGAGAGAGAGAGGGAGTGCGGTGGTCCATGGAGCGCTAAACGATGCAAGGCAAAGCCAACAAAGTGAGAGAGATAGATGGCCAACGCGTCGACAGCGGTTCGATTCTCGGCCTAGCCAAACTGGGGCTGAAAAATAGAAGGAGGAGAAGAAGAAAAGGAAGAATAAGAGAAGGATGAGAAAGTTGGATCGTTGATAGAAGAAGAGAATGGCATACCGTTTGACACAACTGCAAGACAACAAGGGGTTGGGGATGGCTGACGGTGGAGGGGCGGGGGGTTGGTTGTAGGGTCGAGTGCAAATCCTTTGAGAAAAAGGAATATATTCAGAACTTATATGGTGTAAGCTAGACGCTAATGGTTTGGAATAGAATTCTTTGATAGCGCCGATATCCGGTTCTTGTGGATGACCAATTGATTGCAATAGCAGCTGGGAGCACCGGTTGACCCCAGTTCTGTATATAGCCAACGGCAGATAACGTCTTATAAACAACTCTCCTTCATTGGATTGCACCTTTTCCTTCCGTGTCCTGTTTTCGCTCTGCCTGTTATTTTGTCTGTCTTTGTCTGTGTCTGTCTTTCTCTGCATTTGATCATTGACAGTGTGCCCGTATATTGTATTTCTTGTTCTTGTTCTTGTTCTTCTTGTTCTTGTTCTTCTTGTTCTTCTTGTTCTTCTTCTTCTTCTTCTTCTTCTTCTTCTTCTTCTTCTTCTTCTTCTTCTTCTTCTTCTTCTTCTTCCTCTTCTTTTTCTTCTTCTTCTTCTTCTTCTTCTTCTTCTTCTTCTTCTTCTTCTTCTTCTTCTTCTTCTTCTTCTTCTTCTTCTTCTTCTTGTTCTTCTTCTTCTTCTTCTTCTTCTTCTTCTTCTTCTTCTTCTTCTTCTTCTTCTTCTTCTTCTTCTTCTTCTTCTTCTTCTTCTTCTTCTTCTTCTTCATAGTCAAGTGTTTCTACAGTGGCATCAGTCTATTTCCGTACATTGAAAAGTTGATTTTGGCTCGCTTTGCCCAGACTGTGATATCTGACGGTCTCGCTACTCTCTGCATTGTGAGTGCTTTTCCTTTTTTTGACACCCCCCACCTCTCCCCTCCCCACCTCCCCCATTACCTCACCTCCGCTTTTCCATTTCATAACAGATAACAAGAGGACACCCCTATCTGCACATTATTGTGACCAACCTCCCTGTCTGTCTGTCTGTCTGTTTGTCTGTCGGCCATTTCTCTCTGTCTCTCCCTCTTTCTCTGTCTCCCTCTTTGTCTCTCTATCTACTGTCTCTCTGTCTATTTCTCTCTTTCTCACATCCACACGTACACCCACACACCATACACATGAGTTGTTTAATGGATTTAAAGATCCTGACGCTCGTGTTCTAGACGTGGGAGTCCTAACTACGCAGTTAAAGCCAGCTTTTTAAACACCCATTCCTGGTCGCCTATGGTTTTTGCTTCGTCGTCTGGGCGCCAAAGGATGCCCCTATGGGAGCAAGTTTTCGCCTCGAGCGGCTTGAGTTGGATTGTATATCGACCAGCGCCTTGAGCAGCTAGCTCTGGAGCTGGAAAGATGATGCTCTTTGAGCATGTTCTGATCTATGTGGGGTGCGCACCATTCAAGTGAATCTGCTCCTCCTCCTCGTTCTTCTTCCTCTTTTCCTTTCTCCTCCCCTTCTTCCTTCTCCTCCTCACTCTCGCCAACGTCCTTGGACTCTTCCTCTCTCTCCTCCTACATCTTTAAGCGGAAATTCAGTGATCTGACGTCACGGATATATTCCGCGGATCATTGTCAATTACACTTCCGTTTCCGGGGTGGGAGCGCATGTGTTCTGCATCGGGAGTCGCTCGTGCGAGAACCATGGAGCACGTGCCGACATTGAAGGGGAAAGATAGACGTTTGAACAGAGAAGGAGGAAAAGAGGAGAGGAGAGAAGGAGGAGAAAAAGAAGAAGGAAGAAAAGATGTATAGAGAGAGGGTTTGTTTTATATCTCTATCTATTGCTGGTATCATATTTGGCGTGATTTATGTGCATATATAAACTGCTTAGAGCCTTATCGAAACTTAGACTGGTTAAATAGGCAGTGAAATGGCCACAAGGCTTACACGTGTGTAAAATTAAAAAAAAAAGAAAAAAAACTAACAAAATAAAACAAACGATCAAACGAGACATGTGCAATAAAGGTAAAAATTGTAATATTTTTAAACATTACATGGTTATTGCTCTAGGTCCAGCGGATTCTTCCGAGCCAAGTCAGGACCACCATATTTTTAAAACACTGTATAGCTTAAATAGGCACTTGATGATGATGATGATGAGGAGGAGGAGGAGGAGGATGAGGAGGAGGAGGATGAGGAGGAAGAGGAGGAAGAGGACGAGAAGGTGGAATTGTTTAGCGCAGGTCTCCACAAAAACTGTTAATTCTTATTGTACTCTAAAACATTAAAATTAATAAATAAAAAGGACAGAAACAGAGAGAGAGAGAGAGAGAGAGAGAGAGAGAGAGAGGGTGATGAGGGTGTGCGTACGTACGTGTGTCGGGATGCGTGAAGACAGACGGACAAGTAGAGAAGCGGACAAACAGACAGGCAGTAAGACAATGGGCGCAGAATGACATACACAATTATTTTGTGTTCGTTCATACGTAGGAGAGAATTATGTGAAGAAGAAATAGGATTTTGCTAGTGGGGTCCTCGCCAGCCCAGACTGTGGTAGGGTCAACAGGCTTATGTGTGTCATCCTCGTCTAATACCGTCTCAGACGACTTCTTTGCACAGTCTAAAAGAAGTTGCCGAAATGTTCGTCGACGTTGGTTTGACGATCAATTTTTTAAATTTTTTTCATAAGCTGGTTCCGGGAGACAGGGTGATGATGATGATGATGATGATGATGATGATGATGATGATGATGATGATGATGATGATGATGATGATGATGATGATGATGATGATGGTGATGATGATGTTTTCTCCATCCTCATCCTCCTTCTTCGTCTCCTCCTCTTTCCTTCTCATTTTCATCCTCTTTTTTTTTCATCAATCACCTTCTACTTCTTTTTTTTCTCTACTTTCTTTCCTTCTTTTTTTCCTATCATCTTCTCCTAACTCTTCCTTTTCTTCTTCCCCATCATCTTCCCATCGACCTTCTTCCTTCCTTCCTTCCTTCTGCCTCCCAGGTCCTTCTCTTCGTCTTCCTCATTGTTTATTATCTGCCATCTTGTCTTCCTTCTCCTTTATCATAATAATAATAGTAATAATCATTGACGCCTGTGGAATTTGTTATCTCGCATTATCTCAGTCATTTGGTGTCTCTTCTCTTCACACCTCTAGGTGATATTAGATAATCGCAATTAAACCTTTTAAAAATACTGTAACTATTCCAAAACAAAATTTCAGTCAGTCTTATAAAAAACTACGAACAGGAGATTTAGCAGCAAAAACCATTTGGGTGATACAGAGCTGCGTCTACAAAATGTCCATATTCAGTGTATGTCTATTTACTATGAACATGTCTTTTTGAAACTGAGCATTGAAATAGAATGTTGTTATCTCTGTACAAAACTGCAGTACACTCACGGCTGGAAAAACGAGAGGCCGGGAAGGAATGTAGGAAATGTCTGGAATGGCTGTAAATGCAACTTGCTATCTCAGCTTCTCTGGAACCTGTTGATCCTAAACCCTGCATGAGGCCAAGTAAAAATATAACATCGGCTGGAACTAAAGCCAGGAATAGAGAATGTTTTCATCTTCTTAAGGTAGAACTGGTTTTCGTCGTCTTGAGGTAGAACTGGTTTTCGCTGTCTTAAGGTGCAACTGCTTTGAAAGGAAATACTGGGTTTTATGCTGTAACATATTTTGACCCTGAGTGGTGCCTTTGGTAAAGAAAAAGCCAACATTTTGAACATTTTATACGACTTGTTTTGGTTTTATTTTTCGGTTTTTATTTCTACTAAGAAATACGTGTATTAAATAATAAGGCAGGAGTAAAAATTGTGTACGCAATAGCCATCTATCATCGCATTTCAAAATCGTAATTAGCATCGTCTTCATTGTCACTGCCACCGTCATTTGAAGCCCAGTTGTCTCTCTCTCTCTCTCTCTCTCTCTCTCTCTCTCTCTCTCTCTCTCTCACTCTCTCTCTCTCTCTCTACTTGTCTCTCTGTCGTTATATCTCTGTCTCTCTCCCTCTCCCCTCTCCCTCTCTTGCCTCCACTTCCCTATTTCACTCCCCCACCCTCTTATCAATTCTAGAACATCGACGAGATGAGATCCCGGCCTCCGTAGCTATCATCACTCCTAGAAAACGGCCCGAGGATACGAACATCATCCGCGACTACCTCAACATCTGAAGACTACATCAACATCTTCCTCAGGATCTAAACAGCAACAACATCAGCTGCATCTCCATCAGAGCACTAGCAACATACGTTGATGGGTCTTATCTTTTCAGTCTTATACGTTTCCTTCAGTCTTTTTTTTTCTTCTTAAGCCAGTGACTCTTTCTTTACCTATTGCTATCATCCACCCTTCCATCCAAATGGGAGAAGCACATCAACAAACAGTTTGACACCCAAGAAGATACGTCGAGTAGATACATAGAAATTCCAGGTACAGACTGCTACTTGCTGGAGAGTCAGCTCATCCTTCCAAAGTCCGAACGTCTTTTTCCTTTGTTTTAATTCTTTGCGCTCCATGTAAACTACAACAGGGTAGATATACCCATTTGCGGTAAGCTCCCAATTGTCGTGTTCACCAGTTCGTGGACGAAATTCGAAACTTTTACCGAATAGTTTAAGACAGATTTCATCCCATAAGTTAAAAAAAAACAACAGCATCCCGTCCGGAAAATGTCCAAAACGTCTTTTTATTTTGTTTTAATTCTTTTTGCTCCCGGTAAACTACAGCAGAGTAGGTATCTTTATTGCTTGTTTTGATGTGCCTTTTGTTTCTATTGGAGACCGAAGGCGCCTTAAGAAACTGAAACAGTCGGTTGCCGGCTCAAAAATGCCAGCTGTGGGTCCAGTAACTCTTGGTCTGCGAAACAGAAGTAGAAGGAAGAAGTTTAGTTCTATGTTGGCACTGGGTTACAAAGTCATGTGTAGAAGTAGATGAGAGAGAGACACAGAGAGAGAGAGAGAGAGAGAGAGAGAGAGAGAGAGAGAGAGAGAGAGAGAGAGACAGACAGACAGACAGACAGACAGACTGATGAATATGAGCAGAGGAGCAGGACGGTGCTCTTGAAGACGTGACGATATAAAGGACAGATGCTTAACTTGAAGGGTAGGCCTATAACCCTGCTCATAAAGAGATATAGGGGCACTTGAGGTGCTGAAAAACATGTTAATTTCAGGAACATAGAAGCGGCTCATGAGATTTCCCAACAGTCCCAATTTTGTTTATTTATTTATTTGAACTTTATGTATTAATTGTTGTTATTGAATGAATGACTATATTTATTTATTTTAGTACTCACGTATTTATGGATTTTATTGGTTGATATTTTCAAAGTGTTTACTGCCATTTTATTTTTACTGACTGTCGTTGTTGTGAGTTGAAGGTGTGGGAGGAGGGCGGGGGTCGGGGAGTAGGAAAGGTGGTGGAGGGTCCAGGTATATTACTTATTCCGATGAGAGTATAAACCGAGGCCTAGTCTGTTGTCGCACGCATTCCATCGCTTTTTTCCTTTAACACCCCCCTCCATCTCTCTCCCTCTCTCTCTCCCTCTCTCTCTCCCTCTCTCTCTCCCTCACTCTCCCTTTCTCTCTCCCTCTCTCTCTCTCTCTCTCTCTCTCTCTCTCTCTCTCTTCTTTCAGTATAGGAGTGTTTAGTTAGAATGCGTGTTTTCACTGTTGCTATGATTTATCACCAATTCAGCTATGACTTCTTTTCAGGAGAAGGACAAGGTCAGTGAAGAGCATTGACCGCCGCTCCTCGTACTGCCAGCCTGCTAGTTTTGATATTCAGGGGAGGTAATCACACCAAAAGGGAGGCAGTCGGTAATCAGAGTAGCCTGCCTGGTCTTGCGAAACGTCTAACTCTGTATTCATTGGCAAATGGGAGGTTATTCTTGTGCCTACGCAATTTTTGCAGCTGTATGACAGGGAGTTTTGCGCTATTCTAAGCAAAAGTCAGCAGCAGTATCTTCAGCAGCAGCACTGTATGTCGTTGTCGTCGTCGTTATCATCATCTAAAACTACTGCCGCCCCATGCGTCCGTCCTGGATTTGTGTTCGTTGAACATGACGCTTGATTAGAATACGGCACATGCGGTTTGAAAATACTGTTTTCCGATGAAAGTATGGTCGCTGTGCAGATGATTTGTTGGGCGCCTGTGCCTCTGTTCTAAAGGAAAGTAAGTCATTTACTGCTATAGCAAGACTACCTTTTTGGAACGGTCGGACCCCAAGTTAAGAATCAATTTTTCCACAAATATTAGACACACAAAATATGAATATATATAAGTAGATAGTCATCAGGTCTGCAGTTGATAAACCTTTGAAATTTAGATTTTGGTTGGACAATTATGTGTGTGTGTCCATGTGTGAGAATGACTGTGTGTTACAAAATCACATGCATGTGAATAGACGTTAACGTGAATTGTTCAATTGCATTGAATAGTCTCCTTTTAGTTTGAATTAGACATTTCATAAGATGTCCGTAATTCCGATCTCGACCTCAGGAGCTCTGGACTTGAGGGAACTTCCAAAGCACCTAGCTCACATGCTTTGGCATCTTTACATGCAGGTCTTCTATCTCTGTCTGCTTCTTTCTTTGCCTGCCTCTGTGTATTGTACTGTCTACTGTGGCCAGAACTGCTACACCTCAGATATGACCCTCAGCCGTGGCTCAGTGGGAGAGCGTTGGCCTGGCACGCAGATCACCCAGGTTCTAATCCCCTGGTGGGCAAGATAAAAGTGGCCAGTTTTCCATGCTGACAGCTCTGGTGGTTCAGTGTTGAGTTAGGTCTCTGGTATGACCCTCTGTGTATTGTACTGTCTACTGTGGCCAGAACTGCTACACCTCAGGTATGACCCTCTGTGTATTGTACTGTCTACTGTGGCCAGAATGGCAATGGCGGGTGTAGACGTTACACTTCAATGGTGGGTGTAGACGTTACACTTCAATGGTAGGTGTAGACGTTACACTTCAATGGCGGTGTAGACGTTACACTTCAATGGTGGGTGTAGACGTTAAACCTCAATGGTGGGTGTAGACGTTAAACGTCAATGGTGGGTGTAGACGCTAAACGTCAATGGTGGGTGTAGACGTTAAACGTCAATGGTGGGTGTAGACGTTAAACGTCAATGGTGGGTGTAGACGTTAAACGTCAATGGTGGGTGTAGACGTTAAACGTCAATGGTGGGTGTAGACGTTAAATCTCAATGGTGGGTGTAGACGTTAAACTTCACTGTTCATTCATTCATCAGATGTCCTCTGTAGGTACTTGCGTACCTTTCTGCACTGTCGATGTTCCTGTAATTGGGGCATTATCATGGGTATGTCTGTATCTCTTCTGCTTCTTCTACTTCTTCTACTACTCATTCTTCTTCTTCTTCTTCTTCTTCTTCTTCTTCTTCTTCTTTTGGATACTGTATGAGCTCCGTTGACACGAAGAATAATGTCCACGACTTTGGGATGCGCGGCACGGCTGGCTTTTGTAATCTAGTGTTTGTTGAATGTGCATGGCGGTCAGGTTAAAAGGTCAAAACTTCTAAACAGGGGTAGTTTCTGGATTTACTTCACCCCTCAGCCAGCCCAGAACAAAGGTTCTGAGTGCTCTGTCTTCATTATCTTTGTCTGTTTGTCAGTACCACCACTACCACCACCACCACCACCACTACCGCCACCACTTCTGTGTAAGTACCTGTCTGAACTGAAACTGTAGCTGATAAGCTCCTAGCCGATATGTGTTTTGCGTTAGCGTGACCTGTCTGCTTGTCTAGGCCAAAGAAGGTCACAGGCATTGAGTTTGCTACATGTACCAAAGTTACAACCGACCTCAAGCTGGCTATTCTTCTCCTCCTCTTCACCCCATCCTCTCAGTACTCCTCACCCCTCCTCTTCTTGCATCTCACTCACGCAGCATCCCACACCCCCACACCCCTCAAACACACACATACACACATCCAAACACACACACGCATACACACCCCTCAAATCCTACCCTCTCCCACTCTGCCACATTCTAATTATCCTTCTCATTGCATGCACCGCTACTCCTTTTGTTCTACATCTATGTAGTCGTCATTATCGTCAGAATTAGTCGTCATTATTGTAGAAGTATTCGTCATTAGCGTCAGAATTAGTCGTCATTATTGTCAGAAGTATTCGCCATTAGCGTCAGAAGTAGTCATCATGGTCAGAATTAATCGTGGTCATAATCATGATTAGTCGTGATCATCGTCATAATAAGTCGTCGTCATCGTCAGCAGAATTAGCCGTCATTATGGTCAGAATTAGCGGTCGTCGTCATCGTCATCGTCATCGTCATCGTCAGAACTAGGCGTCGTCCGTCTCTTGGCCTTCTTTAGCAAAGCGCGCTTATCCTTCTTCATTCATTGTGCCCACCATGGCAGACGTTTTCTCTTCTTACTCATCATCACTTATCAATAACAGCTTCTTCCTCTTACTCCTCCTCCTTATCATCATCATCATCATCATCATCATCATCATCATCATCATCATCATCATCATCATCGGCGTCGTTCGTTGTGATCTTCCTCCTCCTCCTCCTCGTCCTCCTCCTCCTCTTCATCATCATGGGATAAATCAGTGTGTGTTTTCGCATTAGCTGCAAAGGTTACGTCTTTTTACCTGTTGTTGATGAAAGGAAACAGCCCAAACTGTACGTTATCGCTACCCGCCATTTATTCGCAACAGCAGGAAACTCTCCGTGAGTTGTTGTTGTTGTGTTGTTGTGGTTTTTTTTTAAACCTCGCACGGACAATCAACTACAACAAAAGGAAACATTGTCCGCTGAACTTGCTATTTGATGAAAGAAAAGGTAGATATAAATTGTACCGCTTGCTAGCGCCGCTGTCTGTGGTTGGTCATATCGCCATTGTTGTGGGTGTTTTCCGGTTCCAGTCTGTTACAAAGACAGCCAACACCTTTTGCGGACCAGTTATCCCACGGACCATTAAGCCACACGACCATGACAAAGGTGAAAAAAAGGCAATAGAAAGAAGAAAAAGAGAGAGAGAGAGGAGATGATAAGAGTAGTGATGAGAGAGAGAGAGAGAGAGAGAGAGAGAGAGGAGAGAAGAGAGAGAGAGAGAGAGAGAGAGAGAGAGAGAGAGAGAGAGAGAGAGAGAGAGAGACGCAGACATGTTATTGACAACAAGGATACAGATGTTAGGCGAGAGCATCTTACTGTACAGTCGTTCCTCGTAACATTCACATTCTCCATCCAACATTCGGTCATACGTGCCAACGACAAAAACAAATAGCTATAAGTTTAGTTTGATTGAGATTTGTAACACTTTTTTTGTCCTGTTTTTATCGGGAAATTCTGGGCCGCCTGGGGAAGGCGTAGTCGCAGCCTGTGGCGCGCCCAAACCCAACCTACCTAATATTAGTTGTGTTTTTGAAATGTTGCTGGTGAAGCCAATCGGAGTACACGGAGAAAACTCCCGAGACGTTCCTCGAGTGTAAAGTAAATAATATTCGGAGAAACATAACAGCCAGAGGCAGGATCGATCCCACACTTATCAGTCGCCATTGGTTTCTAGCCTGTGGATAAGGCAGGCTAGTCCCGTCTTAAGCCACGCGACCACAATGCTCCATAAAAGAGAGAGAAAGAGAGAGATAAGATAAGATAAGATAAGATAAGACAAGACAATTCGTTATTTAACGAAAGTGGTAGAATAAGCTGTGGTCTGCTTGTTTACATCTGGCCCTCGAACTAAATAGGGATTAATCTACTGAAACTACAAAACGACATTAAAACGATTACCTATCCTATCCTATCCCGTAACTCGAAAGTCGTTGGGGCATCACAGATGATCGTTTAATCAGCGTACTCCATCTTTCTCTGTCCTCAGCAGTCTTCATGGCTTCACTCAATGTCAAGCCTGTTCATTCTCGAATGTTGTCTTCCCACCTTTTTTCTTTCTCTTCTTCTTATGCCTCCTTGCACTGTTCCACGATTAAATGTTTACAGATAAACTTGAGAGAGAGAGAGAGAGAGAGAGAGAGAGAGAGAGGGAGAGAGAGAGAGAAAGAGAGAGAGAGAGAGAGAGAGAGAGAGAGAGAGAGAGAGAATATGACGATGCTGGTTAAGCGGAGGAAAAATCTCTTTCTCATCTCTTTCTCGTCTTCCAAACGGTTCAAAAAAGTCGGCATGAAGTCTCCGAGATCGTCAAACGCAAGTCAAACAGTGGTTCAGTTTGTCACGATCGAACTCTGGGCTCGCTTTGAGATAGAACGAAAGCAGAGGACACGCTGTGGAGATATTGATGTGATGTTGATAATACTAGGTAATACGCCACTAGTTTAAACGTATTTCGACAAGGACAAGACTTAGTACTGAGTTTGGTATCGCTGTGTTTTACTGTGTGATGTCTGCGCGTTTGATGTTGAAGGGGCAATGAATGTTTGATCGCCATCTTTGCTTCTGGAGCATTGATCTCTTGTTTACATTCCTCCTTCTTTCTCTCCTTCTTTCTCATCCCTTTGTCCTCTTTGTGTTTGTTTCATCTTTGTTGTACATCAATAGCTTTGTCCGCCTTTCTTACCCCCACGCTCTATTTACTTACTGTAGACTGTTGTCCTCTTCCTCTGTTATCCTGCTGTTCTTTTATAACCACACCTCACACTTATCTGTCTCCGTCTGTCTGTCTGTCTGTCTGTCTCCCTGCCTTCCCTCTTTCTTCTTCTTCTTTTTCTTCTAGCATTTGGTACATCAGTCACTTTCTCAGTTTACCTTTCCGGCGTTCGGTGTACGTTTCTGTACCCCTACACTGTCTTTCATCTTTTTCTCTTCTGTACATAATCATTACAGTGTATTTGCTCTCTCACCAAGGCACACACATTCACACACACGCACACACGCGCGCACGCACACACACACTCTCTCTCGCTCTCTCTCTCCTCCTCCTCTCTCTCTTCCCTTTTTCCTCTACCCCCTGTCCCCCTCCACATCCCCGCTCTCCTCGACCCTCCTGAAACCACACTTTCCCCAAAATCCAGTGACGCGGCTCAGCAAGATCAAACACTTTTCCCGATTCGGACGGACCTCTGAAAAGCAAGATTCTAAATCCGGGCTCTTTTTATCGACGGGCGCCATCTTAGTTGCTATTTTTAGCTGTCCGCTGGGATCGAAATAAAAAACAGGGTTGGGTATTATGATTTCCTGAGTAGGATTGATTTAGAGATTTATTTTGCAACTGAGAGAGAGAAAGCGAGGTCTGTGCGCGCTGAAACTCAACTTCGTGTAGGCCTACTGTGTTGTTGTTGTTGTTTCTCTCTCTTTCTCTCTCTCTCTCTCTCTCTCTCTCCCTCACTCTCTTCCTCCATCTCTCTCTCTCTCTCTCTCTCTCTCTCTCTCTCTCTCTCTCTCTGTAATATTGTTTTTGTGTTGGTGTCCGTTGTTGTGTTGTTATTGTTATTGTCTCAGTGTATCTCAGTGTTGAACATAGCTATAATTATCCCACAGGTTGACGCTGGTTACATAAGGGTCCAACTTCGACAGGATTGATCTCTCGTTCAGATGTCGCCCATTCTATTTAGTTTTCTCTCCGCTTTCTTTCCTTTTTTCTGAGTTCGTGTGAGCACGTTTATACTTCATTCCATAGGCCCCGCATCTCTCTGAATATCTTCTCTGTCTGTCTGTCTGTCTGTCTGTCTGTCTCTCTCTCTCTCTCTCTCTCTCTCTCTCTCTCTCTGATAACTAATATTCAAGGGACGCTATCCAGAGAGATACGGGCGCCTTTGTTTCTTTCCTAAACAAGAAATGGTGCCTAGTAGAATTAAGTCAGAAGTTGTCTAGAGATCTGAACGGTCTGGATGTATTTTAGGTAGTTTAGTCTTAGATTGTAGAACTACAAAAACTATAGTAGGCCTATAGATTTGCTTGTCTCTGCTTCACTGGATCTTGTAGTTTAGACTTCCCTCTCAAAGTTGTATTTATTTATTTTACATTATAATGTTAGTTCTAGAATGCAGTAGAGACGCATATTCTTAGAAGTCTCAATTTTTACTTTAGGTTTCTCTGTGAGAACTTGAATGTCACCTTGACCTTGGCATCGTTAAAATCATTTGCTTAGTTTTATATATTATTTTATTCTGGATTATATCATGATGATTTATTTCAATTTTGACGTATGTTTTTAATTTTATTTTAATGTGTTAACCTAGTATTCGTGTTGCTATGTCGAGTAAGACCTTGCTTTCATTCTCGACCTTGACTGCCCTTTGACCTTTTGTATTACCTAACCTTGACCTTGTTTCTTCCTGTTTGTTTACAAACGTACACAGACCAGGGTGCTCTTGGTAAGTTTAGCCTTCCTTAAATTTTCCTTTTGCACTATTATTTATTTTTATATATTTTGTCACGTGATGTGTGGTGACGTCATTAAAAAAAAGTATGTACAACAATCTTTTCAAGTTATTTCCCTTTCGTGATTGTGACAGTGATGTCTGGTTTCAACAAGTTTTTGGTGTGAATTGTATGTCGATATGCTTAAGTCCAGTTTACCTATGTTTTCATTATTGGCTTTTGATATTTTTCACCTCCAAAAATTTCCAATGAATATTCACATCTTTTACACATTTGTGCTGCATGTGTCTTTTTCTTTAACTTTCAACTTCCTGACTTTTTTTGTTTGTTTGTTTCTGAATCCTGTTGTATTTTAATTGATATAAAAGTACAATAACTACATTAACCGCCTATATTTTCTGTGGTGTTTGATTATAACTGAGGCGATTTTGCACAAGTATTATATCACATACAGCTATTTTGCCACGCATGTATGTATGTATGTATGTATCAGTTTATAGTCCCCTCTCTTCCCGATAAGGATTTTCAGAGAGGAGACTTCACAGCTTCTTATAGCTCACTGTTCTTGCGATGGAATCAGAGATGAGCAGTTAATTTCTACCACTGTAAGAATCACAATACGTGTTGTTTGATGCTAATGCAGTAGCCTTTGCAAACGTCGTCAGCAATGCTCAATAAGAAGGTACTTTTCAACCACGACGCTAAATTCTGTATAAAAATCACTTCTGTATTTTCTTCTTCTTGGTTCACATATGTGTAAAACTAATAGACTATTCATTTTTTGTGTCGTGCTTTATGCTTTAGAATTGGCCTTCTAGGACTATTAGCAGTAACGCGAGATTTTTTGTTTGTTTGTTTTTTAGCTCAGTTCATTTGAATTCAGTATTTGATTTAAAGTCTCTCTTCACGCACATGTGATTATAGACCCCTTTCGTTGTCACGTACAAACGCATCTACCAATTTAAAGCTGAACTGCAGCCATAAAAATAACCACAGCACTACTACAAACGTTTAGCAACTGCGGACATGAACATTGCACCATAAATTGCGGTTACTTTCCTACGGAAGTATTTCATGAGTGAGTTAGATTATACGGGCTACATCTATTATTGCAGGATTATGCAAGTAGCATGTAAGCCTATTCTGGGATAACCTACATTGATGTTCTTTTCTTCAACTAGTGGAACCAAAATAGGACGTTCCTATAACATACGTTTAACTGATATTGCGTTCACGCCAAACTGTCGGTGTGGAGATGGCTTTCATTCAGCGGCAGCAACGATTACACCCTTCTCCTCCCTCCAACCTACCCTTCCTCTACAGCCCTGCTATCACACATTTCGACCTAACAGATCTTTTCAAATTCAGAGGGAGTGTTGCCCCCACCAAAATAAAATAGATGAAGTAAAAAAATTGATATATTATTTCAAATAAAATGGATTTGATATAAATCGGTACATTTATTTTGTTGATGTTTCTATTGATAGCATCAAGGATGAGTCTAAACTTAGCGTGTGTAGTGTGTGTAGTAAGGCCTGTTGTCTATTTACAAAACAGGGAAGAGACGCTTAAGCATTCGAAAGCTTAGGGGTCAGTTTGAGCAACCTATCCTATCTTATCCTCTCCTATCCTATCCCGGAACTCTGAGGTCGTTGGGGCACCACAGATGATCGTTTAACCAGCAAACTCCATCTTTTTCTGTCCTCAGCAACCCTGATGGCTTCGCTCAATGTCAAGCCAGTCCATTCTCGAATGTTGTCCTCCCACCTCTTTTTCGGTCTCCCTCTTTTTCTACCTCCTTGCACTGTGCCTTGCAGGATGGCCTTTGCAAGGCCTGTTTGAGCAACGGTCGCACATTATATCGTCTTTTAATGTGACAGCAATGCAAGTTCTTAAGTAACTTCAAAGTCACGAGGAATAGACAGACACCCTTGATTCTATGGCCCTTTAACTGGTGGGCACATGTCTGAGCAACGCTAATTGGTATTGTACTGGTGAGTCACGCAATTAGCTTATTGTAATAATTGTTCACCCAATGGCTATGTTAAATAATCTTTTTTTTTTCAGAATTATTTTATCCATGTTCTACAATTACCGAACCGTTTGTTGTGTCGTGCTCCTATATGGCTTTTATTATTATTATTATTATTATTATTATTATTATTATTATTATTATTATTATTATTATTATTATTATTATTATCATCATTATTATTATAAGAGAAAAGAGATTTCTCTTATATAGCGCACTTACAAGCTCAGAGAGCTTCTCAAAGCGCTGGCCCGTAATATCCAGCAATCACAAAATAGTTTGCTGAAGTCAGGATTCGAACCCACGTCGCCCAAGACGCACTCACACAAGTCGTGCGCTCTGACCACTGAGCTATCCCTGCCTAAAGAAATTTCGCATGAATTTGTTATGTTTTTGTCATTTTGCTTATGTCTTGAAATTGCCATTTCATGCGAATTAATTATTTCTGTTTGAAATTATTTTCAGACTCGGTATTTTAATATTTTCTTACGTAGTTTTCTAGCATATTTTTCATTTTCTAAAAAAAGTTAAAGACGACGTTTAACTTGGAAATTAAATTAAAACAAAACCTAACAATACACACTTGACATTTTAATTCTAACTAAATCAATGGAAACAAAATGTATTTTAGGACGAGAGCTGTAACTATTAAAGCAAAATGAAAAAAATAACATAAAAGAAATAAAAGAAGAAGAAG
>CM072519.1:68731839-68736839 GCA_036898135.1 Oncomelania hupensis
AGAACAAATGGGCCTACCAGACTGTAAAGCGGCTGACAAGTGTTAAACAGCCAAGGTCTCCACGATCCGAAGCAAGTCTGGCATATGCCTCACAGAAGAACAAGAAGTCTTGGATAGATTGACAGACTACTGCTCTGATCTTTACAACCATACACCAAACGGAGACCCATCAGTTCTAGCATGTCCCCAGAACCAAGAAGAAAAAGAAGTCTTCCCAATTCTCTTAGAAGAAGTTGAAACAACAGTGCAATCGCTGAAGAAGGGAAGTCAACGGGAGTGGACAACATACCTGCATAATTGCTTCAAGCAGGAGGAGAAGCAACGATTGACGTCTTCACCATTATCTGTAACAAGATCTGGCAGAGTGGGGAGTGGCCTACACCATGGATCCAGTCGCTTGTCACCACTCTTCACAAAAAGGGTAACCTTCAGGAGTGTGAAAATAACCGCACCATCAGCCATCCCAGCAAGGTCCTCCTGAAAATAATACTCAACAGGTTGAAACCCCAAGCTGAAAAAATCATAGCTGAAGAACAAGCAGGATTCAGGGCAGGACGAACAGATTTTCAACCTCAGAATAATCTGCTAGAAATACCTACAACACCAACAACATCTATATCATGTGTTCGGAGACTTCAAGAAAGCGATTAACCGAGTCTGGCATGCAGCTCTGTGGGCAGCCATGAGAGTGTACAACATCAGCCCTAACATTATTGAAGTCATCAAAAGCCTGCATGACAAGGCTACCAGTGCAGTCCTCCACAACAGCGCCATCAGGAACTGGTTCAGAGCAACAATCGGCGTAGGGTCAAGGATGCCTACTCTTTCCAACACTCTTCAACATCTTCCTAGAACGCATCACGTCAGATGCCCTTGCGGATGACGAAGGCAAAGTCAGCATAGGGGGTAGAGCAATCTCCAACCTCCGTTTTGCGGAAGACATTTATGGATTGGCTGGAGAGGAACAAGAACTTGAACAGCTGGTACAGAGGCTTGACACCACCTCCAAAGCCTTTGGAATGGAAATAAGTGCAGAGGAGACCAAAATAATGACCAACAATAACAATTACCTCAACACGGATATCAAAGTCCAAGGCCAATCCCTCAACACGGTGCATAGCTTCAAATATTTAGGAGCCATTGTATAAGATAATGGGTCTCGATAGGAAATCCTCTCCAGGATCGCACAAACAACTGCTACCCTGGCAAGGTTGAAGCCCATTTGGAAAGATAGGACCATCAGTCTACACTCCAAGGTAAGGCTACTGCGCTCCCTTGTCATCTTCATCTTCCTATACGCTTGCAAAACATGGACCCTCACAGCAGACCTACAACGAAGAATACAAAGCATGGAGTTCTTCTAGACTTCTAGGCATTTCCAGCACATCACCAACGAGGAAGTCCGACAGACCATCACACAAGCCATTGGACAACACGATGACATGCTCACAGGGGTGAAGAAACGGGAAACTCCGATGGTACGGCCACGCCACCAGAACATCATACCTTGCAAAGACCATCCTGCAAGGCACGGTGCAAGGAGGCAGAAGAAGAGGGAGACAGAAAAAGAGGCGGGAGAATGGACTGGCTTGACACTGAGCGAAGCCATGAGAGTTTCTGAGGACAGAGAAAGATGGAGTAAGCTGGTTAAACAATCATCGGTGGTGCCCCAACGACCTACGAGTTACGGGATAGGATAGGATAGGATAGGACCTACCATTGGTGATACGGCAGACGGGGATAGGGGTATGGACCCAAATCAACACCAAACCACCAGAGAAGTCATACTGCTAAGACCGACAGCGAAATAAAGAAAGAAAGCAAATAAAAGAAATAAAATAAAAGAAGAAACATAGAAAAAAAAAGAAAGAAAAAAAGACATATAAAAAAATTAAAAAGTAAAGGAAGAAGAGGACACAAAGAAAGAAGAAAGAAGAAACCAAAAAAAAAAGACAGAAAGAAAATAAAAAGGAAGACACAAAGAAAGAAAGATTAAAGAAAAGATAAACAAGCAAGAAAGAAAAGAAAACTAAGAAAGAAGAAGATGAAAAAGCAAAGAAAATAAAGAAAGGAAATAAAGAAAGAAAACAAACAGTAGACACAAAGAAAGAACACAGATTTTAAAAAAGCAAAGAAAAGAAAAAAAATTAAAAAGCAAAGAAAAATGAAAGAAAAACAAGAAAGACATTAAAGAATGAAAGAAAACAAAAATAGGAAAGAAAAACACAAAGAAAGAAACAAAGAAAAATAATAAAATAAAGAAAGAAAATAAAAACAAAGAAAAAAACAAAAAAGGAAAAGAAAAAGAGGAAAAAACCAGAAGACACAAAAAAGAAAGATAAAAAAAAGAAAACAAAAGAAAACAAACGAAACAAAACAAAGAAAAATTTAAGAAAGAAAAGAAAAGGAAGACAGAAAGAGAAGAAAGATGAAAAAAGAAAACAAAGAATAAGAAAGAAATTTAAACAAGAAAAAAGACATAAAGAAAGAAAAAAGCAAAGAAAACAAAGACAATAAAGAAAGGAAAGAGAAGAAAGACAAAAAAGAAAGATGAATGAAAGAAAGAAATAAAGAAAGAAATGGAAGAAACAAAGAATGAAGAAAATGAAAAAAATAAATAAAGATAAAAAAAGAAATTTAAGAAAGAAAGAAAAGAAAACAAAAAAGAAAGATAAAAAACGAAAGCAAAGAAAATACAGAAATAAAATAAAGAAAGTCAATGAAACAAGGAAACAAAGAAAGATGAAAGAAAGGGAGAAGAGAAAAGGAAGACACAAAAATACAAAGAAAGAAGAAAGGAGAGAGAGAGAGAGAGAGAGAGAGAGAGAGAGAGAGAGAGAGAGAGAGAGAGAGAGAGAGAGAGAGAGAGAGAGAGAGAATAAACGAACCATTATCCTCAGCCGTTTGTGGCAGAAAAATTAAATCAGGTTTTAGTCCCGTTTGCCCTTGTGGAACAAGAATTGAGTTTACCACACCCTCTGGGAATGGATGACATTGGATTTCTATAGCGTGTTGAGACCTCCTCTCTTGTTCTGTAGTCCAAGGCTTTAACCTGTAACTGAAGTAGGCTGCTGTTAGAGAGCGCCCTACTGCTGGCTAATGCTGGTACACTCTCAGTCCCAAACATTAACTAATAAAGAAAAAAGTGTATTGTCGAGAAAGGAATTGCTAATACTTGTTTTATAGCGCAGGCCAAAAAGTGTGTGTAGAACACAAGGGATAGAGTTGTCTCGCCTAAAGAGCTAGGACTGGAGTTTATTGCCAACATGTTGGATAATCATCCTTATTAAATGCTGTCCCCCGTGCAATGAGGGAATGATGGGAAAGATTTATCTCCCCTTCTCTGCTGCCAACTGTTTGCATTGGTGGACTCGTGCCATAGATGCAGAAATCCATTTAGCTGTGTTCTCAGCTCGTCAGTGTATCAACTGGGCTTGCTGAAAATGAAAGGGCTGATTGTCCAAAGCATAAGAAGACGCCTGAAGAAACGCGTCATGGTGCCAGAATAAGGGTCCACAGAACTGGGAAGGAATCTCACTTTTGGGAAAGACGATTCATTGCCTGACTTACTTAACTTCATGCCCGTCACTTCTGCCAGGGTATGGGCCGCTAACAACAGCTCTCCAGAGTCCTCTGTCCTGTGCCATTCTTTATAACTGACTCCAGGTGTAGCCCATCTTGGTGTGGTCGGCCTCGAGGTCGCGTCGCCAGGTGTTCCTTGGACGGCCTCTTTTTCGCTTTCTTTGGGGGTTCCACTTCAGCGCTTGCCGGGTGACGTTCGTCGCTGGTTTGCGTAGGGTATGCCCTATCCAGCGCTATCTCCTTTTCCTGATTTCATCTTCAGCAGGGAGTTGGCGGGTCCCTTTATAGCGACCTTTTCTTAAAGAGAGATGGATCTCTTCTTCTTTAGTTCAAGGTTGTACGTCTAAAAAGCTTGTCCATAGCAGAAGGCTGGAAAGAGCGTGCTAGTTACATTTTGCTGGTGCTTCTGTGTATGGTACAGCGAAAGTCATTTCCCAGTCACGAAGCTTCACAGGGTCTGCTGGCAGCGCCATGGTGAATGTGTAGCTGTTGTACGAGCCATAATGGACAAAGATGTTTGTTCTGCTCGAAGGCGAGTTCGTCCGTCGCTGTCGATGATGACCAAGGACATCGCGTGAAAGATGATTTGACGTGGTGTGTCCGGCTTGTAGCTAGCTCGGAAGTCTTTACCACAGGTGGGGCGGATTGCTGGTGTAGAGGGCATGGATTTTGCGCTGCTTTCTATTTATTTGTTACACTTTTTTGGGGGGCAAGACGATATAAAAGAAAAAAATGAGGGTACACGCAGCAGTCTTTCAACAAAAGAAGAAGAAGAAGAAAAAGAAAGAAAGAAAGAAAGAAGAAGAAGAAGAAGAAGAAGGAGAAGAAGAAGAAGAAGAAGAAGAAGAAGAAGAAGAAGAAGAAGAAGAAGAAGAAGATTACATGGTTATTGCTTTAGGTCCAGCGGACTCTTCCTAGCCAAATCGGTACCAGAGAAGAAGAAGAAAGAAGAAGAAGAAAGAAGAAGAAGAAGAAGAAGAAGAAGAAGAAGAAGAAGAAGAAGAAGAAGAAGAAGAAGAAGAAGAAGAAGAAGAAGAAGAAGAAGAAGAAGAAAGTAGAAGTCGCGGTACACGTGTTTCGCTTCAGGAGTTTCAAGCCAAGACGAAAACAATCGACTCCTTATTTTCTTGCGTGTTATAACTGATTACTTCCCTTTTCAACTCGCACGATTACTTCCCTTGTTAGCTAACAGCAGCACAGAGGCCGAGCCGATCACCTTTCAAGAGTGTTTTTTTCCCTTCTTCTCAACCAATGAACCACATTTAGAACAGGGAGATAATCCTGTCCCCAAGGTCGATCCTAATGTACGTGTGGGTTGTAAACAAAGGGATAAGCGAGACAACTCCACCAACCTTGAGCCATAGTTTGAAAGGGAGATACTTCTGTCAAAAATCCGACCATGTTGTAGCCAAGAGGCG
>CM072519.1:68741839-69044339 GCA_036898135.1 Oncomelania hupensis
GCTAACTACCTTGTTGCCTTTACGGAGTCCCAATTCCTGGATAACTTTCTACCGCTGTGAAGGAATGAATAGATGAGTGTATGAAACTATAAATAAGCGCTTACAGTTCTTTGCGTTGTGTTTCGAACACCTGCCAAGATGAACTGTTCCACAATAATGCCTAGATTGTTGTGTGAAGTATACGGATATTCATTGCTGGATACCTTGCTACTAACGTTCGGACAGCAAGACAAAGACCGTACCGGCATTTTACTATCATACCGGGATTTTTGTAACCTGCATATACCAGCTGCCAATACGGTACCGTGAACTATCGCTGGTTCAGGGGCGGATCTAGGGACAAGGGGAATGGGAGGGAGGAGGGGGGGGGTGAGTGAGAAGGGGGTGGAGATAGGTGGGAGGCGGGAAGTTCCAGGGGTTCCGGACTCCTCCCCCCCCCTGTTTCTCCTGCCCCCATAACAAATTTTATTAAAAAAAAATAAAAAGTAATAGCATTACATTAAATTAAAATAAATGAAAAGAAAATTTAAAACATTGAGTTTTGTCTCTTGGTGTTGCTTGGCGCGATGTCTACCGCAAACATCAAAAGCCTATGGTTTCCATTTGAAATTTCACATTTAGCCCACTTTGGACATCGTACTGAAAGCAGGGAGACAATTTCCGAGAGCTGAAATAAATCAGACACTATTTGTAATAAGAGGAGTACAATTAAACACACAGTGCGTGTTTGTGTGACATTGGTTCTGCGCATTACCCTCACAAAAATGATTTTACTTCTCTCTGTCTCTCTCTGTCTGTCTCTCTCTGTCTGTCTCTCTCTGTCTCTCTCTGTCTCTGTCTCTCTCTGTCTCTCTCTCTCTTTTTTTTTTTTTTATCGGGAAGTAGTTTTGATGGTAGTCCTTGTTCGTTTGTTCATTATGACTGTTGGTGTGCTTTTTGAACTAATGACAGTGTCATACTCATATTGAGCTCACATTACCGTCTCAAAGCTACAAGCGTATATACATGAAACAGAAAGAGATTTACAATAGTGATTAACCATATTATCTTCCAGGAGTAGACCTACAATGCGCCTCGTAAAGTCACGTTATCTTCAGCGTCCCAGACACCACCACCCATCCCACCGGACAAGGCCTTCACCCCTGGACAAAGCCTTCCCCCCTGGACACCACCGGAGTCTGAACCCCGGTCACAGTTTGGAGCCCTCCCTCATTCTCCCTTACTTACCTTACCCTTGATCCGCCCCTGCTGGCTGACAACTTGTTGCGGACGGTGAATAATATTTAATTAGAGCTGATACTGCGTGCTACGAATGTTAAGAGAATGGATGAATCAGCAGATGAATCAATTACGCACATAGACATTAAAAGCATTAACATTTCCATTAGACAAAACGGAAGGTTAACAGAGTTTGAACAAAACAACAAACGAAAGAAGAAAAGACAATGATTTACAAGATACGTCTAATTATGCTACGGCAACAACTATGTCACGGTGTTTGCACAATAGTGGCAGGCAGGGCTACGAAATTCTGTACTACTACTACTACTACTACTACTACTACTACTACTACTACTACTACTACTACTACTACTACTACTACTACTACTACTACTGCTGCTGCTGCTGCTAATAACGTATACAGTACAGCCCTAAAAAATGAAAAAAAGGTCCCACTAGCCTTTGGCTAGTAACTTAAAAATTTTACTAGCCAAACTAAAAATTTTACTAGCCAAACTAAAAAAAAAGGTTCATTTTAGCGCACTCGCATTTGGCGACTAAAGGTTTTTTTTTAGTCGCCAATTTTTTTTTCACTAGCCATGGCGACTAAATTAGTCGCCATTTTCAGGCCTGCAGTATTAGCAAACTAGTTCTCCACAAGTTCTTGTAGTCTTTTGGATACATTCCGGCAATAAACCATTTATATTATTTATTTATTTATTTATTTTAAATTGATTTGTGTAATTAGATACCAGTAGAGATGGCTGGAAGGACTGGCTGTAGATGGAGAGGCGACAACTATAATTATAAAATCCAATATTTTTGCGCTGTTTGCATGCATTCCGGTATTTATTCATTAATGTTTAAATTTTGTATTGATTTGTGTAATTAGACGCTAGTAAAGATGGCGGCCAAGCTGGTTGGGTCTGGAGTCGATGGAAATTAACGTGCGCCTGAGAATTCTTGCCAGCACGGCATCAATTATTTACTATCGTTTTTAACTGTTGTTGTGCCGTTTCGATCTTTTCGCGGGTGAAGCTATTTTGGATGTGGGATTGCTACAGTAGGTTGTTTGTGATAGGCTTGCAACGGAAAAAAATGGTTAAATTAAGACTATGAACAAAACAGAACACGTTTTCTTGTCCTTATTTCATGTGCGTGAGTCTGAGGTCGAGATCGAAAATTGAGAACAAACTTATAAAAATGTCTCATTAGGGTTAAAAACGATGCCTATTTGCATTCAATAAGGATTATACACAAGTTGCTATTAATCAATAAATTCCCATCCCTTCGCTTTAGGTGGAACACCTGCTACTTGTGTTCCATACACATTGTTTGTCTCTCCTGACCATGTGCTATTATATTCTCCGTCTGTTTGTCTGTCTGTCTGTCTGTCTCTACGACCATTCCAAAGGTCGTGTGCTGTAGTCCCTGCGTGACTTATCTCCCGTGGGATACAGGCGTCAAAAACATAACAGGGAGTTCGCGCTATCAGTGTGTGTTGGAAGGGCTTTGCTGTGGCTGATTTATTATGCCATACTGGTTCTCGACCTGTTGTATTGTTTGATCAGTAATGACTGTATAGTAGAATCCTCGCGAGGTGACGTTGTAAAGGGACCGAAGGTCTTTTTAAGCCGCGTACACGCTTTTTGGAGAGCTTTCAACTCAATAATGGCAACCACAACACACTGGTATGATCATGGTATCTAGTGTAAAGGGTTGAACAGAAAATGACAGCTTCTTGCTGACCACCGTAGATTTGATTTATCAAGGGGCGCCGTTAGTCTTCTTGACCGACGGTCTGCCTAACTGAACATTACTACTGTCCCCCATCACATCTTTCCGATGGTTCAAGTCTGTGCACGCTTGCATTCCATCCATTCACGGATATTGAAGATCCTGACGCTCATGTCCTAGACATGTTAGTGCCAGATACATAATAAACACACCCAGGATTGGATTAATAAACTCTTCTATGCTCGTACTATTCTAGTGTAAAAGTTTGAAGGGGAAAAAAACCTCACCACAGACTCAATGTAATCAGCTCATAGTTCAGATGCATTGTGTTTTTTTTTAAATTTTGTACTTTTTCTTCCATTTATAAATGTTATCACTAGTGGTATTAGAGATTGTTATATCGTATTCTTGCAAAAACTGATTCTTCTTGATACATTGTATTCTTTTGAAGGAAATTCCTACAAGGAAACTTCAAGGAATCATGTCTTCGGTGGCTTTCGCTGACTCCGTCTTTCAATGTAGGATGGCACCAGAAACAAGATTTATCAGAAGTGTCACAGACACGGTGCTTGATAGATTGACGTCAGTCTGGGTCAGTGGAAGACTGCGTTATTTGGCCATTGATCAACCGTTCGGACCACTATTGTCTCCGTCACAATTGGACCGCCTGGAGTCGCTGTTTGAAGTGGTGAAAACTCTGTGTAGTCTTGCTTGCGGACAATGACTGTACTTTCTGTCTTCGGCGGAAAATGGCGTTGGGATTCAGGATGCAAGCTTACAGTCCGTGATTGCTTAAGTGATCAAAATTATATATTGATTAACCTCTACCGCTGGTCTAATTGGTGCGTGTGTGTGTGTGTGTGTGTGCATGCGTGTGTGTTTGTGTGTGTGTGTATGTGCATGCGTGTGTGGGTGTTTGTGTGTGTGATGATTCCTATGACCATCGCATGACCAAGTGCCGAAGAAGGACACAGTCATTGTGCAAGACGACTGCCATACCAAGGTTTGTCCAAGATGCGTACCACAACTGGGGAGACATATGTAGACCCCATTGCAACAACAAGACAAATGACAGAGGTCTGAGACTCTTGGAGTTTGCCAGATACAACAATCTTATACTGGCAAACACCGAGTTCCGAGAACAGAAGAAGAAGAAATCATCGCAGCTCTCCGAGAAGAAGTTGAGGCAGCAGTGCAGTCGCTGAAGAAGGGAAAGTCAAGGGGAGAGGACAACATACCCGCAGAATTATTTCAAGCAGGAGGAGAAGCGATGATTGACGCCATCACTATTATCTGTAACAAGATCTGGCAGAGTGGCGAGTGGCCTACACCAAGGACCCAGTCGCTTGTCATCACCCTTCGCAAATATTTTAACCTTCAGGAGTGTGAAAATTATCGCACAATCAGCCTCATCAGCCATCCCAGCAAGGTCCTCCTGAAAGTAATACTCAACAGGTTGAAACCCCAAGCTGAACAAATCATAGCTGAAGAGCAAGCAGGATTCAGGGCAGGGCGAGGTACCACTGAACAGGTTTACAACCTCAGAATAATCTGCGAGAAATACCTACAGCACCTACAACATCTATATCATGTGTTTGTAGACTTCAAGAAAGCGTTTGATCGAGTCTGGCAAGCATCTCTGTGGGCAATCATGAGAGTGTACAACATCAGCCACAACATTATTGAAGTCATCAAGAACCTGAATGACAAGGCTACCAGTGCAATCCTCCACAACAGCGCCATCGGGGACTGGTTCAAAACAACAATCGGCGTGTGTTAAAGATGCCTACTCTCTCCAACACTCTCTTAATTAACAACTTATGTTAATCTGATGAATAAAAATTGGTGCAACAACAACAACAACAACTAACACTCTTCAATATCTTGATAGAGCACATCATGTCAAATGCCCAATGCAGATGACGAAGGTAAAGTCAGCATAGGGGGTAGAGCAATCTCCAACCTCCGTTTTTCGGACGACATTGATGGATTGGCTGGAGAGGAACAAGAACTTGTACAGCTGGTACAGAGGCTTGACACCACCTCCAGAGCCTATGGAATGGAAATAAGTGCAGTGAAGATCACATTGATGACCAACAACACCAATGGCATTAACACGGACATCAAAGTCCAAGGCCAAGCCCTTATCGGTGCATAGCTTCAAACATTTAGGAGCCATTGTATTAGACAATGGGTCCCGACAGGAAGTCCTCTCCAGGATCGCACAAACAACTGCTGCCCTGGCAAGGTTGAAGTCTATTTTTAAAGACAGGACCACCAGTCTACATTCCAAGGTAAGGTTGCTGCGCTCCCTTGTCATCTCTATCTTTCTATATGCTTGCGAAACATGGACCCTAATAGTAGACCTACAACGAAGAATACAAAGCATGGAGATTAGGTGCTACAGAAGACTTCTGTGCATTTCCTATACCCAGCGCATCCATTGGACAACACGATGACATGCTTACAGTGGTGAAGAAACGAAACTCCGATGTTATGGCTAAGTCACCAGATCATCAGGCCTTGCAAAGACCATCCTGCAAGGCACAGTGCAAAAAGGCAGAAGGAGATAGAAACAGAAAGAGAGTTGGGAGGACAACATTCGAGAATGGATTGGCTTGACACTGAGCAAAGCCATGAGGGTAGCTGGGGACAGAGAAAGATGTTGTACGCTGGTTAGATGATCATCTGTGGTGCCCCAACGACCTTCAAGTTACGGGATGGGATAGGTTAGGAAGTGTGTGTTTGTGTGTGTGGGTGTGGGTGTGTGTGTGTGTGTGTGGGTGTGGGTGTGTTTGTGTGTGTGTGTGGTGTTTTGGTGTTTGTTTTGTTTTACATTGAGAGAATAGGGGTAGGTGGAGAAAGAAAGAAAGAAAGAAAGAAAGAGAGAGAGAGAGAGAGAGAGAGGGGGGGGGGTTAGGAAGTGAAGCGGGAAAGAGTGAGGGAGATGGGAGAGGTAAGGGCACATGTGGAGAGTCTGATGTGCTGCACCAATAAACCCTGCTTCACATTCCGCCAGTGATGTATGTGGTGGTTGTTGCTTTGTTATTGTTTTGTCTCACAGGATGTAATGACTCTTTGGACAGATTTACACTTTCTTAATTTTCCATGGCGCTTGAAAGGCAGGTAAAAGTAAATGTCGGTGGTTTAACTTTAAAGACGCTATAAAAGCAGAGAATATATAGCACAAAGATCAAAACAATACATTTGGAACAACTTTCTCGAATCTAAGTTAGACAATGTATTCAAAAGTAGTGGCACTTTTGAGTCTTGGTAGACTTCAGTTCAAGTGCAAGTGTACGGTCCAAACCCATAGCAGTTGTCTGACCCCGAAAGTGCGCTATATTATTAAAAACAATTACTCGTGTGGGGGGATGGGAGGGGAGAAGAAGGAGAGGTGTTTGGAGGGAGTGTGCAGAGGAGGAGAGAGGAAACACCTTTAATCCCCCCAACATAGCATGGTTCCCTGGAGGCATTCTGGTGTAAGTGTCGGTGGCCACAAAATCGATATGAGCAAAGCGCGATCCATCATAACACACCGCGACCTTCACCTTCCGGCGCCAACATCGATCCGATAGAGAACATGACTTGGATCCTTGACAGCGCAAAGATATGCGGTTTCTGGGAGCTTGCATTTTCTGGGTTGGCTTATTTCTGGACTTTGTTATGTCTGTAGTGTATGAAGCCTAGAGCGAGAATGACATTAGTGATTATTTATGTTAACTATCTCATCTCTTCTTGCCTCTGTGCTTATATTTTTGTCTATTACGTGAGATCATCGAATTGGATGTTTTATTGATTTTGTTCACCTACAAATAGATTAAAATAAATAAATAAACAAAATAATAATAATAATAGCAGGAGTGTCAGCTTTAGAACACTGGGAAAGAGATCGCAGTAAATGGATCAGTGTGTGCACGTGCGTGCGTGTGTGTGTGTGTGTTTGTCTGTCTGTCCGTCTGTATCAGTGTATCTAGCTGTAGAGAGACATCACTAACGCTGAATACAGTCAGAGAGTTCCACCATTTAAGTACCAATAGACCCTCGCGCTTCCAAATTCCCATCATGCTGTCCCATCGCCACGCTCCCAACTTGGGCTCCAAGTGTGTCCCATTATGTAAGGAAAGTGTATGTGCAGAACATAGGCCTATCATCCTGATCCCACACCAAATTTCGTGAAAATTCGTTCAGCGGAAACAGCGTAAGAAGAGTTTAAGGATCAGGACGGGAGGAAGGGCGCAAGCAGGCACGGACAAGGGTGAATACAACATCCCGTCGGCAACCTCAGTTGGGGGATAATAGTTTACTCCTCAATTGGCTTGTAACGAAAATCATTAATACACAATCTTGTACTCTTCTGTGTTGTATCTCATTCAATCCTTTTAACGCGTCTGTCTAAATAATACGTAACTTCTGTCGCCTAAGATACTCGCACTGTGGTCAATTGCAATCCCAGTCTCAGAGAATGCCGAAGTAGGATGGAATGGTTTCCAGATATATTAGACCTGTTAGAATTCTGGCACTCAGTATTTCGGTCCATCGCAGCAGCCAAATTGGTTCCTATAAAACTCTTTGGAGTCCGCAGACCGCGGGTTATCTAAAGGTTGTGGTCACGTGGTAGGCATTGCAGGGCAGCTCTGGTGCTGGACTAGACTAACGTCCAACGGAAAATGGTTGAGTGCAGAGTCCAAGTTTGCGGTTGTTATGGTTGGGTGCTGTGCGGCTGGACACAAGGTCTTGGGCTGAGTGAATTAAGGATAAGTCGCCTCTGTGTTTATTTATTAATTTAGTCCCTATTTTCGGTGTAATTAGGGAGAGTTTGCAAACCCTACTTCGGAAGGAATACTTCGCCTATTTGTGACGTCACTCGCAGCGAAGTCACTTCCCACGAAGCGGGCCGCGTGTCAGGTTTGCGCGACGATACGTGGTGGCCTCAAGTTCGCTGAAATAGCCTCCCTTGACGCAATGCGTGTTTTCTCCCTTGTGTGCTTCCTGTCAAAATTTGTGTGATTTCCAGCGAAAAGCGATGGAGGAAAAGGTACGTTTTCTAAGATAATTTTGAGTGATAAGTGGCACACTAACATTATTTATATTACAGTATCAGTGTTCCTTGATAACGTAGCTCATTTCCTTATAGATCTTCAGTTACATCATTTTGAATGCTTAAATCTGGATCTGATCTGGATCTACATGTGTCTACTTTTGGTTTCGGTTTTACCTGCCCCCACCTTGCCTCCCCCTCTCTTAAAACCAAGCCTACTTTTCATTTCTGCTGATCGACAGACTTTAGCAAGTATGAAGGGAGACTTGCATGTGTCATTCAGGTTAAATGTCCGACATAGAGCTTCAAATTCATCTTTCGGTGGCGATCTTTAAAGTTTGTCAGCCTGTCAGGCTCAGTCAGGACTGCTCTGATGGTGTTTGTGATTTTGTTTGCATGCATTGGTTTGAATACTGTTTTTTCCCATTTGCCTCTAGACTGACAAGAAGAACAAGAGACTGCAGTGGAGTGAAGATATGGACCATGAGCTCATGGGCCAGATCGTCCTCTACAACCCCTGGGCACCAGACCACAGCTGGCCCAGCTTTCACCAGCAGATGGCAGACCATCCCAGTCTTGGGCGAGCCACGGTCCCAGACTGGAAGTCGTTTTACGACCGGACGAAAACTCTGATCAATAAGAGAAAGGGACAGGTGGCCCGGTTGAGACAACAGTGAGTTGGTTTAGTTTGTTTTCATGGCTACATTAATATGGGAAAAACTGATAAATAATGAAAAGTTCAGATACATGTGTGAATATATTGTACAATGTACTGCATTAGTCAAGGTAGCATGACTGTTCTCCATTTACAAAGAATTCAAAATAAAATCGAAATAAATGGATTATGTATACCCTATAAGTACATATATATGTGTGTAATGGTTTGGAAAAAAAAATCCCAATTCAAATATCATTTTGAGGCCTGAATTGTGATTTGTATTTGTGTGTGTGTGTGTGTGTTGTTGTTGTTGTTTTTAAATGATGTTCTTGTTTGGTTGTGTGTGTGTGTGGTTTTTTATTTTTGGGTTGTTGTGTTTACAGTGTCTATTGTCAGTAAGCATATTCAGATATGTCCGTAATTCTGAGGGCATAATTACAATAATTTTGTTTACAGGTCGGGTGTCGAAGATGAGGAGAGTTCACTTTCAAAAAGCCGTGGACAGTGCCATTGAAATGGCAGAAGGTATGGATGAGCCTCCGGCCAAGAAGAAGAAGGTGGAAAAGGCTGAGATTGACATCCGAGAGGCAGCCATATCAAGAGATAATCAAGGTATGAGAACATTTTATGGAATAGGTAACGATGCTGAAATTTCAGATCATGACTTGGAACCATTGTGTAGATTGGGGAAAATACTGTACAGTTTCTGTCTTGTCCATTCTTCTGGTCTCAAATGTTGCTAAGGTGAACTGATCTCAACAATTTGGCTGTCAGTGTTATTGCGATTCTCATCATTGTCATCATCATTAGTAACACTGCTATCAGGAATAAAATGTTATTAGTCAAGATTGTTTTTAGCAACAAACTGTTTTAACGCCATTTTATGGGAAATACTGGTATATCTTACTGATTTATTTTTATTTTATTTTTGTGTGTGTTCTTGGCAGGGATTGTAAAATTCAACTCAGCCAGGAGGCGGAGTCGTGGTGATTCTATCACTGAGGTGCTGCAAGCCATCTCTGAAAGGCAGAGACAGAGAGAGGAGGCAAGGGATAGAGCGAAAGAAGAGGATTGGCTTCAGATGCAAAGAGAGAAAAAAGAGGAACGGCGTGAAAGAGAAGAGGAACGGCGCGAAAGACAGAAAGAGAGAGAAGATGAGAGGATGGCTAGGGAGAAAGAAAAGCAGGAAGAAAGGTGGGCAAGGGAGGAAGAAAGGAGGGAAGAGAAGGAATTAAGGGCAAGAGAGTTAGACTTGAAAGAGAGGGAAATGCGGTTAAAGGAGAGAGAGATGGCGATACGAGAGAACCAAGAGAAAGCAACCTGTAACACCATGCAACTAATGCTGCAGGCTTTGACCAGCTTTGTAAAAACGCAAGGAGGCAAAGATTCGGAATCAAAGTAACTAACGGTACTTCCTTTCCAGTCCCTTTGCAATATGTGCCAAAAATTGAAATTGTGCAAGAATTCATTAACTTGTGTTCTGATTAATAGCATTCAGAGGAGTAGCCACTGCACTTGTTGAGTTTGCTTTCCCAAATCAGGTTTTGTTGTCTGCTCAAGAACTGTATGTACCAAAGTTTAATTTTACTGACCTTTTGAAAATGTACACGTTTATTTGTTATTGATATCCCATAACCATTGTGCTCAAAGTATGGGTAAGCTTACAACAGCGTAGTCATTCTTCCTGTTGAATCATATGATATATACTTGTATTGGTATTGTACAAGATGCTTATGACTCATGAGTTCATTGTCTTTAGCAATTGTTGTAAACGGATGTTTTTTAATGGTTGCACTTCCAAGTTAAATTGAAGACTTTCTAGTTTCTTTGTATATATAAATCTCAGTTTTGAGTTTTTCTGTGTTCAAGTGCTTTTCCAGTTTCCAAATCAAGACAGTTCTTTCATGCGAGTTTCATGTTCATATAAAGGATGATTTCAAAAGCATCTGACAATGAGAGATGTGTTTATGTGTTCATTTATGCTCTTTAGGGGGGAAATTGTGTGAGTTACCAATCGTAGCAGTGATACATGGCTGTAATTTGTGCCATGAACATTTTCCGACATATGGTGGTCTTTAGAGGCAGGTGGTCTTTCCTCACAGGTTGATTATAGAGGTAAAACCTTCTTTTAGTCCTGGGACTAGTGATCTTTGGAGACGGGTGGTCTTTCCTGACAGGGGGTCGTTTCAGCAGGTTTTACTGTAATTTTCAAAACAAAAGGTGAGAAAAACAAGAGAAACTTATGCAAATTCCAGAAATAAAATCAATACTACAATAAAAGTCATTGGCATTGCTAATGCCATTCACAGACCTGCCATGCATCCTACGAATTAAATACACACACCATGAGAAATGGTCTGGTATATGGCCGTTAAGAAATAAATACTAACAGAACATGGTGTAATGATATGGTTAAAATTTACATTATGAAATGGGTATTATTATTACATGTACCATTTTGTCATGAAAATGGGCGCCTCGAGCTGTCTGATTAATCTGATCTAATCACACTATCGCACAAATACTACGGCACAAATACTAAATTTAATCACACTACACACTATAAATACTAAATCGAATCACTAAATACTACACACTAAATAGTAAATCTAATCACTAAATAGTAAATCTAATCATACTACACTGATCACACTACGGCACAAATACTACGGCACGCCTCGAGCTGTTTGACTAATCTGATCTAATCATACTATGGCACAAATACACAAAAGTAGGACATGGCATCATTCAAAATGCATGTATTCAGTCTTGTAATATTATAAAATAGCCAAGGCATGACAATTTCTTTGCAATTTTCTTCATTAAACGCGTGAAATAGCGAACGTAAATAACATTCGTACAACTTGCCTTTCAGGCGAAGAATTCGTAAGGCGCGTTCGTAGAAAGGCGGCGCGCGCTCCTGAAAGTACGTCACACAGCTAAAAATAGGCAGGGAAATCCTTTCCTTACGAAGAAGTATGCGCCTGCAAACTCTCCCTATTGTATCAAGAAGTGCACACACAAAAATAAGGTTTATGTTGATTCCTTATGGGAGCAATACTATTTATTGGTTATTTTTCACTTTCCATCTTAATAATAATAATAAGAAGAAGAAGAAGAAGAAGAAGAAGCACAAGAAGGAGAAGGAGGAGGAGGAGAAGTAGAAGAAGGAGGAGAAGAAGATGAAGAAGAAGAAGAAGAAGAAGAAGAAGAAGAAGAAGAAGAAGAAGAAGAAGAAGAAGAAGAAGAAGAAGAAGAAGAAGAAGAAGAAGGAGGAGGAGGAGAAGAAGAAGAAGGAAGAGGAGGAGGAGAAGAAGAAGAAGGAAGAGGAGGAGGAGAAGAAGAAGAAGAAGAAGAAGAAGAAGAAGAAGAAGAAGAAGAAGAACAACAACAACAACAACAGCAACAACAACAACAGCAACAACAACAACAACATCAATAATACTTATAAGGCGCTTACCATTCTGATTCTGAGCACTATATGGGTGGGGATGGGAATGAGACAGCACAAAACAGTTTTTAGCCGAATGATTGATCTGGTTTGTTCAACGTTGATGTAGGTCCCTGCTCCTCTTCAGTGGAGTAAGTATCCACGTCTGCCGTTTTACCAGGGATCGATGTATTTGAATTTTAAAAGCAATCCTGATTAAAATGTGAATTTATCTTATTCGGTTTTTGTTTTTCAAAAGGCTAAATTTAATTTGGAAATATCTATGAAAAATGAACGTGGCCTGTAGATGTACCCCACTATCTCGTTCTTGATTGCAGTCTAAAGTTGAAAGTCGTGATTTTTAAAGGTCATCGTTGCACATCTAGGTTTTCCACCTCTGTAAATAATTTAGTCACGAAGCAACTTTAAAAAAATGTTAATTTAAGGGTATTTTTGCAGATTTGAACTCGTGCATGCGTGCATGCGCCCGTGTGTGTGTGTGTGTGTGTGTGTGTGTGTGTGTGTGTGTGTGTGTGTGTGTGTGACAGAGAGAGAGATATATAACATAATGAACTGAAATGGAGAGAGAGAGAAAGAGACACACAGAGAGAGAAAGAGACAGAGAGAGACAAAAAGAAAGAGACACAGAGAGAGACAGAGAGAGACAGAGAAAGAGAGAGAGAAAGAGACACACAGAGAGAGAAAGAGACAGACAGAGAGAGAAAGAGAAAGAGAGACAAAAAGAAAGAGACACAGAGAGAGACAGAGAGAGAGAGAGAGAGAGAAAGAGACACACACAGAGAGAGAAAGAGACACACAGAGAGAGAAAGAGACAGAGAGAGACAAAAAGAAAGAGACACAGAGAGAGAAAGAGACAGAGAGAGACAAAAAGAAAGAGACACAGAGAGAGACAGAGAGAGAGAAAGAGACAGACAGAGAGATAAAAAAAGACAGAGAGAGACAGAGAGAGAGAAAGAGAAAAAGAGACAGAGAGAGAGAAAGAGAAAAAGAGACAGAGAGAGAAAGAGAGAAAACGAGACAGAGAGAGAGAGAAAGAGAGACAGAGAGAGAAAGAGACACAAAGAGAGACAGAGAGAGAAAGAGACACAAAGAGAGACAGAGAGAGAAAGAGACAGAGAGAGAAAGACAGAGTCAGAGAGAGAGAGAATGAGACAGAGAGAGAGAATGAGACAGAGAGAGAAAAAGAGAAACAGAGAGAGAGAGAGAAAGAGACAGAGAGAGAGCTTTGACGCTTGACTCTTGACACTTTGATAATTTATTGTCTATAACGTTGCACATCATTAAGACAAGGATTCGCACAAATACGAATAAATTAAAACATGACGAAATTAAAACATGAATAAATTAAAACATGAAAGCGAAAAAAACAACAAAACCAATAACTACACAGGCGATACAAACAAATATTAAAACCACCTCGCATATCAGAACCAGTAAGCCTTTAAGTGAATGGGGAAAAGAATATTATTATACACCAATTAAAGCATGAATTATCCTTATTAAATATCGACGAGAAAACGTTATTTAGAAAATGAACTCATCCATTCTTTCTTCTTCCCCTTTTTCCTCTCTTTCATACAGATCCTATCCCATTTTCCTCTCTTTCATACAGATCCTATCCCATTTTCCTCTCTTTCATACAGATCCTATCCCATTTTCTTCTCTTTCATACAGATCCTATCCCATTTTCTTCTCTTTCATACAGATCCTATCCCATTTTCCTCTCTTTCATACAGATCCTATCCCATTTTACTCTCTTCTATACAGATCCTATCCCATTTTCCTCTCTTTCATACAGATCCTATCCCATTTTACTCTCTTCTATACAGATCCTATCACATTTTCACATAAGTACAGCCGAACAGTGCACGCCCCCACTCTGTATACAGTTACTCTCTCCGACCATGACAGAAAAATACACTCCCACATATTTGTGCAAAAATTAATCTACCAATCTATCGGGGGGAGAGAGAGAGAGAGAGAGAGAGAGAGAGAGAGAGAGAGAGAGAGAGAGAGAGAGAGAGAGAGAGAGAGAGAGAGAGAGAGAGAGAGAGAGAGAGAGAAATGAGGGATGGAGATGAGGAGAGAGGGATGGGGCAAGGAGGGAGAGAAACGTAAAAAGAAAGAAAGAAGAGGGAGGAGAAAGACGAATACAAAGGAAGTGGAAGAAGAAGAAGAAAGATGTAGATAGCAACACGCTAGGTGTACCTAACCCAAGGATCACAAAGGGAGGTATCTAGGACACGTAGGCTTTCTCCCAATGTTAGGATTGAGACGCGCACGATAGCTCGATCAAGTTGTTTTGCAAAGCATGCAATGATAGCGTGCATTTACCTTTGATTTGATTTTGCACTCTTGCTAGAAGAAGCTTTGTATAATGTTAATAATTTTCATCGGTGCTGAATCGACTGTTGATAAATAACCGTGCAACATTTTGGAGGCCAAGCCGGGATCTACGCCTTAGCCAAGGGTTCTACTGCGACAACAAGCAAGTCCACATTACGAGAGGCGGTCATCGAGGGTAAATGCCAACGGGTTGCGTCGGGAGGGACCAACATGCTGAAGGATTCGGGTTGACTTCAAGGGCGTGTAGACGCCGAAGAGTTGCTTCGAGAGCGAACAACAGACCGAGACTCCGTGGTTGCCGCAAGACTACGTCGAGGGACAGTCTCGGAGCTACATCGCCAGTATTACAGAGAGCGACGAGCGAACGTCTTGTCTACTTCAGCACAGGAGCGTATACATCAACACTAGCGTGGTGCAGCGTCGCATACGACGAGGACAGCGGGGCCTGCGTCAAAGAAGGCGACTACAGGCAAACATCAGTGCTACTGTTGAAAGCGTGTTGTTCAAGAACAATCTAGAAAGGTACAGCACAGTCAAAAACTTTCCAGATAACCATCAAGATGGCTGACTTCTGGCAGAAAGGACTTGAACTGAATCTAAAAGGCAAGCAGCTAACGGAGTACGTCAAGTCTCAGGAGAGAATAGAAGAAAGAGTACTCGAAGAGCAACGTCGGCGTGAAAAAAAAATTAGAAGAGCAGCGTCAAAAAAGAGAAGAAGAGAGTCGGCGTGAAGAAAGAGAGTACGAACTGAAGCATCTTGAAGCTGAGCGTGAGTTTCAGCTAGAATTGGCGCGTATCCAACAACAGCAGAACGCGCCACACGTTATCAGCGACCACATGGCTCCAAAATTGACAGCGTTCGTTGACGGGAAGGACCAGATCCAGTTGTTTGGCAAGATTCGAAAGGTTCGCCGTAAGCTCTGACTGGCAACTTGAGGACTGGGTGATTCGACTTAGTGTACTTCTGATGGGGGCAAGCACTCGATGTCTACACCCGATTGTCGAACACTGACGCCAAAGACTATAACGTTTTTAAAAAGAGGGCCTATTAAATTGCAACAGCTTTACAGAGAAGGGCTGCTTCAAACGCTTCCGCGAATGCCGATCTTTGCCAGACGAGCGCCTGTCGTCATATTTACACAAGTGGGTGGAATTATCAGTCGAAATGAAATCTTACGACAGTCTCCATGACCTGATCGTGAAGGAGCAATTTCTTAATGCCTGTCACAAAAGCTGCAGACGCTGAAGGATGTTACTGAGGCTGCTGAAAGATAGGGAAGACCCTGGGGCCACCCAAGACGACGAAACATTTTCAGAAGACTGGAGACCATGGGAACCAGAACCAGGGGAACCAGATGAGTTAGGGACAGGCGGACTCCACGCCACCTTTTAGGAAAGGGCAATCAAGAGGCTGTTTCACCTGCAACGCCACAGACCACAGAGCTGCTAACTGTCCACAAAACAAAGGGAGTGGACAGCAGAGCAATACGGACAATGCAGCGGCGAGCAGTCGACGGAGGCGTTTCTTTAATCGACGCAAACCAGTAGCACTGATCATTAAGAGTGCGGCGGGAGTGTCATTCTTCCGAGAGAGACCAAACGCACAGCTACTCCTGCGGACGTGCACGAGTGCATGATAGATGGCCAACTTCTCCTTGCCAACGAGAAATTCATCCCCGTTGTCGCCAACGGTTTGCCTGAAGAAGCCGCTGTACGATTTGATGATCGGGAATATCGAAGGCGTTAGACGACCAGATGACCCCGATCCAGAGTGGAGTCCGGCCTCAACTCAACACGTCGAGGTTGCGGAGGAGGATCCATTTCCATTTCCAGATGGAGAACTTATAGAGCTTCTACGGGATAATGTGGCTACTCCGGCTCAGCCCTACCGACCAGAGATCATCAGAGAATCCAATTTTCACCTACGCGTCCCCTGTCCTGGTCGTGAAGAAGAAGGACGGGAGCAACGGAGTATGCATCGACTACAGAAAGTTTAACAAGCTCACCGTCTTCGACCCCGAGTCGATGCTCACTGCTGCAGACCTGTTCCGTCAATTATCGAGGAGCAAATTCTTCTCAAAGATTGACCTCAGCAGAGGTTATTGGCAAGTTCCCTTGCGTCAACAGGACATACCAAAGACTGCTTTTATACTCCTGATGGGATGTACGAGTGCATAAGAATGCCTTTTGGCATGGTCAACAGCGGATCTACCCTGAAGAGAGGAGTGAGGAAGGTGCTCTAAAGGATGGACAACGTCGTATGTTACTGTGACGACCTGGAAGGAGCATCTGAGGACCTTGAGGGAGCTGTTTCACCGTTTTACAGAAACTAACCTTAAAGTGAGACCCAGCAAGTGCATTCTGGGAACAGACAACGTCGACCTCTTCTGTCATTCGATGGAAAAAGGGAGCAATAGAGGGTGCACTGACTCTATGAAAACCTACGAGATCACTGTCTTTGACCCTGGGCCGATGACAACCGTAACGGACGAAGGCATAGGTTTCGTGCGGACGAAAGAACATTGACAGTATCCAGACAGACTGAAAGAAGTTTCTGCACTTCGTTTGTGCATTGCGTCTCAATGTTGTAAACAGAAATTAAGTAGGGGGTAATGTTAGGATTGAGACGCGCACGATAGATCCGATGATGTTGTTGTGCAAGGCATGCAGTGATAGCGTGTATTTACGTTCGATTTGGTTTTGCGCTGTTGCTACAGTAGAAGAAGCTTGGTATGCTGTTGATAATTTTTCGTCGGTCGATATTGTTGAGAATTTTCTGGAATTACTTGTCCGAAGTTTCCAGATAGGTCTCGTAATAGCTAAGCGATTATTCTAACCTAAAGAAGGTTCTATGACGTAAGACAGTGCGTAGTTCCGGTGACGAGTTTTATTTTGATTGGGTGTTATTGCGTCGTGCTGGAATATTCGATGGTTGTCTCGATTGCAAAGAGGCTATATAAGTAATGCATTGTCTGCTTGTAGGGATGATTTAGGATGATTTCTGTAGTGGTTTTCGAAAAACGATCTTGTGTGCAGTTGTTGATGTTTGCTGAATAAAGTTGGAAAACTTTATACGACGACTCGTGCCTCGTTGCTAAGTGAACAGGCTGCGTGGATAAACGAATTCGAGTTACACATATCAAGATTCAAGCATCGGGGCTGAATCAACCATTGATAAATAGCCATGTAACACCCACTCACCCACTTATTTTCTATACAAAATCACCCTCCCCACGCCCATCCCCTCCCAATTAGGACACGTCGAACATTTTCCCACACACGCGCACATGCACTGTATTTAAAAAAGAATACATCTTCCTCTACCCCCACCCCTTAAGCACCATAACCACTTTCCCACAACTGCATTGTAATTTTTTTTTATTAAACACTTCCTCTCCTCACCCCCAGCCGGCCCTTCCTCTCCACCGGATGGAGAAAAGTGCAGTTTGTCAATGAAAACCAAATCATTTATGAAGGGACCCGAATTTATTTATCGCGATTGACATTTTTGCGCTCAGAAATACAGGAAAACAAATTGATGTGTTTAGTTTTTGCGTCATAGACTCGTTCTGGAATATGCTGTTTTCGCCTAGGAAACGGGGTAGTCTCATTTTGGAACATAGCCTCGCTTGAGGGGGGGGGGGGGAGTATTTTTGATCTGTGCGTTTGAGAATGATGTGAGATGAGAGTCGGAATAAGGAGGGGGTGAAGAGAGAAAGAGAAAGTAAGAGAGAGAGAGACAGACAGACAGAGACAGAGACAGAGAGATCAACAAAAAGTGTTATATAGGACAAAACAACTTGGAAACTCGTCTAGTATAATGTTTGAGCATATAAAGGGGGAGTGGGGGTTACGAAGTTTGAGCGTAGACCATCTTTAAGATGGGAAAACGTATAGCAGGATAGATTAGGAATTTGAATCGATTTCAACTGTGATAGATTAGAGGAGCGTGTGTGTGTGTGTGTGTGTGTGTGTGTGTGTGTGTGGGTGTGTGTGTGTGTGTGTGTGTGTGTGTGTGTGTGTGTGTGTGCGTGTGTGTGTGATATCTTATTTTCGTTGTGCGTTTCGATTTAAAATAAATCATTTCAACCCTAACTTGCTGACCTTGAGCGTGCGCCCGTCTCTCTCTCTCTCTCCCTCCCTCCTCCCTCCCCTCTTTCTCCCCTCTCAGTATGTGGGCGCGTGTGTCCCAGTGTTTTACTGAGCTTATGGCCTTTGTTTGATGTCATTATGTAACTGTGAGGCATCTGTCAAAGCGCGTTTGCACAAGCTAATTAGGAATTCGGGGGCTTGTGATTGTAGCCTGAAGGCATTGGGTCAGTGGAATGGCACTATGTAAATTATCAGCTTCGTCGTCGTCGGAGTCGCCATCATTGTCATCGGCGTAAGCGTTGTAATAAGCGCTGACTTGGTCATCATCATCATCATCATCATCATCATCATCATCATCATCATCATCAGCATCACCGTCATCATCATTGTCGTCGTCGTCATCGTTAATTTTGTTGTCGTCGTTGTCATCTTCTTCGTCATCGTCGCCGTCTTCGCCGTCGTCGTTGTTGTCATCGTCGTTGATGACTTCATTGTCGTGATCATCATCATCATCATCATCATCATCATCATGTCTTCTTCTTTTCCTTCTTGCCAAAGTTTATACTAGCCATTCCCGGTAGTATCAACTGCCTTTGGCAAACTGCACCGATCGGAATATGCTTTACCTTTTAACTTGTAAATGGACTAGGAAAGAAATCGAAAAATGATTGGCGCTTTGACTCGCTTTAACGGCGAGAGAAGTGAGAGCTATAAATCTATGTATTACTATTGTCTTATTATTTACCATGCGCAGTAAGAAATAATCCCTTGAACACATGTGACAGTAGCAAACGCTACGTTACCCTACACATTAGATGCTTAAGATGAGAGTATAAACCGAGGTCTAGTCTGTGCACGCACGCATTCATTCCAGGGCACGGACTTTAAAAGATCCTGCCGGCTACCACATGAACATGCCCAGCAAACACTAGGTCCCTTCTCCCCTATCGCCAGGAGTATGCCCAGTTGTCTGGGCGTCAGACAATGCGCCCACATGCTGCAAGTGGGCGGCTCGGAGCTGGATCCTATATCGGCCAGCGCCTTGAGCAGCTCTTGAGCTGGATTATTATAAGAATGAGTCAATAAATAAATAAAAGAGAAACCATAATCTTCATAAAGAACAATGAGGTATAGATTCTTTTTTCTATTTTTTTTGTTCTACCAATACCTGACTTGTTCCACGATCTGTTCATCGTCGGAGACCTAACAGCAAAATCGGGCCGATAAACATTTCTATCACGGGCTGGCATTGTGCTGAATGCGGCCTGTTGCTGCGGGCTTGTAAGCTGTTTAAGCGTGTTGTGTTTAGCTTTTTATTTCAGGAACAATGGAATTTGGGGGCTCGGTGATGGTTATTTTGGGCTGCGTGTATGTCTTGACGGAGTGGCTGTGTATCACTTCGCCATCGAGTGGAGGAGGGCATGTATCAATGGAACGTTTTGCAGCCCGCAGGTCGCGTAGAGGGGTCTTGTCTCATTCATAAAGTTGGGTGAGGGGTGGGCAGGAGGAAGGAAAGGAGAGAGCGGGAGGGATGGGGAAGGAGGAAGAGAAGGAGGGGAAGAGAAGGGGAAAGGGAGGTGAGGAGAGAGTTGTGTTGTATACCTTGTGCTGTGCAATGTGTGTGTTGTGTGTCACTGTGTCTTTATTTACATGTACACTGAACAACCAAAATGTACTGTTCCTCTTCTCCATACATCTTTTGTTTTTTGGACCGTTCCGTCACACACACACACACACACACCCACACACACACACACACACACAGGTACACACGATCCTCTCACCCAACAGCACACAATCTGTTTTACGCCCTAATTTCGTAACCCCCCACCCCCCTCTCCCTTCCATCTCCTCCTGTCCATCTTGAAATATATCTTGGGCTAGGAGGAGAACAAGAGAAAAGGTCGAAAGTGAATGCAAAAGGAGAAAAAGGTGGACTGTTATTCATATAATGCTTTTCGGGGGGAAAAAATCCAAAACATTCCGTTTAAACCGCAGTTAACGAACCTTTAAATAACGCCACTAAATATTTATTACCAAAGCAGTGCCCCCCAAAGAGTGGATTTATTAAAGCGGGGAACCTCCGTTGCCCTGAGTGTTACGGGGATGCACGTGCTTGACGTCAGAGCCAGAACGATCGGAGGTAGGGCAGAAAAGGGGCCGTGTCAGCACTGGTGACCCGAGTCAGACACCCAGACCACTTCCTGTCAGCGTAAGAACCCCTCAGACTCTGGAACCTGCCTGAAAAAAAAACCCGGACTCCTGAACTGGTAGAGGCACCATTGACTGCTTAAAGAGGGACTGTGACGATGTCTGTTCCAATCTCCAACTTCAGAAGGTGTAGTTCATGGCGCGATCTTAGATCTTATTATGTAAACACTGTACTTGTGTTCTTCACACATTTTTGGTCTCCCTGGTTCAACTCGCCAGCTGTCACTTTGTAAACTAAACCTTGTTCAAAACTACCTACACCGTAACGCTAGATTTTTACAGTATTTTGGGCAATGAATTCTCTTTCAGAAAGATACGTTCCTTCCCTTTCCTGTTTGACAACCAGCCACGTTGTGGAGGCTTTTCCCCCATGATGACGTGTTTCCTCAGGACTTCATTCAGGCGTCATATCATGCTTTGGAAAGTCAGTCATTTCATTTTTAGCAAGCCCAGCTGATACACTGACGAGCTCAGGACACAGCCAAATGGCCATCTGTATCTAAGGCACGAGTCCTCAAATGCAGACCACTGGCGGCAGACTGGAAGATATATACATTTTCTATCATACCCCCGTTCCCCGGAGGACAGCATCTGATAAGGTTGATCTGCAACCTAAGGTCCATAAACTCCAGTCCAGTTTCTTTAGGTGAGACACCTCAATACACAAACACTTTGTCTCACTTATTGCCTTTATGTTACAGTTGTCAATAGTTACTATACAATCCCAGATATAGTCCTGGGGTTCAGTGCATGCATCGCATTGCATTTTGTATTTCCAGATTTTTCTGTAAATATTATTCTGAATTAGTCGGGAATCAGATGAGCACAAAATATCGGTTGCCCGGTCTGTCTGTTGGTCAGTTGCCCGCCATATTTCATGAACCACGGAACAGATTTTGACAAATCTTCATAGGAACATTAACGGGGTTATCCTATCCTATCCCGTAACTCAAAGGTCGTTGGGGAACCACAGATGATCGTTTAACCAGCGTACTCTACCTTTCTCTGTTCTCAGCAACCCCCATGGCTTCGTTCAGTGTCAAACCAGTCCATTCTCGAATGTTGTCCTCCCACCTCTTTTTCTGTCTCCCTCTTCTTCTACCTCCTTGAACGGTGCCTTGCAGGATGGTTTTTGCAAGGCGTGATGCTTTGGTGACGTGGCCATCCCATCGGAGTTTCGATTTTATCACCACTGTGAGCAGGTCATCGTGTTGTCCAATGGCTTGTGTGATGGACTGTCGGACTTGGTGGTTGGTGATGTGCTGGCTATAGGAAAAACCCAGGGGTTAGTGGCCAGCATTCGGTGCCATCGTATTTGCTCTATCCCAAAGGTCAAGGTCGCTGAGTGTCCCTCTCTCTCCCACACATTCCCCGTTTTCTAACAACTTTTAGGCTGTTTATCAAAATTGACTGAACGGATTTTTAAAACACTTGGCTTGCAGATAGTTGAAGGTGTTGTCAATTGTTCCGCGTTTTCATATTGCTTGTGTAGGATAAATAAATCTGAGACATAACGGGCACAACAAAATGAGCACTTTTGAAAATGTTTTCCTTCAGCTTTGTGTTTTGAGTGTCTAACAAATGCATTTGAATGTCTTGCCATCTTGTTAAATCAAGTTCTTTGTGATATCCTGGATATCCTGGACAGTCTTTTTTCTCTCCTTCGCTTTTGAAACACGCCTTGCGCTTTAAACATGCGTATACTGTGCTAATACCAGTCATAGTCACTTATAACTGTGGAGTCAACTGCCGTACTATCCAGAGTTCGACAGCTCGCCTCCGCTGGTCTCACAATGGTCTGTTTGGCAGCCCGATCTGCGCGGAACATTTCCGGTGTGCTAAACTCGGAATCTGTGACTAAATCTTGCGTGGAGGCTTTTCAGAAACGGTTAGGTTGCGGGCTGGCTTTTCCGGCCAACATGGTACGGAAATAGTCGTAGTGTTGATAATATTTGTACTTTTATTCGCCAGCTTTTATAATATTTGCACTATTATAAGTGGAAAATTAAGGTTTAGAGAGAGGCGGGGAGAGAGAGATGGAGACAGACAAAGAGAGAGAGAGAGAGAGAGAGAGAGAGAGAGAGAGAGAGAGAGAGAGAGAGAGAGAGAGAGATTTAAATAAGTGGGGATTCTTCCGTGTCTTTGGCAGCCGGTCAAAGTACACATTTGCATCCTGTACACCTCCAGTAATAAAAATACCAGACCGGGTCTTCTGTCTCTCTCTCCCCCCCCCCCCCATCCCCCCTCTCTCTCTCTTCATCTCTCTCTCTATCTCATAATAATAATAATAATAATAATAATAATAATAATAAATAATAATAATAATAATAATAATAGAGGATGCTATTACGCGCTGTTTTTTTAATGGAACTCAAAGCACGGCGATCTGAAGAAATCGCTATTACAAAAGGCGGAAGTTTTTTTTTTGTTTTTTTGTTTGTTTGTTTATTCTTGTTGTGTTTTGTTGGTTTGAAATTTAGATTGACTGCATCCACTAAAATCATTGTTCTCTCTGTCTGTCTCTCCATCTCCCTCTCCTTCTCCCTCTCTCTCCATCTCTCTCTCTATTCCTCCCTCTCTCTCTCTCTTTTTCCCTCATCCTCTTCTTCCTTCTCGTGTCCTCTTCGTCTTCTTCTAGTCTACTACTTTTTCTTCTGCCGTCATCCTCGTCCAATTCTCGTGTTTCTTGTTCTTTTAAAAAAAAGATAGTGTTTGAAAACACTGGATGACGATGTAGTAAAGGAACCACCAGTAACTCAGTTTTCCTATGTTATGCTATCCTATACTATACTATCCTATCCTATCCTATACTATCGCGTAACTAGAAAGTCGTTGGGGCACCACAGATGATCGTTTAACCAGCCTACTCCATCTTTCTCTGGCCTCAGCAGTCCTCACGGTTTCGCTCAGTGTCAAACCAGTCCATTCTCCAATGTTGTCTTCCCGCTTCTTTGTCTGTCTCCCTCTTCTTCTGTCGCCTTGCATCGTGCCTTGTAGGATGGTCTTTGCAAGGACTGATGGTCTAGTAACGTGGCCATACCATCGCAGTTTCCTTTTCTTCACCACTGTGAGCAAATCATCGTGTTGCCTAATGGCTCGTGTGATGGTCTGTCGGACTTCGTCGTTGGTGATGCGCTGGCTATAGGAAATGCCCAGAAGTCTTCTGTAGCACCTCATCTCCATGCTTTGTATTGTTCGTTGTAGATCTGCTGTGAGGGTCCATGTTTGGCTAGAGTATAGGAAGATGGAGATGGCAAGGTAGTCGCAATGAACATTTCCCGTAAAAGTTGACAGTTTGCCACTGCCTACAATAATGATGGAATGGAGGGAAGTATTCCACGAACACTTTCACCTTACTGTGACGGTGGGTCTATTGTTACTGGGCTCTGCACAATGGAATGCTATTACCCACTCGTCTTTGTCTGCGGGGATCTGCTAGTGTAATCACCCTGTGATTAATCTTAATACAATAGTTTAGCTCGATCTGTGTGCGGATAGGGTTACAGAGATAGGGAGAAAAGTGTAATAGCTTCACTGACACACTAGCTCTCACTCGGCTATGAAACATAGGTCGTCCAGACACTTGTTAACAGTAAATATCACACATTTATTTCGTCTACTCTATAAATAATTCTCTAAACACTCTACACTAACTTAAATGTCCAAATTCACTTCGAATAGTTCGTTCCTTGATGGGTCTATGCTGCTACTGTTCTTAATATTTGTTACTGTCTCATCATTGGGCTATTTGTTCTGGTTGTCCTAATGTTGGTTTCAGGAGAGTGGACTACCGCACAGTCCTTCTATGTCAGTGTGGGTGCACGCTTTCGGTGTCACTTAACTGCAGTTTGAGGTGTGGTGATGGTGTCTCCTCCTTGGTGGTAGGCTATTGGGCTATCGTAGCTCAGTGCTAGATGCTCTACTGCAAGCCGAATGTCAGGGTTGACGCTTAGTGGTCTTCCTCCTGCCTCGGGCCAACGATGCCTGCTCGTCTTTTTGACAATGTCAGGTTGAATTGAATTTCACCCGTCCCTGCTTTAGTCTTTTGCTAGCGATCTTTCAGAGCGTTGCTCCGTCTCGTGTGAGAGTTAGGCACAGAATGACTACCTATTGTAGTGGTCAGCAAAAGCCCGCAAAAACTAGTTCTACAAGTGGCGTCTCTAGCGGGTGTCTCTAGCCATACGTCAGCTGAATGAGGTCACTGCCTAACTGAGCCAGCGTTAGCGTACACATGCTTAGCACACAACTGACTTGCGTCGTCTTCTTGGCATCGACTTTAATTTACAAAGGTTACAGCAGGCTAAACTATTTAAGGAGAGTAGTCTTAGTGCAGGGTCTAAATCTAGCCTTCTGTGACACTTACTTTCCAAAGTTTAAGGTAGGCAATTGTGTCGGGAAACCTTCATTGGGGACGCACGAGTTATTACTTCCGTTCAACTCAGTACAGTGTCAGTACAACTTATGTTAATCTGATGAATACAAATTGATACAACAACAAAATACGTCCCTTCTGCCTGGTCTCCCCATTTTGTTACAGGGTGGTTGAAAAGTACCTCCCTATTCAACGTAGCTTATACCATTGGTAAGTAACTCCCTATTGAACGTTGCTTATACCATTGGTAAGTAACTCCCTATTGAACGTTGCTTATACCATTGGTAAGTAACTCCCTATTCAACGTTGCTTATACCACTGGTAAATGGCGCTGCATTTACATGCAAAACATTTCTTGCGATCCCTACGGTGGATGAATGTTATTACTGATCTCTGATTACATCTCACTGGTAGGCCTTCTTCTTGTTCTTCTTGCGGATGACAGGAAGTCCTCTCCAGGATCGCACAAACAACTGCTGCCCTGACAAGGTTGAAGCCTATTTGGAAAGACAGGACCATCAGTCTACATTCCAAGATAAAACTGCTGAGCTCCCTTGTCATCTCCATCTTCCTATACGCTTGCGAGACTTGGACCCTCACAGCAGATCTACAACGAATTGACTGATTGGGTAAATTAACGTCCCCGGGCTCCTCGGACACATAAAGCATATAGGGGATCTACAACGAAGAATACTAAGCATGGAGATGAGGTGCTACAGCAGACTTCTGGGCATTTCATATACTCAGCACATTACCAATGACGAAGTCCGACAGACCATCACACAAGCCATTGAACAACATAATGACATGCTCACAGTGGTGAAGAAACAGAAACTCCGATATTATGGCCACGTCATTAGAGCATCTGGCCTTGCAAAGACCATCCTGCAAGAACAAGAAAAAAATATCGTCCATGTCACCGCCACGACTCTCCCTGGGCAGACGCCACAAACAAACAACTTCCACACGCAGACAACCCAGAAAGAATGACGATTTCCCGCAGACGGAAGTGATGAAAACACAACAAATAATATACAACTTTCAAGCTATTTATTCATTCATACCACACACTCATACACATACAACATTTACACATGAAACGAAGAAATGGTAATGAAACAATCAATGGGTCAATGGAACGATGCAATGGTTCGTGGGTGATCGGGGGTCGCTAATCGACCAACGTCCTCAAATCGAACGTGCACAGCCAAAGTCCGAGGCACGTGTTCACAAACAGACAGGGGGGTTAAGCGTAGGAGAGGGACAACACAAAACGGGCCCACCTGGCGAAATGCAGTCCCTGGTAAAGTCTCCTCCAACGTGCTCGCCCCCTTCCGTTGACGTCCAAACGAAGGAGCGTTGCCACCCGTGGTCGCCACTGACGATGATGTTGAAGTGATGATGATGGCGCTGACAACGGAGGTGGTAGACAAACGAATGGCGATGTTGATGATGTTTGGTCCACTTGACCAGGTGTCGTCGTCGTTGCTGCCTCACGTTATCCAGCGACGAACTGGCGGATTGACGAACGTTGAGCTGCGAATTCCGAACTCGATCCTCGTACTCAAGCCTCGAATTCAGTCCTCAACGACAATCCTTGACGAACCCACACGGTTCGATGTAACCGCACCCCGTAGCCCCTTCTCCACTGCTCGTCTACGAAAGTACATCCAATTAGGGTAATCCGGTAGTGTGTAGTTCCCGTAGTAGACAATGCCTCAATACTACCTACCACACTACCAATAGGCTTGCTTTTCTACAACTACACTCCAACCGAGCGTATCACTTTAGAAATTGGCAATCTTTAAACTAGTATTCTTCTCAGAACCAGATACTATTTTTCGTTAATATCCGTCCCACCCTAATTCCAGAACACAGCAAAACCACAGAGCACTAGACAAACACTGTCCACACTGTACTGCTGTCAAACACGTTCTGCTGATAGTGAGCACATTCCTAACCTGGCCTAACCGGCGTATGCTGTTTACCACGCTTTGCACGCTCCCGAGACAAGAATAATCACACATACGGCAACACGCAGTACCACCCCCGCCCCTATACTCTTCACACACAGACTACATGGCTTTCTTCACAGCTGCCCTGTGACACACCCCCCTCCCAAGACGAACCTACGGAGAGTTCAAAACCTAAACTTCCACAGGGTCAGATCTGCTGAGGAAATCCGCTTCAATGTTGTCTGTCCCTGGAATTGGTCGAACGGTGAAGACGTACGCCTGCAACTGCATAGCCCACCGGGTGAGTCTGGCACTGTTGAGGTGCGTCCGTCCTCAAGATGAGCTCTTTGTCTAAGCTTGGTAACTTGACCACTGGCTCACTGGTCAGCGCTCTCTTCAAATCGTTGAAAGCTCTCTGGCAGTCATCCCTTCTGTTGACCTCTCCCTTCTTCCTTACTCGCACGTTCGGTGCTTCGTACGGCGACGTACAAGACTTGATCACCCCCGACTCCAGCATCGATTCCATTTCACCCTTGACGACTTCCATCTGTGAGAATGGTAGCGGATGCTGGTGCACGCGAACAGCGCTGTCGTCAGTCAATTCCACTTCGCATTCGTCCACGCTGGTGCGCTGGGGTCGATCTGTCAGCTGACTCGCGTACTGTTGACTCACTTCCCGTAGCTGGCTCCGACGATGTGCATACAGCGACGGGTCTATCTGTACGTCCACACGCCCTTCGCTCGCTCGTAGCGGTATCAGTGGTACAGTGCCCTGATCACTGATGTCCGACGTCCCCTCTGTTCCAGCTTGGTCCAACACCACTGCCACCGTCGCCTCCGGTTCTGCTTTGCGTACTATGTAACGCTCCAACTTCCTGTTCTTACCGGCTCTCTGAAACGGTACCCTCCTGACTGGCATCCGTCCTAGTGGCACCTTCCTGACACTCCCTTTCGGCGTCGTCCGCTGGCACACGTCGCATGAAGCACAGTACCTCCTGACATCGCGGCACATCCCTGGCCAGTAGTGCTCGGCCCACACTCGATCCTGAGTCCGCTTGGCTCCTAGATGTCCAGCCATGGGTGTGTCGTGTCCCATGCGCAGTACCTCCGATCGAAGCTTGGCTGGTACCACCAACTGGCTGTGATCCACTTTGTCCTGTCCTGTGTATTCGCGGTACAACAGGTCCCGCTTCCAGACAAATGCCACTTGCCCCTTTCCTCGTTTCTCCTTTCCCGCCTTCCGGTCTGCTAGCTGTCGTACTTTCGCAAGCTCGCCGTCTTCCAACTGCAATTGACGAATCTCCTTCGGCGTGGCGACGACGTTCCTGCTCGGTCCGACTACCACTGGTTCCGCAGCGTCTGTCTCTCTGGCTGCTTGCTCTCGCGTCTGCACTGCGCAACACTCTGCGGTTCCCTCGACGAACACTGGCAGTGCTGTGTCTGGTTGCCGTTCCGTCCTCGCCCAGTTGCCGATCACCACTGGGTAGATCAGGTCGGGTACCACCACTACCTCCACTCTCCCGGTGTAGAACGGTGACTCCAGCTGTACCCATGCTGTCGGCAGTGACCTGGATAGCTGGCGAACGGCGAATCCGACGCGCCGCGTGCGTCCTGTGTAGATAAGGTTGGCAACCTCTCCCTTCCGCAGGCAAATCAAGTCGGCCCCCGTGTCCCTCACAGCCGTCAGCGGAACACCTTCCACTACCACTTGGCTCTGGAACCGAGGATCTCCCCTCTTGCCCGCCTCCTTCAAGATGCGCAACGCTCCTCCACTCCGCTCGCTGCGTTTCGGACAATCTCGCTTCAGGTGCCCTTTCTGTCCGCAGCTGTAGCACACCCGCTTGTCAGGCGAGTTGGGTCGTGGTCCCGCTGGCTGGCGGCCCTCGCTCTTGTCCCTGGGTGTAAAGGGTTGACGTGGTGGGAAACGTAGGTTGGTCCCGGCTCTGGCGTCGACGTACTGCTGTGCTAACGTCGCGGCCTCCTCCACCGTTGCTGGGTTGCGCTCGCGCACGAACGTGACCAGTTCTGGCGTCATACCGTTGATCATCTGCTCCATCAGCACCAGGTCAAGTAAGTCTCCATACGTGGCCTTCTTGTTCGCAAGTCCCATCCAGCGTTCCAGGAACAACTCTGACTTCCGCAGGTACTGCTTGAAAGTCTCTGGTGGCTCCCTTCGTAGCTGGCGAAACTTCTTGCGATACGTCTCGGCCGTCAGGTTGAAACGTACCAACAACGCTGCCTTCAGGATCTCGTAGTCGGCAGAGTCGTCCTCGTTCAAGCCAACGTAAACTTCCCTCGCCTTCCCCTTCAGCAAGGTCCCCAAGCGAATAGCCCACGTGTCCTTCTTCCAGTCTTGAGCCTTGGCGAACCGCTCGAACTGGCACAAGTAGGTCTCTAGGTCGTCCTTATCCTCGAAGAATGGTAACCTGAGCTTGACCGTCTCGAACTCGGGTTGACGATTCCTGCGGTTCCCGGCGCCTTCCTGCAACCTAAGTTGCGCCATCGCTATCTCGTGCGCCATCTCTCTCTCTCTCTCCCTCTCTCTCCGGTTTGCGTCTTCCTCCCTAGCCGCTTGGTCTATCGCGTAGTCTAACGCTGCCTGACCCTTCAGTCCTTCGCGCTTGGCGAGTCTCAAGATCCTCTCCATCGGCGTCTCGTCCGCGAATGGTCCCGTCCTCGGCGTCGGTGCCGCCTCGATCTTGTAGATCGAACGGTAGGGGTTGGTCTCAAACCTCTTCAGCCTCGTTGCGTCGCTCAGACGATCCTGGTCTCCGTAGACGTCGATGCCTGCTGACATCCCGCCAGTCGCGCCAAATCCCGTCACAAAAGGACCACTCACTGTGTCTCTGGCTTCGAACGTCGTCAACTCCTCGTCCACTGACCCACGACGCGATGATCTAACCGGCGATCTCCGTCGCTCGGTCGCAGAAGGTAGATCGGTGACTCCTGTATCAACCGCTGCCGTCGTCGCCCGCTCGTCCATCGTGACACCCGCGCGAGAACGCGTACGAGCCGCGATCGGTGACAGTCCTTCAGTCTCCTCGTTCGATGCCATCCTGCTTAAGAAAAGCAACAACAACCAACAACAACAAGTTAAAGTCCTACAACCCTACCTACCTAGCCTAGCCCCAGATACTAACCTACCTATCTAAGCTATCTTCCTTACCTATCACCCACCTCCTCCCACTCAAACAGTGGAAACTGGCCCGCAAGGTAGCGAACCGGTTGGAGAGTGCGATGGCCCCCTCCCTCACGTGTGGTCGAACCTAGGCCGGCTGTGAGCCTCCGCTAAACAGCGACCTGACTCCCTCCAACCACCCGCTGGGGTGCACACTCTCACCGAATCACGCCTCACACACTCGGACACCACAAGACAATCACGAGACAACTTCACGTCTGGGCACACTCACACCTACCCTGCATCTCCACCATATGTCACCGCCACGACTCTCCCTGGGCAGACGCCACAAACAAACAACTTCCACACGCAGACAACCCAGAAAGAATGACGATTTCCCGCAGACGGAAGTGATGAAAACACAACAAATAATATACAACTTTCAAGCTATTTATTCATTCATACCACACACTCATACACATACAACATTTACACATGAAACGAAGAAATGGTAATGAAACAATCAATGGGTCAATGGAACGATGCAATGGTTCGTGGGTGATCGGGGGTCGCTAATCGACCAACGTCCTCAAATCGAACGTGCACAGCCAAAGTCCGAGGCACGTGTTCACAAACAGACAGGGGGGTTAAGCGTAGGAGAGGGACAACACAAAACGGGCCCACCTGGCGAAATGCAGTCCCTGGTAAAGTCTCCTCCAACGTGCTCGCCCCCTTCCGTTGACGTCCAAACGAAGGAGCGTTGCCACCCGTGGTCGCCACTGACGATGATGTTGAAGTGATGATGATGGCGCTGACAACGGAGGTGGTAGACAAACGAATGGCGATGTTGATGATGTTTGGTCCACTTGACCAGGTGTCGTCGTCGTTGCTGCCTCACGTTATCCAGCGACGAACTGGCGGATTGACGAACGTTGAGCTGCGAATTCCGAACTCGATCCTCGTACTCAAGCCTCGAATTCAGTCCTCAACGACAATCCTTGACGAACCCACACGGTTCGATGTAACCGCACCCCGTAGCCCCTTCTCCACTGCTCGTCTACGAAAGTACATCCAATTAGGGTAATCCGGTAGTGTGTAGTTCCCGTAGTAGACAATGCCTCAATACTACCTACCACACTACCAATAGGCTTGCTTTTCTACAACTACACTCCAACCGAGCGTATCACTTTAGAAATTGGCAATCTTTAAACTAGTATTCTTCTCAGAACCAGATACTATTTTTCGTTAATATCCGTCCCACCCTAATTCCAGAACACAGCAAAACCACAGAGCACTAGACAAACACTGTCCACACTGTACTGCTGTCAAACACGTTCTGCTGATAGTGAGCACATTCCTAACCTGGCCTAACCGGCGTATGCTGTTTACCACGCTTTGCACGCTCCCGAGACAAGAATAATCACACATACGGCAACACGCAGTACCACCCCCGCCCCTATACTCTTCACACACAGACTACATGGCTTTCTTCACAGCTGCCCTGTGACAGTCCACCTTCTGTAATAGCGATTTGAAGAGGTCGCCGCGCTTTGGGTTGGATTGAAGAAAAAGCGCTCGATAGCATCCTGTATTATTCAAATATAATTGTTATTATAGCTGTTGATAAATTGACCCATGATCTTATAACTTCTTTTATACATATTATTTGAAATGCAGCACTATTAACCACAACAAAAAGTTAGAGAGCAATATTCAAGTATCAACTTTATTGAAGGCTCCGGCCTTCTAGCCCTCAGCCAATTCCAACAAACTACTTCAAAGACATAACGAAATAATAATAATAAATAATAATATAATAACGGATTTTTATATAGCGGGTACTCCAGCCTATGACCAGACTCTCCACGCTTTACATAGTCATTACATATGAATACATGCACTCGATAAAACATCGCTTTTGCTACAATACACCAAAAGACGGAACAGTAAAGGTACAAACTATTTACAACTATGTACACAAATTACAAAAAAGACAGAAATAGACTATTTACAACTATGTACACAAATGACAAAAAAGACAGAAATAGAATAGCAAAAACCTATTCACAGCTATTTATATGCCCGGTTAGGCCCAGGAGGAAAAACAGTATACATATTTACAGCCGTGTATAACAAATAAGCAGAAAATTAAAAATAAGCAGAAAATTGAAAATAAAACTGCGATCACAACATTCCGTGTATTCAGTACAATAAATATAAATAATCTGGATTCCATAGGAAGGTATTTTTCACCCCCCTCACCCCTCCCCCCCTCTTCCCCTCACCCTCCTCCCCTCCCCCTCCGTCTCTCCTCCCCTTCCCCCCCTCCCCCCATCCTCTCTTTGCTGGAAGGACTCTTCTCCTTTTCTGGTTCTCTTTCATTTCTCCTTCCTCGTAATCATACCGGTTTCTAATCCTCCGTCACATTTCTCTCTGTTCATTGTAAACCCCATTGGCGATAACAGTGTTTCGGTCAGTCATGGCGCTGGCCTTGTGTATATCTGTGTCTCGGGGCGATGTTGGCTCGAATCCTGACTTCGCTGATTAACTGTAGCCAGTGCCTTGAGAAGATCTCCGAGCTTGGAAGAGCGCTATTGGCATGTAACTACTTCGGATGACAGTATAAGCCGAGGTCCAGTCTGTGCACGCAAGCATTCCATCGCACACAAGCATTCCATCGCACGGAGTTTAAAGATCCTGACGCTCATGCTCTACACGGGTGAATGCCGGCTGTACAAATACACCCAGCTAGCATTAGGTCCCGTCGTCCCGCACCGGGTCGCCCAGGATTGTGCTCAGTGGTTTTGGGCGTCAGACAGTGCGCCCAATGGCTCCAAGTGGGCGTCTCAGCCGGCTTGAGTAAATTCCTTTGTCGGCCAGCGTTTTGCGCAGTTCTTGAGCTGGAAAAGCGCTGCATATCAGGACGATCGGGAGCGCCGTTAGCTCAGTGGTGTACACCGTGTACTCCAACGTCAGGCGATAACATGGCAACCAGTACAGGCGATGGTCCAAGCGCCGTTAACGGCCTGTGGAACAACAACAACTACTACAACAACAATAACAAAAACCTGAGACACTGCGCTCCTACTCTTTCGGATGGGAGTGTAAATCGAGGTCTAGTCTGTGAACGCACGCCTCCCGTCGCACGCATGGACTTTAAAGATCCTGATGCTCATGTCCTAGACGGGCGAGTGCACCCAGCACGCACTAGGTTCCCTGTCGCCCAGGATTGCGCTCAGTCGTCTTAATAATAATAATAATACAGGATGCTATGTACGCGCCTTTCCCCAAGGCTCAAAGCGCGGCGATCTATACCAACATACACGCTCACCTGTCTCATTTACCCTCACACACACCAAATACACACACATCACTCAAACAGGTGGTGTAAAGGCAGGGAGATCGCTATTAGAAGACGGAAGAAAATCTAATTTTTATTTATGAAATTTTTATATTGACTGCATCCTGTACCATTATTGAAGGGAGGGAGGAAACCGGAGTGCCCGGAGAAAACCCTCGGTGACCTCAATAGTCTCGTACCTAAGTCACATACGCTCGCCCCTCGCGGGTCAGTCGTCTTGGGGTCAGACTATGCGCCCAAAGGCTGCAAGTGGGCGCCTAGGGCGGGTCAGTCGTCTTGGGGTCAGACTATGCGCCCAAAGGCTGCAAGTGGGCGCCTAGGGCGGATTGAGTTAGGTCCTGTATCGGCCAGCGCCTTGAGCGGCTCTTGAGCTGGAAAAGCGCTATATAGAACGCGATTACATAAATAAATAAATAAATAACGATTAAAGAAATAAAAATATATAAAATTGAACAACCCTGTTGAAAATTCATTCTTCTTCCTCATCCTTCGTCTTTTATCTCTTCCCCCTCCCCCCCTTCTCCGCCATCCACTCCCATTCCTCCCCCCTCCCACCCACTCTTCTTCTTCTATCTCCCATGTCTCGATCCTCTGCTCCTCCTTCGTTGTAACAGAGCAGGGGGTCAAACTGGACGGCGAAAATTGCTAAGCGAAGAACAGAGTTGAACGGATCGATTTTTGTCATCATTACGGTCATGTCATCAGAACACAGGCAAGAAAACCCAGTTGCCAGCGATCCATTATAATCATTATTATTAGATGCTAGCAGCTAAAAATACTGTAACACTGACCTACTGACCCGAAGCCTCGGGCAGCAGAGGCATAAACCACCATTGCAATTTTATCATGAAACACGTGCTTGAACGTGTTGAAAGGGTCGCAGTGTTTAATTATTGATGTTGGTGTTCGTGTTGGTGGTGTTGATATATGTATGTATGTATGTATATATATGCATGTGTGTTTCTGTGTGAGAGTGGGTGCGTATGTGTGTGAGTGTGTGTGCGTGTGTGTGTGTGTGGGCATGTAGAAACGACGTTACAGTGACACACTCATGGAACTCCACATGGTTTCTTTTGACTTTTTTGGAAGGCTGCCCTATTTTGACGTCAAAATAGAGTTCCAGTAGAGTTACAGCTGTTTTAGGCTTAGGGTTAGGTTAAGGGTTAGTGTTTGGGTTAGGGGTTAGGGTTAGGGATAGGTTCAAAAATTTGAAAATGTCAAAATAATGTCACGAAAATGAAAAGAGTGTCAAAAAAATCTTTGTTTTTTTCACAACAGTCATCAGAATGTCGTTTTTACAAGTGTGTGTGTGTGTGTGCAGGACAATTTTTATCACAGTCCTCTTTCGTATCTCGCCTTTAATCTAAACTAAAGTCTGACCTTGTCTTTAACCAGCTAAAATCCGTAAACTTGGCCTTTTGAAAACATGACCTTGATAAATGATACAACTTGACCTTGGACTATCACAAGATGGCCGACGAACATACGCCCAACGATTCCCAGTTATGTTTTTTCTGTATTTATGCCGTCTTATCCATGGACTAAATTAAACTTGACCTGGACATGAAATACTTTTTACCCTGACATTAAATATTTTGACCTTGACCTGTTGCAGGATGGCCAACGCACGTGCAAAGGCGGAGCAAGCCGACCAGGCAGCGGAGAAGGCGCAACAGGACAGCGACGTGGCGCGACTCAAAGCCAAAGAATACGCTCCCGAGTTCCACCAACCCGGTCAGTATAAGGAAAATTGGATATATTCAAACTGCTTGACAGTATCCAGCCTACAAATATTGCCGATTTTAACAAATCTGGTTTTTTCCTTCTTTTTTTTTTAATAGCGCCCGGCGACCATATCTGGTGATTGATCGCATGTGATGTTAAACAAAATAAACAAAGGTCTATGAAAAGGTTGAACTGACGATGTCAGATCGTTTAAGCATTTTAGATTTATGTCTGTTCACTGTAAGTGATATTAGACAACAAAGGACAAATTAAATTAAATTAAATTAAATTAAATTATAACAATCAACTAACTGGTGATTTTAAAATAACATTAACAATGTGTAGATGATATCAATGTCTTTCTTTGATTGACACGTATTTCTTGGTATTAATCCTTTGTTATTCTATTTTTGACATAATAATTGGGAAATTCAAACAATATATTACATTGCGAGCTGTTATTTGCAGGTACTGTGCGATACAGCGCAGTTATTCTTCATTGCCATCGTCGTTTTTATCTTCTTTTTCTCTCCTCCTCCTCCTTCCATATCATTCTTCTTCCATCATCTTCTTCTCCTTCTTTTTCTTCCCACTGCTTCTACAACGCAAATGTTTTTTGTATTGGTGTACAATTTGAGTAAGCTGCGTTTAGACTAAACGGAGTCCTTGGTGTTATGGGGGCTATAGAATTTTGGGTGAACATTACTCCATTAAGCTCTTACCTTGACTTCTGTGTGGCCTGTGCAGGGACAGACATACTGAAGAAAAAACTGGCGGACGGGCACGGACCCGAAGTGGGCGAGTTCGACTTCAGCCACATGGCCGAGCTGACGGCCAACCACGCGCCCTACCGCTCCAAGTCGCTGAACAATCCGCACGCGGATCCCAGCGCCTTCAACAACCCTTTGACCGCCCTCAGCGCTCATCCCCAACACAGTTCGCCGCCAGGCGCGCGGCCCAACGACTACAGCTACATGAACGCCACGGGAGGCGGGGGGCTGAGCCCCCACCCTCCCCCCGGCATGATGGGAGGGATGGGTGGAGGCCTGACCCCGCAGCAGATGATGGCACTGACGCCTCAGCAACAGCAGCAGGCCATGATGCAGCAGCATCAGCAGCAGCAAGCGCTGATGTCCATGCAGCAACAACAACATCAACAGCAGCAGCAGCAGCAGGCCAACATGGCGCCGTCGTCGCACAACCGTTCGCCCTCGCTCAAGGTGCGGCGTTATTCCTTCCTGGCCGGCTCCCGACACGGCCGCGGCTTTTCCGACATTTTCAACTCCACCATCCTCACCGACCATTTCGACCAGTACTCGGCCGGCGACCGCGTCGACTCGGGCCTGGGACGTGACGTGATGGACGAAGGAGCGGCGGCGGTGACGGGCAACCACCTGACTGTGCGGCATCCCAGTCATCCGCCCCACCACCACCCCCATAAGGACACATCGCCGGACTCCGGTCTGTCGGACGACGACTCCAAGCTTAGGCCTTTACAGCGGCGTCGGACCATGCCGTGCATCGTGGACAACAAGCAGGCGCTGGCGGCGGTCGGCGGAGGAGCCGAGGGATCGGCGGCCCAGGCCGTGAAAGACCAGTCCACCGCGCACTCCAGTGAGGATCTGGCCTCCCGCGCCGCCATCAACCCCGAGACCTACATCATCGAGAACGGCATCCGCAAGCGCGTCAAGGCCGAGGTGCACCAACAACGGAGCGGTGGCGTCAGTAGGCCCCCGGGCACGCTGCCTCGCCAGTTCACCATCGAGGATAACCCTGAACGGCGCGAGACACGGGAAGCACGTGCCCGGGGCAGTCTGCCCGACCTGAAACACGTGACGGCCGTGAAACCCATGTCGCGCATTGAGGCCTACCGGCTGAGCAACGAGCGGCGCGAGGAACTACGGCGACTGCAGGAGATGGCGGAACGTCGGCGTCATGGAGACATGGGGGTCATCTTGGGAGACGTGAAGGTGGGTTTATGTGAAAGTTAATGCCATTGCAACCACACGTTGGACAAATACAATTCAACCACACGTTGGACAAATACAATTAAACCACAGTGAATGTCAAACAGAGTCATCATGAATTAATAAGGCCTAGGCAGGCTCAATATGTTTCACTCTGTATCGTGTGACGTGAAGACCCGATAGACGTTTTGAAAGTTAAACACCAATTGTTCTGTTTTCACACCTGTACGATGTTATTCCGTGTTTGGCTGATGGTTTATTTGTGTGTTTCAGGATTGGTGCCAAGAGCGACAACTACTAGTGCTAGTGATTGCTGTCAACCTCAGCCTGGCTACAATGTTCTTCCATCTCTTGTCATGATCGTCACCAGGGCGTGGCCACAATCTCTTTGCCTAACTTTGCCCTGGCTAGGGTTGGAACTCGCTCCCCTAGCAAGTGCAGCACCCATGTTCAACCCACTCTGGGATGTCCAGCGTCCAGTCAGCATCGTCCACGAAGCCAGACCTTGACCCTAACGATGACGGGCGAGGGTGGAGTTTTATCGTGGCCGATGTGGAGGAGGATGGCAATGACAAGAACGCGCGCGTGTGTGTGTGTGCATCATTTCGACTGGTTGTTGCATTTGTAAAAAAAAAAGTTGCCGAGCTCCGCCAGCTAAAAAGGTTCATGTAGCTGTGCGTTGGCCGAGCGTGATGATGACGTTGCTGTTGTTTTGTTGCCCCGGCCTGCTGCTAAAGAGGCCGGAAGCGTCTTGTGGTGTTTTTACTTTTGTTACGAGGCCCGTGTGATTTTGTTGGTGGGCGCGGCGGCCTGGTGCTGCTCCTCGTGTGTGATCAAATGACGTCTGCCTTGTTTCTTCTCTTGCTTTTCACGTCGCTGTCCTTCATCCTCTCCACACACCATTGTCAGCACCCCAGTGACTTCACATTACTGACGTCACTTTAATAATGACGTCACGTTACTGCGGCAACACGTCACATCGAGCCTGATGACACGCTACGCGTCATTGCCGACATCATGGATGATGGGTTCATGTGCAGCCTCTTCTGACTCGAAGTACTCTTCTGAAGTCATACTTTCTTTTGTTGTTGTTGAGATCTTGGGTCATACTTGGAGATTCTGACGTCACACTGAGACCTTTACGTCACATCTATCTTACTGTTCAGGTCTACTAAGAAATGTTTTCTGTGTGGGTGTATGTGTGCGTGCACCCGTGCGTGTGCGCGTGTGTGTGTGTGTGTTTGTGTGTGTTAGGGGTGGTCTTGTAGATGGTGGGGTTTTGGAGCATGATTCTAGTCTTGATCACAATCCCCTGGACTTTTCCTAAATGTAGAGGATGACCGAATATATCATGTTGTGAGCGACCCTCCAGTATATAATAACGTTATGTGTAAACTGCAAGAATCCTTATGCGCCCTGTGTCAGGGGACTCTAATCTACACCATACTGCAAGGACCCCACTCTACAGCAAAACAAAGTGCTGACTGACTGAGCTTCACAGCGACAAATGCATTTCTTTCAGTGCTGGACAATTTAACTTCACCAAAAAAGAGAATTCATTTCCTTGCAGTGCTGGCCAAATGTGGCAGCAGCGTTATTCAGCTTCCTAAGTGCGACGCGCGGTGTAAAATGTTTCAAGGCAAGTTTGTCGGAATTAAATTAGCGGTACCAAGCATCGAGAGTTCAGTTCGTAACATTGTTAATGCGTTATCTGTGTAATGTTTGTTGTAACCAGGCCATCGATAATCAATCTTGAAGAAGAGGTTTCCAGAGATGATAATATTTTATAACACATCTAATGTGCTATATTTATGTTAAGCAGTGGTGATTCAGACGTCCAGAGTGAGCAGTCATGTTGCAATCATAATGGCGATCAGTATTTGATCATCAAGATGAAATCGTGGTCTTGTCATCGATGAGATCATTACTACAGCGTGCTCTAAAGTGTGTTCAGGTCCCGAAGTTACAAGCTTATAAAAAAAATTTTTTTTTGTTAATTTCTCCACTTGACTGATTGCCCCAGTCCGTAGCATGTTCGGAAAATCCATTTCTCTCCCTGCTCCGTCTTATTGGCGCTAACTAGCTCTTGGTACTACACTGTGTGGTCTAGCATTGGCCAAGGAGTTGTTTTTCTTCTGCGCTATTTTGGGATTCTCCTCTTTGTGTATCAGCTAACGTGTGAACAGACCAAAACAGTGTGAAAGCAATTATTTAGGGTGATCAAGAAGGTTTCCGCAGTTTATTTCACCCACAAAACAGTCACCAGAGTTGTCCATCCTCAACGTGACCTTGTGACCTTGCCCTCTGACTTTTTTTGTTACAATGAATAATCTTTGTCTCTTATTTTTTACTTTCTATATTTATTAATTTTTTTACATTTTAATCTGTACACTTGATAGTGCTTGGTATTTTTGGTTTGTTAGCACTTTCTTGAAAAATTTATATATATATATATAACTTGTGATTGCTATTGACATGAAGCGCCTGAGTGTTCGTATGTTTGCCTGCATGCATGCATACATGTCTGCCTGCCTGCCTGACTGTTAGTGAGTCTGGCCGGACAGCGGGCTGACCGGCTCTTATATTAAAACAATAATTTAAAAGCTGGGCTTTTGGTAAGCTGCCCTCCGATTGACTTTTCTCTCTTTCAAGTACAACAATGAATTCTAGTCAAAAGTAAAGTTAAAAGCCACCCCAATTAATTTTAGTATTTTCCGTAAGGACCTAAGAAATGCGAGCCACAGTGAAAACTAAATACCATCATTGTTTCAAAGCAGCAGAGCTATCATTCCTTGAATCATATGCCATTAGACAATCAGCACAAAAGTCTGCGTTGTATCATGCTGAAGCAAAATATTAAAACAACACTTACCAGCCAAAGTCAAAGTGATTCACCAAAAACAATATGACTGCATGGTTATTAATTTAAGTGACAACAGTAATTTTTGACCATCAGATCTATAACAACTTTTAACAAATTCTTTGTTGTTTTTTTTTAAACTAAAATTTGGAATATTATCATTGTATATCTTTAAATCCTTCTGGTTGAAAGGGAGAGCGAAACGTGAGTCTGAGGGAAGGTCGAATGTAATATGTTCTTATCAAATGTGTTAGAGCGATCACCCAAAACATACAAATCTACTTTCTTCAGGAAAAAAGATCAAATTGATGTTGACCCACCATGAACACTTTCTAAGCGCACAATTGCTGTACCGTGGTTAAGCTGTACATGCTTTTTAAGTTTTGCTTGCAAATTGGCATACTGAGGCAATAGACACATGAATTATAGGTGTGCAGTTTTGAGGGAAGAATCGCACTATAAAAAATGGATTACATTGTACAGTTAGCTTTAAATTTATTATGGTCACATGTGTCTTTTATGCAGGTTGTTCTAGCTTATATCTGACACAATGTGAGCTAAAAATTATATATATATATATATAATTATTATTATTATTATTATTTAATTGTTCTTATATAGCGCTTTTCCAGCTCAAGAGCTGCTCAAGGCGCTGGCCGATACAGTATATATATCTCTATCTATCTATCTATATATATAGCTACATTTATGGATCTACAGAAGCAGATAGTAATTTAGAGTTGGAAGGAGTACAAATTTACAGTGTAAGTCAAAGCACCGAGTGTTTGTAGAAGGTAAAATAATGTCAAATCTTGAGGCAAAACATTTGAAGCGCTGATTGCAGTCAGCAAATCCACTGAGAAGAGCTGCGTTGAACAAAATAAAATGACAGGAACTGACAGAGAAACAAAAGCATGCCTGGTTAATGATGTAAAATGTTAAAATGTCAGTATTGAAGTAGGCGCTCGACAGTTTCAATGGTGATTATGAAGCTTGCGTTTAAGCGTTTGGGCATAAGATGTAAGTAAGGCACACTGCAGAAGCCTGTTGATGTGTATATTCCCCAAAACAATATAGTCAAAGACCAAGACAAGTGTTGTTGTAAGCATAGGTTGAACACATTCAGTATGATTTATTCATATTAATAAGAAGAATAAGAACAATATCAATAATAAATAAGAATGAGAATAATAATACACTCAGTATTTATTTAATAATAATAATAATAATAATAATGATGATGATGATAATAATAATAATAAAAATAATCAGAAGAAGAAGAAGAAAAAAAGGTGAAGAATACATAGTTCTTGCAACACTGCTTTCTACATATGTGTTGCTGCTGCTGTTGATATTGATAACGATAATAATAACAATAATAATAATAATAATAATAATAAAATAATAATAATAATAATAATAAAAATAATCAGAAGAAGAAAAAGAAGAATAATACATAGTTCTTGCAACACTGCTGAAGCAAGTAGAAATAGCATTTCAACAGCTTTACATGGAAATGCGATATTTTTCATCAGTGGGCAACTGTATTTGCTAAAAAGATGTTAGCCTGTTTAGTCTTAAACCACCTGTCATAGTATACAGCATACCACCCATAACAGTATTTTATTAATATAATTCCTTATTGTCGCTATCATTTCCCTATTAGAAAATATATTAATACCTGGCTTATTGTCTCTGTAATGTAATTATCCTATGGATCTTTCTGGTACTGTGATTCTACTCTCACCATTTAGTGTTTGAAATAAAGACCTACCTTCACCCTTTCTCCTCTTCGTTTCGAGATTTGCAGAGTTGTAAAATATTCAACAAAGGATTGTGCTATATTGATGAAGAAAGAATGCAAGAAAGAATTACAAAGTTTAAGAAGTCAGGAAAGATAAATACAGAGAGTGTTCTACTACCACTAAGGTAAAATTAGGATATAATACAGACAGAAAGAAAAAACAACTCATTATACACAGCTTAGAGAGACTCACAGCGTCTTAAGCCTTGCTTCAAAGTAGTGAGAAGCAAGTATAAGCCTTGTTGACTCTCAGCTACACTGTGTGAATTTGGGCCTGACTGGTCTGAGAAAGACCCAGAAGAAGTTTGAGAGTATTATAGCTGTACTGTCTCGGTAAAAGTGAACAGAAAGCATTAGAAAAGCTGCATAAATTCGTATTGGTGTTTCCACTAAAGGCATTTTGTAGAAGAATTTCCGCTGATGGAAGTAAACAGCAAAAGATGTAAACAAATCCATTTGAGGCGACAACAGAAACACACAGGTAGAAAATAGTGTGTTACCTCAAGGGAGACAATTGTTTTGGGGGTAAATTGCACAAATGGGTTAGTTTATACTTTAGATGTTGGGAATGGAGTGATTGGACTGGAAAGCAGCCAATAGATGTGGTAAGCAGGTTAGTCTTGCCTTTGCAAAATAGGATTGGAGTGGCTTGAAGCATATCAGAAAAGTGTGTAATAAAATTAAATACAGGACTGTGGTTTACACAAGTCACTGTCATTTTGTTACAACTTTCGTAGAATTGGAGGTCGGAGTGTCTGGCAATATACACAATTGACAAACAATAATTTATTTTCTCTATATAAAGCTGAAAATCAAATAAATATGTTGTTATAACAATTGACAAATATTTTATAAGTTATAAAACCTTAATTTTTTTATGATGATAATATTCACCGACGATAAAGGTGTGCTCTCTCTTGCCAAAAGACAAGCCCACATTTTTCTTCACTTTTGGTTCTGCGCATGTGTGATATAAATTTTCTATATCATTTCTTGGGAAAATGTGGAATTCAAATCTAAGTGGAAAATGTGTTGAACATAACCTTTATTATTATCTTATATTTCGCTCTTCTTTGGTTTAGAGGCAACCTCAGTGAATTACTGAAGATGACATCATTTGCTGGTGGTTAGCCTCTCGCCTGCATTGTTCATATTTTAATTTTCCTTGACTGGATTAACATTTCACAATGTCACATTAAGTTCACTACTGTTAGAACATAATACCTGGGCTATATCAACCCTTAAGCTGGTTGTCATGACAAAAGTCGCTCTAAACAATTCATTTGGTTCTGTTGATCGCGGCTATTTCTATTTTTCCGTATCTGAAGTGAATGGCTTCCTTTTCATCACCCCCTTCGATGAAGACAACCCTGAACATGAATTGGAACTTCTTGAAGACCGTTATATATTGTTTCCAAATAATTGCACCTAGAACCATGTCTTTCCCTAATTAGGTAATCATATCAGGGTAATGACTAATGGTTAATACAATGCTAAAACAAAAGACTGACAAAAGCACTATTTTGTTTTGGGGCTAAAACTAGTACTGTGTGTAGGGTCCTTAGGTTCAGCAGCCGTCTGAGGCACAAGGTCAAATAGCTTAAACAGAAGAAGAAAGAACAGCTGAAGTGAGAAAGAGAGAGCTAGAGAAAGGACTAACGTTCTAAGCTTTCAGACATTTTCCATTTCTAGCAGCTTCAGGCACAAATACAAACCCCACTTTTTCACTGGTCGTAATATTTCAAATTATAAAATTAGCTATTAGTGCGGACATTTTAAATATTTCATAAAGGGCTTTCCATTAGTTTGGAGGAGAAAACTGACCCACACTTGTGATATTTCCTTATATTTTGGAGAAGAGGCTATAACATCAATGGGTAATTATATTTTGGAACAAAAGACTGTATAACAACAGCAACGGGTCATTATTATTCAGTGAAGCCACTGTAAATCCAAACAATAAGCACAGAGCACTGACATTTTACATTTTTCATTTTTGGGTTTTAATAAGATTTTGTGGGAAATTTCACCCTTCATTTTGGCCATTATGAATTAAATTTCACAGAGGAGATTTTAATCTAAAACCCCGAGTGCATTGAGTGTGAACAGATTAGGTTTATCACGCTTGGTTTGCTAGTTTGGGGGAAAATTCATCCATAGTTTTGAATGTCATTTGATTTCGCATAAGAGACTTATAAAATACCGCACGCACATAGCACAAGCCAGCTGTTTGACTTCAGTCATATTGTATGACTTGACAGCAGTCGTTAATTAAGAAATATTTTTTTCCTTTATCACTAATCTTAATAACAATGTTTAAAGAGTATTGATGCATTACAAGTGTTTTGGGTGGCTTTTTAGGTTTTGAAATATTTACACTCGTGTGCTATAAAATTCCTTGGAGCTTTTTATTTGTTTCCAGTGTTCACAATAATGCAGTGTTTAAAACATTTGTATTAATATTTCACGTGTTCTCGTGCATCATTTTGGTTCATTTTGAAAACATTCACACATTCTTTTTTTCTTTTTTTTCATTTCAAAGCTTGCACATACATTTTACATTTAAATTGTTTTCCTACTTTTTTTGTTTGAGACACTCTTATTCCATTTTTCAAGGGAAACTTTCAAGTGTTCAAAACAATTTTTCACCCTGCTCATTCGCTTTAAATTGTTTTCTCTCAATATTTTACTTTTCTTTTTTTTAAATTAAATTTTTATTACACTAAGAGAATGTCAATTCCCATCTTTTTAACGGAAAAAGTGGATTGGCTGTTATTGAGCTTGTTGCACGAGTGAGTGAATGCAGCATGATGATTTGTTGCAATTTATATAAATATCTGCTCCATTATGGAGGCTAACATGAGGTTTTTGTGTGCCACATTCTCATTCTTGCTTTAAAAAAAACCCTACCTAGTATATTACAAGTCGAGATAAAAATCTCCTTAGATAAATAGACATAAGAAAACAAATTATACTGTGAAAGACATATTGCCCTTAACAAATGTGTGGGAAATGTTTTTGAGTTTCATTTTAAAACAAAATCTTCACTTTTATTTACAAGAAGTGGAAATAACATTTCTGTAGATTTAAAAAGATTGTACTGTGAAAGGTATTTGGAGTTTCAAACTAACAAAATACTGTTTTCTCCTATTACAGAAATATTGTATGTGAGCTCAGATAATTGCTTTAACCATTTCATTAATTTATAAAAAAAATAATTTTAATTTGCTTTAAGAAAATGATAATAAAATTCATAATTGATTGTCTTGATCCAGCTAGACCTGACTAATACATATTAAGTCACATAAAGATAGGACACTAAATAAGACACAAGGAATATAAGATCAGCAGATCTAGTCCTACTACTAATTACTACTACTACTACTTATACGAATAAGATTTAAGCTCTAGTGTTTTACTGTGGTTCTCTAGTGTAACATCAGGTTTAGGTTTAAGGTTTCATAGAAGTTCATTAAATCACTGTTTGTACTTCTACCATTAAAAAAGAAAATTGGCATGACTGATTTAAAGCACTGTATTTTCCTCTCAACACTTTGTGCACATTGTTCATTACATGTTACTGACTGACACATTACCAACCTCCAATTCTTGAAAGACTAACTTATGTTATTGAAAAATTGAAATACAATAATAATGGTATACTGAATTTTATACAATGCTGGTAGATTCCAGCGATGAATAAATCATCAAATAATATTCATATTTACAGTTTGTAGATTCTAGCAATGAATTAGGTCATCAAATAATATTTTAATATTTAATTTAGATTTTAACAACATTTGTTTTTTACTAAGAGAACTGAATCACGAGATAAGGTTTTCCCTTAGATTCTACTTAGAAGATGGTTTAGTTTTAATATTACATTATAAGTCTACTGTCTCAGATTAAAATCTTAAGAGTTTAGAGGGCCTTGGTTTTACTTCTTCAGTCTGAAATCTTCAAACATGATTTTGGAATAAAATAAGAGAACGGCTAGCAAAAGAAAAGATTTTGATCAAGGATTTCCATTCTCAATCTCACAGATTATAGTGTTGTTTTTTTTCTTTTCCCAGAATTTTCTGTGATACTGCTTAACCAATCGTGATATAAACCGTGCTGGTCATGTGATTAAGATTTTATCCTCTGATTGGCCTGCTTGTAAATGATTCATGAGCCAATAAGATTGGTCTAAATTATTTATCAACCAATAGATTTGGGTAAAATAATGTACCATCCTATGGAATTGATCTGAAAGTATTTATTCGCCAATTTATCTAAATACTAGTTATATATTAGCCAATCAAATTGATCTAAATACTAATTATGTATTAGCCAATCGAATCAAAGCTACCCATACAAGGGGTTATGTGCAATATGATTTACTGTAATAACGACCAATTGAATTGATCTAAATATTAGTTATATATTAGGCCATTCAATGGATCTAAATACTAATTATATATTAGCCAATTGAATTGAAGCAACAATTACAAGGGGTTATGTGCAATATGATGTACTGTTGTATAGCCAATGGACGTTGGTCCATCAGTGATCGCTGCAAGTTGCAATGGAATAATAAACACAGTGGAACAACAAACGCAATGAAAAAACAAACACAATGGTAGAATAAACACAATGGTAGAATAAACACAAACACAGTGGGATCATGTGCAATATGAAGGAGTACAAACTTATTGATAAATATGTCTCAAGAGACTTTGTGCAATATTTTTGCATTGTCAGTTTAAAGACACTCCTTAGGATTTGGACACGGTGTCAGACGGCAGGCTGTGTTGTTTCGTGTGTAGTCGTGGACTAATTCAAAGACTGTAGAATAATACATAAGACTCCTCCACACACAGAGTTATCTTTCCTCAAAAGACTGCTTAATATTGAATCTGTCTGTATGATGCGTTGAAAGCATTTTTTTTGTTTTTTGGGGGGGGGGGGAAGGGGAAAGCGGGGGGGTTGTACCATGTGACACTTTTGAATTTGACAAACTGGCAGTTATGATGAAGATAAAACTACTGTTGTTGTTTTCTGCTGTTTTCCTATATTCTTAATAACTCGTGTGTGCGCATATTGTGATTTTTAAACGCAAACATTTGATATGGACGTGTCTTTCTTTTCCTCTCTTCTTCGTCATTCTATGTGTTCCGTTGTTGCAAACGGCATTACCTTATTTCTTGATTTATTTGTAGTAGTTGGATTTTTTTAAAATGAGGATGTTGCAAACTGTTTTTACTAGTAGGGCGTTACATAGTTATTTATACATTTTGATGCATGCATGATACCCAGAACTGCAACACTGGTTCACATAATTTTCAAACGTAATTTATATTTTGTGCATTGTGTTTTGTTTTGTTGTCTTCTTCAAATTTCCCCACGACGCGGTTTGTTATGTCATTTCATAGTCATCTTTTTACCTCTTCTTGTGAAGATTCCAAAATGTGTGTTTTTCAAATCATTGATATGGATTCTCTCTCCATTTCAACAGCGAGTTCCTTCCCTTTTGGCCACAAAGTGCCATGGTGGTTTTTAAACACTAAATTCTCTCCCCTGACATTGGCATGTTGCATAAAATGTTTTTTTAAAAATGTGTTGAATGCTCATTTGCCATGGTAGCTGTGGTGCATGTAGGTGGACTAAGAAGCTGGTGTGCATATACGTTAGGTGACGTCTTGGTTGCAGCAGATGATATTGCGTTGGTGAATGCGTTACGCTGCCTAGAAACATGGACTTTTTTCTTTGTTGATGTCCAGCTTCTTTATTTCTGTATAGCATTTTCATGATATATATCTCTACTCTTTCTTTCCTTCTTCTCTTTGTAAACAAATGGGTTCAGTCTTTTCTTTTTCTCCAAGCCTTTTTGCTTTCTCTCCTCCCTCCATTTTTCTCATCTTTATTTTCATTTTCTTCTTCTTTCTTTCTCTTCTATCTCCATCTTTTTTTCTTCTTCTTCTTTTCTCTCATTCGACTTTCTCTCTTTCATTTGTCTTCTTTGTTCCCCTCCTTTCCTTTATTTCATTTCATGTTATTATATTGATTTTCTAATTCTTCCGCACACCCCCTTTTCATCCAAAGTCCTACGTAATATTATTAGCCTTCGCAAATAAGCTTCTTTTCTTTATGCCGTTCTGCAAATAGCTGATTTTTTTTTTAACTCTCAGTTTATAATTGTATACTTTATAATTTTATACTGAAATTTGTTTTTAATAAAGTTTTTTTTTATTTTTTAGAGATTTATTTTCTTGACAGTTGTTGCATGTTGTTTGTTTTTTAATATAGTCTCTATATAGTTTCTTTTTATATAATCTTTTAGAATATTTTATATTTATTTTTGTGGATCCTTATTTTAATTTTAACGCTAGTCTAGCCAATATCAATTATACATGCAAATAGATGCTGATCAAATCGACCTTAGTTAATGATTTTTGTTTTAAAGTTCAATTTTGGTCAGATATTTTTGGAATTATTTTTTCCTTTTAGAATTTCTTTTTTATTTTGATAGCAAACCAAGGCTTGAATTCATCCATCTTCACATTTACTACTGTTATTATGTAATATATTACTTAAAGTATTAATGATTTCAATTAATTATTATTTATTTGTTCTTGAAGAGAGAAAGAGAGAGAGGAGAGAGAGAGTGAGAGAACGTTCGAAGGAGTGTTTATACAAGCTGATCCTTGGTAGGATTTGTTTTTAAACCTTTTCTTTTTTTTACCATAATAATGTTTCTGCTCTTTACCCCTACCCCTAACTTTTGTCTCTGCGTGCCACTAGTTTAGTCTCCATGTATTATAAAATAACATTACTTGCCCTGCCTGCCTGCCTCTGGCATGTGCAGTCACGTGACTTGTTTTTTCGGGCACGTGCCCAAACTGCACGTATCATGAGGTGTGTTGAATGATCCTATCCATGTGACATTACTGTGAAATATGAATCTTCCTCTTTATTAAAATATTTTAAAATGTGTCTGGTCTTTATTGAGAAATGGGCGTTTGTTACTAAAAATATGCTTTCTCGTATCGTTCTCTCTTTCTGTAGTGTGCAAAACTGAAAGTGTGTGTGTGTGTTTATGTAAGAATTCTTCCTTTGTAGTTTTTAATTATTAAAAAAAAATTCCTATCTCGGTCTCTGAACTTTTTTTGGTGTTGTTTACGTTGTGTACACTACCAGCAATTACAAACTTACATACCAGGGAATTCTGGAGAAAGTAGAAAATTTGATGAACGCTCAAAATAATTTACACCATTTGGAATGTTAAGACAAGTAGAAAAGTTTAAAGCGTATTTTTGGACCCCATGAGTTCACACCAACTCAACCAAAGCTTTTAGGTTTTGAGGTTAGTTCAGCCAGGCTAGCTATAAATAGCTTCACCGATAGCTTCGCCGGTGCTTCTTTCCTTTCCTTTCACTGGAAGGGAGGGTGTAGGCAAGCTATAAATAGCCCGCAGCCAGCAAAATGTGGGGGAACCAAATAGTGCTGCTCACATAGGCATTGAGCTAGTGTGAGTTGTAAACAACAGCGTCTGACCCCTGCCTTAAAGAACTGTCAATCTTGATACTTAAAAAATCTTTACAATGACAATGGTTATATACGATTGTCTACAAAGGACATTTTCTATCAGGATCTAAAATCCGTTTTCCTCTCAAAAATATATATATATATATCATTATCAACACTTCAACCCGAATATATACTGTAAGAATTGCACAAACAAAAACTTTCAAATCAAACTTATATTTCAATGTACCAATACATTTATTTTATCAGCAGTCAATCTTATTAATATGCAGTTTTTGCATCAATATTAGTACTACTAAAAATAATAAGAATATTAATAATTAATAATAAAGTTGCAAAATGCCCCTAGAAAATGAAACTTTGCCCCTGACACACATAACATATGCACTGTAACAACAAAACAGGAAGCAAAACAAGAATAGCTAGCAGTAGTAGTAGTATATATAAGTGAGCTGAAGAAAGGAAACATTACTCTCATGTACCCCGGAAGAGTTACATTTCTGTGTTGAGCATATTACAACAAGACACACAGACAAACGCACCCTTCTTCTCTCAGGAACAACCGCCTAAAACACTGACATCGTTCTACAACATACTGCCTACCATCATCAGCCATGCAATAATGTGAACCAATGCAGCTTGCCCAAGGCACACACACCCTAAGCCTCATCAGGCCTTCACTTCCAACCCCTAATATAACACAAAAGATCGTTTGACTCCCGAATATCTAGCTATACCATTGATCAATACTGCAGCCACAACACAAATTTCAATAGGCCAGTTAACACTCAACAGGTGGCCTTGACGCTAGCTGAGCATCAGAGATCTATCAAGCATTGGCCGTGTGTAGGGTTATGCCCTCAACAGTGTCGGCCACTCACATTGGGGTCACAGTCACTTTTGGGCCAAATGTGGTGACTGCCTCTGTAAGCCGGCAGCCTGATAGAGGAAATGGCCCATTAACTAGAAGCCTCCTCACAAATCTCTTTGGCCAATTTAAGCAGTTTCCTATCGGAAAGCTGGATGCCTTCCCCTTCCATGATGTCCTTGGCCTGCTTGATCCAGTACTCTGTCGTCCGACTGAAGTAGTCTTCCTTGCTTTCTTCATCTTCACGAGCCGGGGCATCATCGAACGTCAACTCATCATCAGAATCATCATCATCAGAATCTGTAAAGTAAATCGGACACCATCAAGAGCGGGTGAGTTGCTTTTTTTTAATAATAATAATTACTGGATGCTATATAGGCGCCTTTCCCCAAATCAATCAGGCTCAAAGCGTGGCGATCTGTACCAACATACACGCTCACCTGTCTCATCCACACACACACAACAAATATACATCCATCACTCGAACAGGTGGTGTAAAGGCAGAAAAATCGCTATTGGAAGACGGAAAGAAAAAATATATATATTTTTTGAAATTTTTATATTGATTGCGTCCAGTACCATTATTGAAGTGAGGGAGGAAACCGGAATGCCTGGAGAAAACTCTTGGTGACCTTTTAAACAGTATCAACACTACTTTGAGAAACATTTTCTTCACTAACAGAGTTTCTTCACATTGGAATGTTCTACCACGAACAATTAAAAACAGCACGCCGCATACACAGTTTATAAAACCATTTGGACGTAATAAAATTCAGAGACATATTTTATTATTCTGATGAATAATCTGTTAGGTAAATTGCATTCATACAGACTCGATATCAAGTGTGAAGGAGAAGGGATGTTCAGAAAGGCTTCACAGCCTGTTTCGCCCCCAACTTACTATTACTACTGAACTAGTTACTAAAATAGTTAGACAATCAATGCTTATTCTCATTCAACTCACTTTCGCACAATATAAAACAAAATCATTCGAACTCAGCAACTTCAATACATACCACTGTCTTGTTCAACTGTCCTAGAGGCCACTTTCCGCTTCCTGTCCTTGTCCTTGGAGTCTTCCTCCTCTGACTCTGAACCGGACTCTTGCCAGTTCTGCAACACCTTTGACTATGAGAAAGATGATGGCATACAAACAGAAAGAATGAACTAACATTGAAGTTTCAAGTCTACATGCTCCATTGGCGATACACAGCACACGGGGGTCACCAACCCAGGAAAGAGTGGGGCATAGACCTAAATCAACACTGAACCATCAGAGCCATCATACTGCTAAGATGAAATTTTATTTTGCTCACCACCAATTTGAACCTGGGTATTACAAACAGAGAAAGGAGAGAGGGAGAAGATTTGAACAAGCTGACGACTGACTTTTATACAAACATTTTTTTAAAATGTAAAATAAATGATAATTCTACTGACCGCCTGTTTGGCATCCTGAGCTATGATGGTTTTCCACTCATCCAGTTTTCCTAAATCCAGGCAATAAAAGTCGCCCAGGGTGACCTGCTTGTCCCCTTCTTCGAACGTCCCTCCGTACAGAAACAGGACTCCGTTCTTCACGGCCAGACACGGCTTCATTCTGCCGCACGGCACGAAAAGATCCTCCGCACCTGCAGACGCAGATTTTGAAGCCCCTTCCCTAGACCCTCCGCTTGACTGTGGGCCAACTGTCACTTGGAAAACGTCGTCCACTGTGGAGGAGGTGGATTGTATAGGCTCAGCACTCTCTGCTACTGTCATGGCTTCTTCTGCTGTTGTGCAGTCTTTGTTGTTCGATGCGTTGGTCTGGCTACCTGCGGCATCCCCATCTTTTTTTTCAACATCCAGAGCGAGATTCTCGAGGTCGTCCTCAGGAATGTCCATGTCATCGTTTTCATCATCCGTCTCCATCTCATCATCATCGTCATCTTCACCCCCTTCGCTGGCTGCGGCGGCAGCTCCAGCTTCCTTGGTCTTCTTCCTGCGTCTCTTCTTCTCTGTGCTCTGCTTATTGCCTCTGAAATACAAAAAAGTCCAGGACTCATTTTTGTTGGGAGCGATGATATCAGTTGATTTGTTTACCAGTTGGATATTTTTTTGTGTAGATATCCACTATCTGTTTTTTTTACTACCATAGTCACTCTACTCCAATAATGTATTTTTTTCATTTGCAATTCATTCTTTCTCTTTTTTTTTTTTTTTGAGAGGAGGGTGGGGGTGTGGTGTGATGGTGGTGGAAAGGTTGGGGGGGGGGGGGGTGAGGAGGGACAGAAGTTCACTTAACACATGGATTTAAAAAAATATATTTTAAGTTTTTTTTACATAGCGATTTTTCAACTTGAGCTGCCCAAGGCATTAGCACTAACTCAAATTCACTTCCTGCCTTTAACGCATTGTCCACTGCCCAGATGACGGAGCACAATCCTGGGTACCTAGTGCTTGTTGTGTTTGTTGACTTGACTTTGGTGCATTTGTTGACTTGATTTTGGTGTGTTTGTTGCCTTGACTTTGGTGTGTTTGTTGACTTGACTTTGGTGTATTTGTTGACTTGACTTTGGTGTGTTTGTTGACTTGACTTTGGTGTGTTTGTTGACTTGACTTTGGTGTATTTGTTGACTTGACTTTGGTGTGTTTGTTGACTTGACTTTGGTGTATTTGTTGACTTGACTTTGGTGTGTTTGTTGACTTGACTTTGGTGTATTTGTTGACTTGACTTTGGTGTGTTTGTTGACTTGACTTTGGTGTATTTGTTGACTTGACTTTGGTGTGTTTGTTGACTTGACTTTGGTGTATTTGTTGACTTGACTTTGGTGTGTTTGTTGACTTGACTTTGGTGTATTTGTGTAGCTGGCACTCAGAATGTAAAGTCAGTGCCATGGAATATGTGCATGCCCAGACTAGTCCTCGGTTTAATCTCCCTCCCAAAGAGTAGAAACAATATAAATATGCCTTGCAATATAAAGATGTCTTACCTGAGTTTGGGGTGTCGGATAGCGCAGTGGTTGGAGCACTCGCTACTGTGTCGCAAGTTAAGCATCGTCCAGTGCGGTTAGCACTTGGATGGGTGACCGCAACACGTGAAGCGACAAATAACAACGCCCCCAGTTGACTCAACTGTGACTGAGTATCTACTCTCTTAAGGGTGGGGAAGGTAAAGCAGCGAGGGAGAGAGATGGGCATCACCTTCATTACGCTGGCCCAAGATAAGTGTGATCTCCAACATCACGCTCCCCTACGGCCACAAGGCTATGGGACTACCTTGACCTTTTTTACCTTTACCTGAGTTTAACAGTGTGTCAATGAAGGAGCAGATACAATATAAATATGCCTTACCTGAGTTTAACAGTGTACCAATGAGCTTTGTCCAGATCCAAAGTGAACATGTCGTTAAAAAATGTTCCTTCCAGCTGTTCCTCATCTTCCTCCTGAAACCCCAAATTACCCAAATAAATAATAGGCAGGAAAAAAAAGAGGAAAATAAAAACAGTCTTCACATAAAAAAAAAACCAAAAAAACAAGCTTTTGAGTTTATATAAAACTCTTCCTCAAGGTAAAACAACGCTAAATGCTTCACAAAGCGAGAGAGAGAGACAGAGATGGAGAGAAGAGGGAGATGAAGAGAGAGAGAGAGAGAGGGAGAGAAAGAGAGAGAGAGAGGGAGAGAAAGAGAGAGAGAGAGAGAGAGAGAGAGAGAGAGAGAGAGAGAGAGAGAGAGAGAGAGAGAGAGAGAAGAGGGAGATGAAGAGAGAGAGAGAGAGAGAGAAGAGAGAGAGAGAGAGAGAGAGAGAGAGAGAGAGAGAGAGAGAGAGAGAGAGAGAGAGAGAGAGAGAGAAGAGAGAGAGAGAGAGAGAGAGAGAGAGAGAGAGAGAAGAGAGAGAGAGAGAGAGAGAGAGAGAGAGAGAGAGAGAGAGAGAGAGAGAGAGAGAGAGAGAGAGAGAGAGAGAGAGAGAGAGAGAGAGAGAGAGAGATCCATGCAACGAGCTCAGAACAAGGGAGGTAAGAATGCCCTGGCTTCACAATTTACTCTTCCAAAATATATGTTCCTTAACATTACAATTCCCCTGCACTTACACAATAATGCTTGGTATCTAATGCCTTGAAAACTCCCTTAGAAAATGAATGGAGTAATAATCACCTACACAAAACCAAACCAAACAATACAATAGAAAAGAAGCTAAACTAACGTGAAACTACCCCAAAGTAACCTAACCTAATCTAACCTCCAGATCCAGACCTAAGATCAGCTAAGCTAACCAAAACAAACCCAACTATACACCAAAACTCACCTCATCATGAACACCACCAAACACCACTCCCTGGTTTCCAGGGGCCACCACTGCGGACATGCTGCACCTGGGAGTGGGCTTAGTGCCAGACTGCTTCACAGGCATCCATCGCCACTTGGCTGGTTTGCCATCCGCTCCTTTGCCTGACAAATATCAATGAAAGAACATTGCCCCCCACCACTGCTAACATCACAGACCGTGATAACCCTCCCAGAAGAAGGTGTAGGGTCCTAACTCGCTGAACCACCAGAGCAAACATACGTCTCATACTTCTAAGATGGAATAAAAATGTATTTGTTTTTCGCATTCTGTAACAGCGATCTGTTCTCTCTAGACCACCACGCTTAAACATTCAAATGGAAGAAAAAGTGCATGACGGCATCCTACATTGTTATTATTATTAGAGGGACTGAACAATGGTGACAAATTTGACCTTGGCCACATGCACAGGATTCGCTACAACAGTTCTGAGCTGACAGGATCATCTCCAGCGCAAATGCCGCTCAAAATGGATTGACTTGGCTGCAGCCTAGTTTGATTCAATTCAATTCAAGATTTATTCGCCAAATGACATTCATACAGTTATAGTACACATGACACAAAGAATGCTTTAGATCAGCGGCACGCCTGCACAAGATACATAACAAACAAATAAAGCATAGATCTAGTGCGACCTAAGGAACCTCCAGTATTGACTAGACAGCAGACCCACGCCTGACTAGAACACTCATATAGTACATAGAAATACAGACATCAACAGACACAACCGAATTACATATAACAAAACAGGTGCATGATTTTAATGTACATCTTTGTCCACCTCCATGCGGTCTCTTTTATTACAGCCCACACCTACATTAGGATCAAATGTTGACAACACCGACTCCTGCCCAAATGTCTCTCATAATGCCACCACCATCACAACTAATTGCCCACCCAAAATAATGTAAGATAATAATTAAATTAAGAATAACTAAATATTCTTCAGGCGTTATTTGTCCATGTTCAGGAACAATTTATAAATTTTTTTGGAATGCCTAATGATTATGTCAAAATGAAAAGAACAGGACATTCATTCCAAGAAATACGGCCAGTCAAAAAAAGATATTTTATATCAGTCAGACATTGTTAATATTGCTCATGTTATTTTAAAATCACTAGTTGGTAGATTGTTATTATTTTATTTTATTTTTGTTGTCTAATATCACCTAGAGTGAACAGAGTTAAAATTAAAATACTGAACTGATCACCACTAACCTTCCGGTTGCAAAGCGAACATATCAATGTGCGTAGTTCCCTGATCAACGTCTCTTTTCACTTTTTCCATGCTGTAACCTCCGTACACTAAAAGCCTGGACCCCGTAAGACTTGGAAAGAGGACGCAGCCTGATCGAGGAGACGGACCGTTACCTACAGGCGACAGCTGCGTCCATGTATACGTGGCAAAGTCGAACGACCACAAGTCATTGAAGTACTTGATTTCTCTGGTTATGGGCAAAGAAAAGTATAATAACAGCCGTGACATAATTATGTGAAAAAGTTCATTCAGCTTTACTGACAAACCATATCGCATTTCATACAATGAACATGTTATAGATACTGTAGCATCAATACTCATTAATATATTAAAACCCCTATCAAAATAAAAATAAAAACAACTTGTCCCAAAATATCGAGTGATCCTGCAGGTCTGAAGAAAATAGGACCAAATGCTTGCTGGCTTTGTTTATGGAACTGACACTCACCCTCTAGGACATGAGCATCAGGATCTTTAAAAGCATGTGTTGTGGAAGACAGGATCTAACTCATTCCGCCAAGAAGGCAGACCACTGAGCACAATCTCAGGTGACCGAGGTGGCGGGGGAAGGGAACCAGTGCTTGCTGGGGGCGTCTAGGACGTCAGTGTCAGGATCTGTAATGTCTGTGGAATACAATGAATTAATTTCTCTAAAAGAGTAGGAGGCCAGATAAGCACTTGACACTTGACGGAGGTGGCAGAAATATTTCAAGCCACAATTGGAGGGAAATTTGCACCACTGCTCATTTTGGAAGCTAGTGAAGTAGATGTCAACACCCTGACCACCACCTTCAACTCAGCTATGACAGATGCCGCCACTGAGAACCTTGGCAAGCACCGGCCAAAGAAGAAGCTGTGGATCACACCTGAACTTTTGGACCTCTTGATAAACGAAGAGAGATGAAAAAGAAAAAGAACACCTCACAGGGAGTTGATGCCTATCGAAAAATCAAGGACATCCAAAAAGGCATGCGCTCAGCAAAGGAGAACTGGACAGAAGATCAATGCCAAGAAATAGAAAACAGTCTGAACTGCTCTGACCTTTACAACCACACACCAAACTGAGACCCATCAGTTTTTTAGCATGTCCAGAGAACAGAGAAGAATTCTCCGAGAAAAAGTTGAGGCAGCAGTGCAGTCGCTGAAAAAAGTGAAGTCAGCAGTAGTGGACAAAATCCCCACGGCACTGCTTCAAGCAGTAGGAGAAGCGATGATTGACGCCCTCACCATTATCTGTAACAAGATCTGGCAGAGTGGGGAGTGGCCTACACCATGGACCCAGTCGCTTGTCATCACTCTTCCAAAGAAAAGTAACCTTCAGGAGTGTGAAAATTACCACACTATTAGCGTCATCAGCCATCCCAGCAAGGTCCTCCTGACAATAATACTCAACAGGTTGAAACCCCAAGCTGAACAAATCATAGCTGAAGAACAAGCAGGATTCAGGGCAGGGCGAAGTACCACTGAACAGATTTTCAACCTCAAAATAATCTGCGAGAAATACCTACAGCACCAACATCTATATCATGTGTTCTTAGACTTCAAGAAGGCGTTTGATCGAGTCTGGCATGCAGCTCTGTGAGCAACCATGAGAGTGTGCTACATCAGCCCTAACATTATTGAAGTCATCAAAAGCCTGTATGACAAGGCTACCAGTGCAGTCCTCCATAACAGCGTCATCGGAAACTGGTTCAGAACAAGAATCGGTATGCGTCAGGGATGCCTACTCTCTCCAACACTCTTCAACATCTTCCTAGAGCTCATCATGTCAGATGCCCTTGCAGACCATGAAGGCACAGTCAGCATAGGGGGTAGAGCAATCTCCAACCTTCGTTTTGCGGATGACATTGATGGATTGGTTGGAGAGGAACAAGAACTTGAACAACTGGTACAGAGTTTTGACACTACCTCCAGAGCTTATGGAATGAAAATAAGTGCAGAGAGGACCAAAATGATGACCAACAACACCATTGGCATCAACACGGACATCAAAGTCCAAGGCCAATCCCTCAATACAGTGCATAGCTTCAAATATTTAGGAGCCATTGTCTCAGACAGTGGGTCCCTACAGGAAGTCCTCTCCAGGGTCGCACAAACAACTGCTGCCCTGCCAAGGTTGAAGCCCATTTGGAAAGACAGGACGATCAGCCTACATTCCAAGGTCAGACTGCTGCGCTACTTTGTCATCTCCATCTTCCTATACGCTTGCGAAACATGGACCCTCACAGCAGGTCTATAACAAAGAATACAAAGCATGGAAATGAGGTGGCTACAGAAGACTTCTGGGCATTTCCTATACCCAGCACATCACCAACGACGAAGTCCGACAGACCATCACACAAGCCATTGGACAACACGATGATAGTCAGGGCTGAGCTTTAACGTTTGCCAACTCGCCAATGGCCCCTAAAAATAGTGTGTGGCGAGCTCGATTTGGGGTACCATTCGCCAGGCTGGCGACTTGAAAATACCGCCAGTGGTAGAGATTCTGTACCTGTACACGGACTTTTGACTTGCAATGTAAAACAAAACACGCGCCAACCGCTTCTGCAGTCAGCACTGGAGACCCGTTCCGATGCATGCTAGGAAGTTAGGTAACGCTAGCAAAGCGAGGGATTTGCGAAGTAAAAATAGCCTTTTATCGCGAGACTTTCTTCTTTCCCTCGCCGCGAAACGCTACTGCCCTGCGAGATCCTAGCCTTCTTGCTTCCTTGCGTGTATCGGAACGAGTTTCTGACTTCCTTGGAACCCTCCAAACATTATCAGCTGATTTTTGAAGGCAACCATCCTGTGACCACTGCGAGCTGAAGGACCAGAGGTTTTGTCTCTGCCTGTCCCTCTGTCATAGCAAATCATTATAATAATAATAATAATAATGATATGATGGATAATAATAATAATACGTTAATTTATAACACACATCTCTCAGTTATAACAATAATAATAATTATTATTATGGGCGCTGAAAAAGAATATGCACCTTATTTCTAAATCTGAGTCAAAGGGCGGTGAACTAAACCTAGCGAACAGGACCTGTAGAATGTTAAAAGTCTATGCGATGGAATGCATGCTCACACAGACGAGACCACGGTTTATAATCTCATCTGAAGGAGGAGGTCACCTGAATGAATTATTTCATTACCCTTGGGAGAATGGAACCCACGTCCCTTCGTTTGGCACAAGCAGCAAGGCACTGCAGACCAGCTAAGTAACAGGCCATTCAGTATCTACTCACGTCACTTGCTCCCATTTTTTGTCCTTGAGGTGGAGCAGCCACAGGTCTCTGTAGTGGTAAAACTGGTTCTGGGAGTGACTGGAGAACTCTCCGCCAAAAACCCACATCTGACCTCCGCCCTGAGCCAAGGTCACCGACTGATGCACGCTGCGTGGAGGAGGAGCATTGGGGGAGGTCACCTTCAGCCAGTCGTTCTTGCGAATGTTGTAGAAAAACAAGTCGTTGTACAGGAACATCTGCAAAAATAAATAAATAAATAACTTTTAAAATAATATTGATGTAAAACAACAACGTAACATTACTACTACTAAATATATGCAGACTGGTATCTCACACAATTCCACACTGCCAGCATGCTCAGGGCACACAGACAGATACATGGAGGGCAAACACCGACGGTAAGTGAACAAGGTTCAAATCACACAAAGACTTTACCTGCTTGCCTGTATAGCACTCTCCTCCAAACATGATCAGCTCTTCTTTGTCTGGATGGGCCACCAATGTCATATTACATCTACAACAAAGGCATCAAAACAGTAGTGTTAACTTGTAAAACATTTCAGTGAAACATATTATATAATGATTTTTTATTAAAATTTTAACTGCTTTAAAACAAAGAAAATGAATGACAAGTTCTTATTTTAATTTCATAAATCATAGTACAATTTTATACAAAACGCTATATTCCACTGCTTAATTTCGACTGACAATTATAATTAAATGCAGCTGCAAATACATTGTAACATTGTAAATATATATAGTCAAATCAGCAAATAAAGGACCATGCTAATTGTAAAGGTTGATAATGAATACATGTACAATTATGATTATTTTACAATGCACACTATAAACATCTAATGTCTGTGTGTATGTCACTAATGGGGCACTAATGCATATTATGTTTTAGGTCTGGTGTTATACTCCCAGTACCACTGTTTCTTATGCATTTTGGGGTTGAATGAGAGTAAGCTGAGCGTGTGGCTGAATGAGAACTGGCGCCTCAGATCAAAAATATATAATGCACATCATTTATAAATCCTTGCATTATATAATCATTTAACACTCCTTATTGTTAATCTTCCCATAATATCCACAATCCAGGATATATTTGTGGATTAGTGCCGATATGTAAGAAGAAAAAGAAGAAGAAGAGATTACTCTTATATAGCGCACTTACAAGCTCAGAGAGCTTCTCAAAGCGCTGGTCACTACTATGCAGCAATCACAAAATAATTTGCTGAAGTCAGGATTCGAACCCACGTCGCCCGAGATGCACGTACACAAGTTGTGCGCTCTGACGACTGAGCTATCCCTGCTGCCCTCAGGCCTTTGAATACAGTTTTGCAATTGCAGTGTAAAATTGTAGGATTTATGTTTTTTTTTAACAACTTTATATTTATTATTAATACTAAATAATACATAATAATAATAATAATCATAATAAAAACTATTATTATAATCATCATCATGATCATCATCATTATCTGTCAAGTCAGCTAAACTCTCAACTTCATACAACACAAATGAGGGGCAAATTATGAATTAGTACAGTGTACACAGAACAGATTCATTCCTTTTAGTTTACTTTTTAGTCTTACCTTGGTGATGGTGGCGGACATTTTTCTTCCATAACTTGGGTAAGGCATTTGTCTTTGGCCACAAACTCCGCTATCATCTGCTCAATATCATCCTGAAATCATTAACAAATTATAATAAAAGAAATTATAATTAGGTGTGAACTACACATCCTATCCTGTCGGTCGAAAGTTGTTAGGGTGCCACAGACACAGTTGATCGTTTAACCAGTGTACTCCATCTTTCTCTGTCCCCAGCAACCCTCATGGCTTCGCTCAGTGTCAAGCCAATCCATTCTCAAATGTTGTCCTCCCATCTCTTTTTGTGTCTTCCTTTTTTTCTGCCTCCTTTAACCGTGCCTTGCAGGATGTTCTTTGCAAGGCCTGATGCTCTGCTGACGTGACCATATTATTGGAGTTTCCGTTTCTTCATCACTGTGAGCATGTCATCCTGTTGCCCAATGGCAATGGCTTGTGTGATGGTCTGTCAGACTTCATCATTGGTGATGTGCTGGGTATAGGAAATGCCCAGAACTGCAGAAGTCTTCTGTAGAACTTCATCTCCATGCTTTGTATTCTTTGTTGTAGGTCTGCTGTAAGGTCCATGTTTCGCAAGAGTATCGGAAGATGGAGATGACAATGGATCGTGAACTACAAAATATATTTTAAAAGTAATTTGCAGAAGAGGAATGATGGATGTTGTCTTGTCTTTCCTTGAGCGCCCACAATCATAATGTTGATCTCGTGGCACTTAAATGTCAAGGTATATTATTACAAGAATTACCTTTAAATTGATTACAAGAATTACCTGTAAATTGATTTTACACTTAAAAACACATGTTCATGAAACACATGACTGAGTCAGAGGGACATGTAACATGTGTGAAACAGTAATTAAAATTAAAATGAAACGAACACAACTTACTTCTCCTTTTTCAGCAAGCTCTTTCTTGGCTCGCTTTGCTGCCTTTTTCTCGGTCTTCTGCTCCGTCTTCTCTTTTCCCTTCCCTTTTTTATCCTTCTTCTTTCCCATGATAATTTACCAGTAGCAATTTGGCTTTTTGCAATAAAATCAAATCCGAGTTGCAGCGACGCAAATCTAACGCGGAGAAATTTCACAACATGAATTCCCACGTGTTTCCGGTGAAAGCAGGGGAGGCCACTTTTGTTTTCTTTCTTCTTTTTGTACTTATAATTTTGTTTACTTCCTGGAAGGGCCATCCCACAGTACTAGGAAGCCTCGAAATAGTCTTTCTTCTAAATTTTTCTATAGTTTAGCAGAGGAAGAATCAAGATGAGAGATATTACAATGAAGGGTATTTAGGAGCATGGATTGAACCAGTTACCATTAACAAAAAGCTAGCCAACTTTTCAGATACGACTTGAGCTGAAGGAAGGATACTCAACATAACAGCCAGAGTGTACAATATTGATACTGAAAGCTTAGATCCTAGATCCGTTTAGCCTACTATAGATAGGCCTGTGGGTCTTGCATGAGAACACATGAGTGACCACAGGCTCTGAAGTCTTTTCTGTAGTCTTTGTAAACTCGTAGGCCTCCTACAACATATTATACATGTATGAATGTATAGTATGTAATTGAGGCCTACGAAAGACGAGACTTAACAGCCTGTGGAGTGACTGCGCCTTCCGGAGTTTCATTGGTCCCTCAACAGTTTGTGGACCGTGGTCAGAAGTCTCTTCTTTCGTTTTTAGGCATGGAATTCTAGTTTGTGGCTGTACAATGGATAAAGATCGTAGAGACCCAAACAGTGAGTATTACCAAAGAGCTTATTACGGAAAGAGGGGGAACTTCCCTTATGTAATATACAAAAATGCGAGACGCTCTCACGGATTATTTCCCTTTGCTCGGGCTGGCTATATTTCACCATCTGCTATATGAATGATCTGTGCGTGGTAACTTATTGAGCCTATGCCATTGCAAAAGAACATTTTTATGGCAACGTTTGCAAAAACCAAACTTTTAACTATCATTATAATTTCACGACATTATTATTAACATTCCGCTACTGCTGTCTTTTTTTGTTTGTTTGTTTTTGTTTATGTTTACTTATTGACATTTATTAGGTGCTTTTATACTGCTTATGTATGTCATAGGTTCGTTTTCTGCCCTGGAATTTTTTATTTTTTAATCAACGACAGATATTTTAAAATTAAAATATGCATGACAGACTGTTTCATTTATCCGAAACTGTAAATCCGTAATCGTGAGAGAGAGAGAGAGAGAGAGAGAGAGAGAGAGAGAGAGAGAGAGAGCTCTGTCATTCAATCAATTAAGCACAATAAAGCACAATAACAAAATGTTTCACTAATAGTGTGAATTTAATTTATATCAGGTGTCCCCCTATCCCCCAACCCTCTCACCTCCCACATCACTGGCTTAATAACATCAGTCATTTCATGAAAAATAATTAATTAATCAGACAGAACAATCAGAACCTAGACTACAACATTCCACGCAATATAGATCTAATGCGCAGAAATTCACAGATCAGAACAAGGACTGAGTTTCTACATTACATTTTTTTCCCCGTTTACACTCAAACGAAAAGGGATTACAACAGATCAAGGACCATTTTTGTGCCTAGGTAAGGGGTTATCTTGCACAGTATTTGATCACGAGGAGAAAACAGACTTAGTCTAATTTAACTTGTTAACATAAGCAGTTTGACGAAGCCAAACTGCCAATCTGACATCTACTTTTGAAATATAAGCACAAATATAGTCAAACAACCTAGCAATATCGTAAACAGTGAGCGACCTGTTGAACGTAAAATGTCAGCAAGCAAACTGTTTTGGATTTAGCACATAATAATAATAATAATAATAATAATAATAATACAGGATGCTATATATGCGCCTTTCCCCAAATCAATCAGGCGCAAAGCGCGGCGATCTATGCCAACATACACGCTCACCTGTCTCATCCACCCTCACACACACACCAAATACACATCCATCACTAGAACAGGTGGTGTAAAGGCAGGAAAATCGCTATTAGAAGACGGAAAGAAAATATTTTATTTTTGAATTTTTTTGTATATATTGACTGCGTCCTGTACCATTATTGAAGGGAGGGAGGAAACCGGAGTGCCCGGAGAAAACCCTCGGTGACCTCAATAGTCTCGTACCTAAGTCACATACGATCGCCCCTTGCGGGAATCGAACCCGCGACCTTCGGCATAGGAAACCGCGACTTATCCACTGCGCCACGAGGCCACCCACATAGGTATAACATGAATCATTCAAGCCGCTCTCCGATTGTTTTAACACTAACAACACTGCAGCGGTCTTAGTTTAGGCCTACATAAACACAAAAAATGAAGTTTTTCAATTGCAATTTACCTTTCTTTGTCTCTTGGAAATTTGAAAAAGGACTTGCCAACACAACTTTTCTTGTATCTGGCATTATGGCAATTGATAGCTGTGCAAAAGTCACCGCCCTGTTTCACTCGGTCGCCTTTTGACTTTCTGCCACAAGCCATTTTCAGCATGTCGACAAGGGAGCATAACTTGTACATTTTGTCTCGCGGTTCTGTACCAAGTTCCCCCTCTTTCTATCATTAAGCTCTTTGGTATTACCTTAAAAAGTTAAATATTGCTGACATTGTAAAATGTAAATAAAGATTGTACAAGCAATTGAGTCGTAAATTATTAGCATGTAGCTGTTAAAATAACAAAATATTGTAAAGGAAGACTGTAGCTGTAGACTGTAAAATGTTTAATTTATGTGTAGAAACTAGAATTGGTTAAAACTAAGGACCACTTGAGTCTGAGGTCATTTTTGTCTCTGAACTAGTGTAACTAGATTGTTGACATTAATTTAGTATTGTTGACATTAATTTAGTTTTCATGATAAAGAAATAGATTAGTCTTATATAGCACACTTATAAGCTCAGAGAGCTTTTCAAAGCGCTGGCCACTACTATCCATCAATCACAAAATAGTTTGCTGAAGTCAAAATTTGAAACCACGTCGTCCGTAAAGCAAAGTCCTCCAGAAAATAATACTCAACAGATTGAAAATCAACCTGAACAAATCATAGCTGAAGAACCAGCAGGATTCAGGGCAGGGCGAAGTACCACTGAGCAGATTTTCAACTTCAGAATAATCTGCGAGAAATACATACTGCACCAACGTACATCATCTATTTCATGTGTTTGTATACTTCAAGAAAGCGTTTGAATGAGTCTAGCATGCTGCTCTGTGGGCAATCATGAGAGTGTAAAACATCAGCCATAACATTATTGAAGTCATCAAAGGCCAGTGCAGTCCTCCACACCAGCACCACCAGGAACCGCATGGTTCAGAACAACAAGTGCTGCTTTGACAAGGTTGAAGCACATTTGGAAAGACAGGACCATCAGTCTACACTCCAAGATAAGGCTGCTGCACTCCCTTGTGATCTCAATCTTCATATACACTTGTGAAACATGGACCCTGACAACGAAGAATACAAAGCATGTGGAGATGAGGTGCTACAAAAGACTTCTGGGCATTCCCTATACCCAGTTTATCACCAACAACGAAGTCCGACAGACCATCACACAAGCCAAGGTTGGGCAACAGGATGACATGCTCACAGTGGTGAAGAAACGGAAACTCCGATGATATGGTGACGTAAGCAGAGCATCAGGCCTTGCAAAGACCAGCCTGCAAGGCACAGTGCAAGGAGGCAGAAGAAGAGGGAGACAGAAAAAGAGGTGGGAGGACAACATTCGAGAATGGACTGGCTTGACACTGAGCAAAACCATGAGGGTTGCTGAGGATAGAGAAAGATGGAGTATGCTGGTTAAATGCTCATCTGTGATGCCTCAACGTCTGGAAGTTACGGGATAGGATATGATAGCCAGCCGTACCAAAATCGATGTTACGCGTGCTACTTGCGGTACAGGATTTTGTCTCTCTGGCTAATTTTGTGCTAATTGCTAATCTTTATCTTAAGTATAATGCATTAAAGACTAATGAATAATATACAAATTATATATCAGCGTAAACGCGGAAATTCGACCTTTCTACTGATATAACAATATCGGACCTATCTACTATGAAATATAAATAATATGCAATTTAAGAAAGAGTTGGTTGCTACTCTTAAGGGTGTCATGACGCTAAACTCAGAATAACTCTTTAATTTAATAAAATTATAAATGATAAAAATAATAACAAAGAAAGCGCAACGCCTCCTCCTTCCAACGATATAAACTATGGCATGGTTACTATTATGGGTTCAGACTATGATGGACTAAATTAGAAAACACCTAAAAAAATATCAGCAACAAAATTTACATCTGGAACCTTCTTACAATACTTAAAGTGGTACAGTGCAGAATCTTTGCTATAGCGTCATTCAAACGTCTGTTCTTATCACATATTAAAAGGCGGGAAGTTGCGTTACACGCTACACGGGCCTGTCAGTTTGTTTTCAGAGGGACGATATCCGTTGAGGCTTATCCTATAACAGCACGGTGTCTTTATCAACTTATGCATCGTGCTATTCTAAACATCACGCTCCCTTTTCAAAGCTGCTACATAGATCTCTCTCAAAAATACAGTTTTTCTCTTCACTACTTATTAGCTGAGTGGAGCATTTAATTCCCGTCTCTCGGCCACGCTACATTGAGAACACGACCCGACTCAAACTGTTATTCTTATTTATTCCTCGTAAGAGGGACATAAAAATATTTGTCCTCCAAGGCAGTGAAGCATGTTAATAGTAAACAGGTAAAGAAATAACGCCTTCCTTTTCCAACGATATATAATATGGCATGGTTACTATTTTGGGTTCAGACTATGATGGACTAAATTAGAAAACACCTAAAACATCAGCAGCAAATACATCTGGAACCTTCTTACAACTTCTCCCCTGTTTCTCTTCCGATTTGTATGTCCCTATAAACTAATTCACCCGTGGGGGTGCCGGGGGTTTCAGTATAAATAGTATCCCCACTTTCTGGAAATTTAGTGCTTTAAAAATTAAATTCCCACTGTCGCTGTCTTTCTCCTTTGTTCTTTCTCATTCCTACTCTGTTCTATCAATCTACTGTAGTACTATCTTCTTCTTCGCTAGACCAGTCACCTACCTTTTTTCTTGAGAACTCTTCTGGGACAAAACTCTTCATTTGTGTGTGAGGTCTGTTGGATCAGCTTGGGAATATTGGACGCCAAATGGTCACTGGGGCTTCCTATGATGTTATTATTTGACAATGTAGGCATTTTATACGTATACATGTGTTTTGTTGATATTTTATAATGATGTTTGTATTCTATTTTGTTTTTGTAAACGGGGGTTTGATATATTAGAGTATAGCCTCAGAGTCACGTGCGTGGGATGTCTTTATTATAAAGTGATCGGTTGGTGGTGTGCCTTCAGTGTTACCACTAGGGTTGTTTCGGGAGATCTTTCATGCGGATCAGGGGCAAGTCCTCGTTCAGTGAAGTTGTGGTCTTGATTTTGTGGTCCTTATTTGGCTCTATGCAGTCCACTGGACCATGTAAGCAATGAATAACTAACTAACTAACTATAAAATAATATTTAATGTAAGCATCTACTGGTAGAGAATGAACTAAGGCGTCGGAAAATATCACACTTAAAGTGGTACAGTGCAGAATCTATGTTATGACCACATTCAAAATTCTGTTCTTATCATGTGTTTGAAGATGGGAAGTTGCGCTACATGGGCTGATAAGTTTGTTTTCAGAGGGACGATATCCGTTGAGGCTTAGCCTATAACAGCACGGTGTCTTTATCAATGTCATATCCATCGCTTAATTCTAAACATCGCGCTCCCTTTTCAAAGCTGCTGCATAGATCAAAAATAAAGTTTTTGTCTTCACCTTTTATAGGCGTGCTGAGTATTTGACTCCCGTCTCTCGGCCACGCTACATTGAGAACACGACCCGTCTCGAACTGTTATTTTTATGTATCCCTCCTAAGAGGGACATAAAAATATTTGCCTTGCAAGGAGGTGAAGCATGTTGATAGTAATCCGGTTTGCCGGCTGCTAGTGCTACTACACTCTCTGCAAAGTCAAACATTAAACGAGGCTTTACGTCCTGTTATACCAAATGTTAAGGACAATTAAAAAAAGACAGCGACGTGCTGTCATTAAAAAAAAAAAGCCAAATCAAGTTTGGGGCGCGGCCGGCAAGAGCCAAATAAGATTTTGATAAAAGTTACGAGCATACGCCGCATGGTCAAGGTGGCAAGCCCCCCTCTCCCTCCCCCCTCCCATCCATTTCAGGTGGAGTCTCAAAAGATAAAAATGGATGAAAAATGTATAAAAGTAAACAGGAGGACAAGGAGTGGCAAAACAACCGACATTAGTTCCCACCCCCCTCTCCCAGATATATTAATATGCAATAAAATTATTCTTTATAATAATTTTTGTAACATTTAATTTACACATAACAATAATTCCACATTTAACAGGGGTGGTGCCTACAGTACTAATAGTCACATCCAGCAAACTATAGTATATCATTTTAATAATAATTTCCTTACTTCATAAAATATATAGTACAGGTCAAACAAAACCTATCTAAAAAAAGAAGGGGAAAATAGAAATATAGGTAATAGTTATATATAAATATAACTTATCATATTGAAGTAGATCAGCACCCAGAAGGGCTATTTCCTTCTCAATCCTATCAACCTCACCCCAAGGCAGGCGGCCATAAAGATTCGACGTTATCCTCCAAATCCGGTCCGGGATATCAATATCCTGTCTATCAGCAGGTGGGGCCATGGAGACCTGGTGAAGCAACTACGATTCACCACACCCACATGGACCCCAACAGAGCGACCACCGGCCTTGGGGGACAACAGGGCCCGAGCATCGGAATGCGGACAGGGAGGGTGTATCTCATCCGCCAAACCCTTTACATGATTATGCCCGATGTCCAGGACACCAGCATCCATGTTCTCCGACAGGGAGCAGGCGAGACTTGAATACTTAGAGCGCGTACCATCCCGAGGAGGTCGGTGACCATTTGAGGTAATTTCTCGATGGTACCTTCCAATCTGCGTATGACCTTCCATGGGTCACGCGCAGAGTTGGGCACCGCCAGCACGGTCGACCAGGGGCTATCCGTCTCTGCGTCAGGCACCTGACCCACCGCCAGGCGATGGGACAGTCCGGGCCGGCCAGCATCGAAAGGAGGGAAAATAGGCTCAGCAACTGGAGCAACAGTAGAAGCCTGAGCCGCCGAGGTGGTAGCAGCATATGTCGGAACCCGGGTCGCAGCGAGCTTGAGTTGATTCTTTGCCATGCTTAGGGCCTGGGTCTGCGGCATGTAAGTTGCCATTTTTAATTTATTTGCAAGGACACGCTCCTTTCTGATAGGACAATTATGATTGGAGGCTGAGTGACTACCTTGACAATTTAAACAGTTGCACCTCGTCGCCCTGCACTGGGATCCCGAGTGGCCAGCAGCACAACAGGAGAAACAAGCTTTTTTAGACTTACAGTTTTTCCGAATGTGCCTGTATCTCTGGCACTGGGAACATTGGAGCACAGGGGCCACGTATGGCTCCACTGAGAATTCCCAACAGTTTAGCAGGAGAGTAGAGAGCAAGGTTGAAGCCATCAGGGTGACCCTAACTAAGGTGGAGGGCTGGCCTTCCGATCGAGGCAGGCATAAAAAACATTTAACCATGCAAGGTCCGATTGCACCATCCGGCTTGACAATCCCTTCGCATTTTTCAATGATCTCTTCCTCCGAAACGAAATTAGGCACACCCCGGACAACTCCTTCAACTACTTTGGGACAGAGCTTACAATCGACATCTGCCCCAGCTTCAAGAGCGCGGCAAGCTTTTGCTGTTGAGCTTGTGTTCTACATCCTATCATGAAACCATCCCTAAGAGGCCTCACTCTTTCAACGGAGCCCACAGTCTCCCATAGGAGGTCCCCCAACTTCCATCCTACCGACTTCAGGTGGTCCTGATTCAGTTCTTGGCAGTCCGCTGGACCCTATAAGCACTGATATCTATCTTTCTACATACTTAGGGATACGGAAGTTGTGTCACCTGTTTGTTTGAGGATTACCGGGAACTGGTGTGGACTCTCGATTTTTCCTCTTGCTTTACTTTTTTTTTACATTTGCCAGAAACGGTGGACCAGGTCCGAGCGCCATCGACTGGGGGGGTCCTCAAGAGTGGAAGGGAGAGAAAGCACCAGGTGCTCGTCCCCCACAGATGAGCATCCAGTCCCCAAAACACCGCCATCAGCACCGGAGTTTGGAATGGAAAATAAGATCCCCTATCAAAATGTCTTCTACCTCCCTGGAAGACACAGAGTGGGAAGAGTCCGATAGTGCCTCGTGGGTCCTCTTCCTACTGGGTGAGGGCATCCCACTTTCTGAGGAAGCAACCAGTTTGCCAAGCGCAGGGAATTTAGTGGTGCTCGATTTCACAGTCAATTATGTTTTTAACAACCGGAGAGTCTTTACTTCCCTCAGCAACCTTGCGCCTAGGCCGGCGCTTAGAGGGCATGCTAGGGTTAAGGGCAGAAACTCTCCTCTCCATGACAGAGAGAAGTTCAGAGAAAGCAAGTTGGGGTTTGTTTATTTTATTTTTTTAAATTACAATGCTAGCAATAACACACACAAAAATGAAAAAGAAAGGGTGAGGAGAGCTAGCCAAAAGGCCACGCGCCGCAATTAATAATCCCAATCAGGACCTAAGAAGTTAAAAAATGATATAAGATTAAATGAAATTAAAAAATTTTGTCACTGAGTCGCGGGGGCACTCCCAGAAGACAGCAAGGCCATGTCGTTCAGTGAGGTCAACAGCAGGCAGCTTCGCTCGTTCAAGTCGACAACAGTCAACAGGCCGCAGGTGCAGGCACGCATCAAAGCAGCAAGTATGGTGTGGAGAGACTCAGCAGTCGCCACACGCAGAGCAGAGAAAACAGTCCTCTGAGCGACTCAAGTAGATGCTTCCCCGCCGAGATCAAAACAGAGAATGTATGGTGATTCCTGTGCAAAGTCACTGCCACTGACTTGCATAAAATGCCTGCCGACAATGTAGTCCCGCTCACCACCAAAAGCAGAAGACGAATGGTCAGCCGGGGAGAACAAATGTCGTGTCGCCTTGTCCTGCATAACCCGATGACCACTCCAAAGGATTCTGCACAGCAGGAGCCACCCAAGGCTACTCTAACCAACCAATGGAAAGTAGACAACCTCTCTCCCAAGCTTGAACCAGTCGCCTCCCATTCTGCCACATTAGTATCACCAGAGGTCATAATTTTAAACTAAAACTTTGAATAATACCTGTCAATTTCAGCAGTTTTTTTGTTTTTCCCTAACGTTGTTAAAACCCCATGGACTAACTTGCCTGCCAAGGCTGTGGATAATATAAAGATAGAATACTCCACTAATTTGGAGTCGGAAAGGTTCTAAATTGGTAGGCACTGAGACCAGGCATCTGGATCTCAGACCCTCGATCATTAAGACATAATACGAGGACCAAAGGTTGTTAGCCTACATGCCAAAGGCTGTTAGCCTAGTGCCAGAGTATGCTATATATATGCTGTGCTAAACACACAATTTGGTGATGACGTCTACAACAAACTTCAGCTATAAGTATAACGAAGGACAAGAAATTTCCTCTGGACTTAGGTTGTAAGCTTGTTTGACTGTTTATGGCAGAAACAGTTTGAAGATAAAACAGATCAGAAGAGTTTAGAGAAGAAATGAGCTTTGAGGTTTGCTTTGAACTGTGTTGATATTTGGTATGCTGCAGAGAGAAAGACCAACGTTACTTAATTTTGTTGTTACCATTTGTTTCAGACAAATCTTTTACAGACATTTCATCCCAAGCTCTCCCGTCAGAACCACTACCGTATTCAGAGCATGAGAGATACGGTGGCAACCCAACTGGGCCTGACTTACCCTATAGCCACAATCCACAGCCATTCGGGGATGATCAGCCACCAAAGGGCGGCCCCCCACCTTACTCACAAGTCGCTTTTGATCCAGCCAATAATGTAAATGTTCAGTGTTCAGTTTTGGGTACAAAGTCTATAAGTCAGCTGAACCCTTGGCAAAAAGTGGGCCATTTGGGGTTTGATGTGTCAAAGTGACCACAGACATATTTCAATCTAATATGTTCATCATGATGATGATGATAGTAATGATGTGATGAGGAGGAGGAGGAAATTGGCATTATTTTGTTTATAATTCATTGTAAATGATTATGATGATGATGGTGAAATTTGTATGTGTGTGTGTATACAGAAAACACAATCCTTAATTGTGCCCATAAACATCTACAAGGAGATTTTTCGTGCAGTGCCCATCTGCATATAAAAATTCAAAACAACGAAATGAAATTGCAATAGCAACATAAAATTGAAAATAAATAAGGATGATGATATTTACAGTGATTACAATTTCTCCATAATGGCACTATCACACATTTTTGACAGCAACTTTTTAAAAAATTACCTGTCCTGTTGGACAGGTTTTCATATATTTTACCTGTTCCACAACATTTCCAGCCTGTCTGAACTTTCCTTACAGTTATGATAAAGAAACACAAAAAGGTTATATATATTATCCATAATAAATTTATGTGTGTGTGTGTGTGTGTGTGTATATATATATATATATATATATATATATATATATATATATATATATATATATATATATATATATATATATATATATATATATATATGTGTGTGTGTGTGTGTGTGTGTGTGTGTGTATTTAACATACATATATTATATATAACAAACATATATTATGGATAATATTATCCCCCATGCACACACATTCACACTCGCATGCAGAGACAGTGGAAACATACAGAGACAATTGAAACACACACACTAAAAAAAAATAAAAACAATGACATTTATAAAAATAAATAAAATTAATCAAATAAAATAAATATGTTGTATTTATACTTGTACTTGAGTTAATGATGATTAATAGATTATGATGATGATGAATTGACAGTGACGATAGTAATAATGATGACAAAGAAGGAGAGGATTAGAAGAAACAGGAGGTGGAAACTACATATTTTATGTACTATGTAAAACCTGTATAATATTTTTCTCCTTGCAGACCCAACCACAACCATACACATCACAGCCGTACGCATCACAGCCGTACGCTTCGCCATGCACAACCCAACCACAAGCGATTGAACCAGCACCACCAGATTGAAAACAGCAGCACATTATGCTGTGATTGCAGGCCGATTTGTTGTTGTGAGCACCTGCACTCAGTGTATAGCAGAAATTTCAGTGATAAAAAATACTGTACTGATGAAGCCAACAATGGGGGTCTTTTCCGGAAACGAGTGATTTTCGTTGTGAAAGTGATTCTGCACTACTTTTTGTCGTTAGCATATTAATTATGCAAAGTGAAAGTTCACTAACTCTTTTTTGAGGAGTTTTTTATTTAGTTTTTTGTTTATTTATATTATGAAAATGATGTACAAATGGTGGTTTATGGGAAATAGTTTGAAGTAGTTTGAGAGTGGGGGGGATCTGCGCGTGGTGGTTTGAAACGAGAATCACTAGTGTCTTGAGGGTGTAATGGAATACTAAAGAAAAGTGAGCGTTTATGAAAGAGAGTTAATCACTGCACTTTTGGAGCTATTTTTTAGCAATGGAGTGAATGCCAAGCACTTTTCAAGCTAGTTTGTGGAATTTGGAGTTTTCAATTGAATTTTTTTTTAAAAAGGAACAATTTTTTGAGCTTTTTTCCTGATTTAGAGTAAAATGGAATTGGTTCGGGAGCACTTTTTTTGACTTTTTAAATAGGTTTTTGTAAGCGAAAAATGTGAAAATGACTTTCAGTGTTTTTGGAATGTCTTTTCAAACACTGGAAGAAAAGCTTGGAGTTTGTGCGTGGATGGATTACAAATTTATTTAAGTGTAAACACACAACTGACAAAAGACGACCATAGAAAAGGAGTGTCATGTTGTTTTTAAATCGTATGTGTGTCCATGTGCAGCAATCACTTCAGAAGGCTATTATGCAAAAGAAAGTGAATAGTTTTTAAAAAGCCGACAGATGTCGAGTGGCTTTCTATGCAGTCGTGGAGTAGGAACACATGACACTGAAAGGAAGCATCACCAAATGTGGGGACAGTGTTTGGTCTTCACACAATGCAAATATTGTGATAGATTATGCAACATGTGGAGTGGGTGACAAAAGGAGTGCGCTTTTTCAAAAACATGAAATGATGTTTGGATGGTCAAGGAAAGAAAAAATTGGATGCTGCAATTGTGTTCCATGAGATGCATTAAAACTACAGTCAGAACATTTTGACAACACACCAGCAAACAACTTAGAACATTGTGCAGACTTTGAAAGAGGAGGATATTCAAAAGAACATGAAGAATTGTTTGTGATTGAAGAAAAAGACAGAGTGACAAGATGGAGAGAAAAGACAGAGAGGTGAAGGAGGACCCTAGTGGAGGAGAGAGAGAGAAGGCGGATCTGGAGTTTGTGGTGAAGAGAGAGCAGGAGATGCAAAATGTTTGATAAATGCTAGACATGCTAAAGAAAGGAAGAAGAATTTTTTTTTGAACATTGAATGAATTGATTTGTGTGAGAAAGAAGAATCATGGTAGAAATCATGACAAGAAGAAAATGTTGTTGTGAAGAATAAATGCAAAGGACAAAAGTGAAATTTAAAATATAAATTAAAAGTTTGGTGTAAAATATAATACATTAAAAGAAAGTTTGAAGTTGGTTTTTTAAAATTTAAATTTGTTTTAATGTTTTTTAAAATTTGGATTTGTTAAACAAATTTTGTAACAAACTTTTAAATTTTTAAAGATGAGGGAACATTAGTAAGGTTTAGGAGGGACAACTGACTAATACAAATCCATGACATAAGTGAATTTTCACTATATTATAAATATTTTGAACATTTGGGTTTGAATCATGCAAGTATCCGTTCTGTCAGGCAGTTTTATGTATGCGTGAAATGGAATATTCTTGGACACTTTTTTAATTCAAGTTCACGGGGCGGCTCAGTGCACTGTTACATCGTAAAGAGCACACCAGCTCAATGCCTATTTGAGCAGCACTCTTTGGTTCCCCCACATTTTGCTGGCTGCGGCCTATTTATAGCCTGCCTACACCCTCCCTTCCAGTGAAAGGAAAGGAAGGAAGTACTGGCGAAGCTATCGGCGAAGCTATTTATAGCTAGCCTAGCTGAACTAACCTCAAAACCTAAAAGCTTTGGTTGAGTCAGTGTGAGCATAGCAGAAATAATAATTATTAAATTGACTTACTATGACAATAATGAAACATGCTGCTATCGTGTCCTTTCGGAATGAAGTTGTGATGCTGCACAAATCGACATTGGATTCAAGGACTGGATTTGCCTTCTGCCATAAGGGAAAGAATCTCAAAGCTAAAATCAGAGGAAAATCAGGCTAATCAAAGCAGTGAATCAAGGCACTATAAAGCTACGGATGTTTCTCACTGTAAAGACTTGTTTTGTTGGTAACCATTACAAAAAGAATTTACACCCTAACAGTGCCTCCAATCAATGCATGATTTTATTCCACCACATGGATTCCCAGCCTTATTAAAATAATATTGAATGTTTTCTTTGGGTGCTATTGTCAAAGGGAAGAAATGAAGTGTAAAGACCGAAGAAAAAAAAGAGACAAAGATGCTGTGAAATTCAACAAAGACAAAACTGTTAGTGTTTGATATTTACTGTCTTTCCACAGAGGGTGAAGGATGTACAAAGACACGTTATCTCAAACAATTCTCCGAGTTTTGACTCTTTATTTTACAAGTAATTTATACAATACTTCTCTAGTCCAAAGTGGTCAAAAGTCTCAAAATTAACAGCTTCAAAGATCAATGGGTTTGTATAATGTGTTTTTGTTTGTTTTGTTATCGTTTGACTGGGCAATGCAATATGTGATAAAAGTAACCATACACAGTGTCCAAGCCTGTCAATACTGTTTGAATTGATCATACACATTACATGCACAAGCTTACACATTTGTAAAGTGATATGTGTGCAATACCGTTATATTATATTTATATCTGTAACTTCGTTCAATTTTTATGTGAATTATTATGTGGGAGTTTAGAATTCCCCCTCCCCCTTTTTTAAATGAAAATTTAGTGAATGAGCGAAGGAATCTGAAAAAGTATCAGTTTTGAAAACTAGTTTTATTTTTAAACATATAGTCATGATTTTACAGTTTACAACAATTTTACTCCGAGTTTAAATGCTCACCTCTTGGCGGCAGTGTGATGACAAACTAAAGCAAATCCGGGTTATGTTAAAAACAAGATTTGTTCATAATTCATGGAGCTTAAAATATGTAAATGATATATTCATTGTATACGCCAGCAACAATGTCGTGTGTATATAAATGTCATCATTGATTATTTGAATGTGCACATTTATTACCATTATACAAAGCAAATAATGTTTTGATAAATGACACCGATAGTATCAATGATGTTTTGTACAGTCATACACTTACTGAAAAAAATAGTTTGTTATCTTACATACTGACATAAATGTTGTTTTTTTTTAAGTACATAAATGTGTGTGTGTGTGTGTGTGCATGTTTATGCATGTGTATGCATGTGTATGCATGTTGTGAAAATCTAAAATCATTTTGTAAATGAAAAGACATATAAAAGAATCTGAACCCGTCTGAGATTTGTACATCTTTACAGAGTACACAATGAGACTCATCTTCAGAGTGAATTTTGACTATTACAATACTTTAAATAGTCTTCAAAACAAAACAAAAAGGGTGATATTGGTCTTAAAGAAATCACAAACTGTTCTTTGTATAATTCTTAAAATGCCCCCCGTTGGGGCTGCCTGGGGTTTCAGTATAAATAGTATCCCCACTTTCTGGAAATTTAGTGCTTTAAATTCCCACTGTCGCCGTCTTTCTCCTTTGTTTTTTCTCATTCCTACTCTGTTCTATCAATCTACTATACTATCTTCTTCTTTGCCAGACCAGTCACCTACCTTTTTTCTTGAAAACTCTTTGGGAACAAAACTCCTCATTTGTATGTGAGGTCTGTTGGATCAGCTTGGGAATATTGGACGCTTTCTGCCAGGTGGTCACTGGGGCTTCCTATGATGTTATTATTTAGCAATGTAGGCATTTTATATGTATGTGTTTTGTTGATATTTTATAATGATGTTTGTATTCTATTTTGTTTTTGTAAACGGGGTTCGATAAATTAGAGAATAGCCTCAGCGTCCCCTGCGTGGGATGTCTTTATTGTAAAGTGACCAGCTGGTGGAGTGCGTTCAGTGTTACCACTAGGGTTGTTTCGGCAGATCTTTTATTCGGATTAGGGGTGAGTCCTCTTTCAGCGAAGTTGTGGTCTTGATTTTTTGGTCCTGATTTGGCTTGGAGGAGTCCGCTGGATCTAAAGCAATAACTATGTAATGTAATGTAATTCTTAAAAATGTGTGTACACGCCATGAGCTTGTTATACTTTCTGATCACAGGGTCGTGGCAGCATTGATGCTGATATGGAAGATTGATTGCGTAAAGATTCTTTAACAGCATGGTTACTTTATTTACATAAACGGTCATTTATACTTTGATGGATATATTTGGTAATCCTCAAAATCAAATGTAAGTTATAATGTGTTACGCTAACTGCTATTTGCCATCATTTCCGTACCATTCTACACTTCGCTTGAGGCTGCAAAGCTAAATTTAAACTATCTGTATGATCAATTAATAACTGAGAATGTATTAAGCGCTTAAACATTTCCACACAAAAATCTGTTCATGTTACCTCCTCCCTCCCCCCCTCTCCATTTTTCTTCACCTCACTCCCTCCTCCCTGGGAGTGTCAGGGGGTTCCTGTATAAATAGTATCCCCACTTTTTGGAAATTTAGTGCTTTAAATTCCCACTGCGCTGTCTTTCTCATTCCTACTCTGTTAGACTATCAATCTACTATACTATCTTCTTCTTTGCGAGACCAGTCACCTACCTTTTTTCTTGAAAGCTCTTCAGGACAAAACTCCTAATTTGTGTGTGAGGTCAGTTGTATCAGCTTGGGAATATTGGACGCTTTCTGCCAAATGGTCACTGGGGCTTCATATACTATTATTATTTAGCAATGTAGGCATTTTCTATGTATGTGTTTTGTTGATATTTTATAATGATGTTTGTATTCTATTTTGTTTTTGTGTAAACTGGGGTTCCCTTTATTGTAAAGTAACCAGCTCGTGGAGTGCCTTCAGTGTTACCACTAAGGTTGTTTCAGCAGATCTTTTATGCGGATCAGAAGCGAGTCCTCTTTTAGCCAAGTTGTGGTCATTGATTTTGTGGTCCTGATTCGGCTCTTTGTAGTCACTGGACCTATAAGCAATGAATAACTAACTGTTCATGTGACAAAAATGCAAATATCCAGTTAAACTCATTTTCGTGAAACTTTTTTTTGTGTAAATCCTTCAAAGTTGGCAATTTAAAAACTTTATACCATAGCCACAATTCTGATATTTTCATAATTAACTCTTATGCTAAACCATATCAGTCAAGATTTTCATACCAACTTTTTTATTTTGTTATTTAATCGTTCTTCGAGCTCAAGGCGCTGGCCAAGGCAGGATCTAACTGAAGCTTGCACACATGTCTGGTCAGTACAGGCAATTCACATTCTAAAGCCAATTTATTATAACATTAATAATTGCTTTTTGTACTTCTACATTCAAATGGGGGAAAACAAAGGCTTTGATTTGTTGTTTCCTGTAAAGTGGTCAGTATGAAGTCATTCTACATTTCAGCCATGAATTAAACTAGCATAGGGTTTATACAGAATAAAGCGGTCAAATCTTGCATTTCTTGTTTGTGCATATCGCCTGTAAATAATACTGGGCTGCTGTTTTTCTTTATTGCATAATAGTACACTACGGCAGTATAAAATTATGGTAGTGTAATAATAATAATAATAATAATAATAATAAGCGCTTTTTAATTATGTATATAATTTATATAGCATTCAAATTTCCTCTTTTCTATCACTCTTTATTTCTGCCTTTGCTTTTCTACAGTACTCTCTCTTTCAATATGTCATTCAACTGTATTTTTTCCCTTTTCCACTGTTTTTATCAGTTTTATTTTTATGGTGATATGGTTAGCCTGCCTGTCTGTGATGGCTAGGTAGTGAAATTGTACACACCTGGATGATCTTTGGGTCTCTCAGTCCGGTACGTGTTATTTGCCGATTCTGCCTTTTTTATGTATATGTGTCAGATTACGAATAATTGTCATATATTTTTTTTACACATTTGTATAATCTAGGGCTGGCAAATGAAGCAGAAGGGGTGACGTCCTCAGCGTTACTTAGCTTTATTTACCTTAGGATGTGGTGGGTAGTCATACTATCATGAATTTGTATGTGTGTTTTTGGTGGATCATAATATAGGTGTTTCTGATCATGTTAGACTAGCACATAGACCTGTTTCGTGTATGTGGTCCAGCTATGACTGCTAAAGGTTCACTAGATCCTATAAACAAGAAATCAAATCATATTATATAGCATGATTCTTCAATTAAACTGAGTTTGAAGTTCATAATCTGGAATCAGTTTTAATATCTAATAGCAAATGGATTTAGTGTTTGTTATGCAAAAGGTATGCCAAAGCAGACAGATTTTTATTCCTTGCTTGTGCAAATGTTTGGTCAGTATAACAGCATTTTAACTTTGTGTTCAGAATACATTTTTAAATATGTATTTTTTGTTGTATATGTACTTTATTGGTGTACACATATTTGAATTTATATTATATTTTAGCAGGAATGTGGTGTTTTTGTAGGTGTGTGTGTGTGTGTGTTTTAGAAATTATAATAGATTAACGAAGGTAGGTATGTGTTGGTGTAGATGTACATGGGTGGATTACAACTTTGTTGGCCTGGGGTTTATTACTGAGAATAATGGACCCCGAAATGTCACATTTGTGGTTCATCATCATCATCATCATCATCATCATCATCATCATCATCATCATCACCATCACCAAGATGTTTCTGGACATAATCACACCATATATGTAAACACAAATAGTTTTCTCTTTTTCAAAATATCTAATTTCATTTGATGTTTTGTTAAAAATGTCCATGTTCCAATGTTCAAATTTACAAATGGTACCCATAAAAGTGTACGAATTCTTTATAATAGTCAATCTTGTAATGTAAATTTTATGATATATTCAAATTAACACACACACACACACACGATAAAAGCTCACGCAGAAGCACATGGAATTGAGAGCAGGATAATTATTTTTCTTGATGTTTAAATCAACTTGCCTACCTTGTGTCACGTCCCCCGAGCGGGTTCTGTGACGTCAGCACATACAACGAGTGAATAGGAATAAAACTCAAACAAAATAAACTAACACAAAATGCCAGAATGCAATCACACTCTTTTATTCCACAATTAACATACAAACACAGGACAAATGGGAACTAACCTCCCCTCAACCCCTAACAAGACCCCCGTCCCAATACTAACTAACAATTACCTCCCCTTGTAACAACCCCAAACAGAACTAAACAACAACAGTTTCTTTACAAAATGTGTACAACAAAATCACAATCAATAAATCAATTCAAATGTAAATCTTCAAAAAATAAGCAATGGCGTTTGAATCTTTAATCATAAACTATTATCTAGGCGAAGCTGTGGCACAGAAGCAATGTCTCAATGTTCTTGTCAAGTAGCTCAGAGAGCTAAACAGTCTCTTTCACAATAAGCGGATGATTCTTCTAACTAAATGAATATGTTTTTAGGTGTGGTGCAGTGTGAGTCTGTGTGTGCATGAATTAGGTATGAAAACCTCCTGTAATAGTGTTGCCTCGATACATAGGCAAAACCTGCAGCAGTGGCAGAGATCACCACAACACTACTCTGTTGTAGAGGCAAAGGCACCCCCCAGGCTGGCTAGAACCCAATCAGCGTCAACAACAGCAACATAAGTACAGCATAAGAAGCAACATCAGAAGCAACAGCGTTGAAATAATGCGTAGAAGTAACAGGTAGAAGTAACACGTAGAAGTAATAGCCCACACCTGTAAGCATATACACAGTCTTAACAACCTGCCTACAAAACAACAAACACTATATAATCTAATATAGCACGCCGTCCTCCGTCCACCATCTTGACCTGTATATGAATACCATGATAATAATACAAGATGCTATACACACATTTCAATAATATAAATCAACCTTTGATGCTTAATAATCCGCATCTTCTATAAACACAAACATTTATATAAATGTACATAATTATTGCAACCACACTTCAATCACACAGTCCTGATTCATTCCGCCTCCCTTCACCATCACCGTCACCCCCAACGGTTATAACACATCACGATTATCTCCCTTCTTTCATACTATCTTGCCGTACCATACTGTAAACATGCTTCCTTCATAATCATCGCTTCATCTTTGTTCAGCATAATACATTCTATCGCTCTCTCCATACATACACCCCCACTCTCTCTCTCTCTCTCTCTACATTTTCCATCGTCGCCTTTGACCCACTTTTATAACAACAACAGCAACGACATTTCCCCATCACATATACAACAAGAAAATCATATAAAATCAACAAAATTCATTATGCATCCTAAAATACATCCCCTTCCCACACTCATTACCACTCATACGCGTACGCAGTTCTCGGAGTGCGCCACTAAGGAATTGAATAACAGGATTTGCTCACCTTTTAGGCCTCGGCTTGTGACACCCTTTCCCCCAACACCACAACACAACACAGCACTGTCACAAATACAATTGGTTAGTCTTTTGAGAGTCACTTTGTCTTGCTATTGCTGGTTATTTCACTTTCCAAATAACACTTATAACTGAGGATGAGGTCACCTTAGCTCTGTCACAGACACTAAGTCTTGGTGGGTGTTCAATCGAGAACGACACACACCTTAAGAATATAACTCTACACTCATTGACAAATGGCAGTTAATCCTTCCTCTCGAACTCTAAACATCCTTATCCCGACAAGGGCATAAGACCTTGGGTGGCTATATAAACAATAAACACACCCTTCCAACAGTACCCTACACTACAATGACCTCTGTCACAGGGTTGCTGCCTCGTTAGATTCGATCCTCTCGCAAAAGCATCTCAAACCACTCTGCCCTCCAGAAACGCGCCGGCCACAAGCAAATAATCGAGCTCTCGTCAGTATGCACATTCTTTATTACGCGTATCCCTGTTCTGAATTTGGCCTACCCCCTGTCTTCTACGAAACGCACGGACTTTACGAAACTGCACTTTCATACGCAAAAAGTAAATCGGTCACGCTATTCTATGTACACTATATACGGAGAAGTGTAACTTCGTAAAAAGTATAATTCTCCCTGCTATCTGAAAACTCGTGTCGTCACACCTTGGCTTGTTTTATTCCTTGTTCCTTATGGTTGTTATACGGTGCTAGCCATTTTGAGTGAATTTATTATAAATTATATATATGTGTGTGTGCGCGTGCGTGTGCATTTCATTTGAGTATTCTAGTTCTATTATTGAATATTTATATTTTTTCTTATTCTGTTGGGCATGTTTTACAAAATGGTTTGTGACTCATTATAAATGGAGGCAGCATTCGGAGTATTTTTCTGTACGTTACTGCTGTGAATGAATTCTTTGAATTTTTACAAATGGATTTTTTATTCACAGCAATTTTATAATCATTATTATACCACACCAGTTTTGGGATAGATTTTTGATTTATAAAACACCACTCTAGTATAAGTAACTATTCATAGTTTGGTGACCATTATTATCATTGCTTTACCAGCTAAAGAGCCAAAAGAGGATCTAACTGGAGCCACCCAAAGTGCCAACTTGCAGTGCTGCATTGTCGGAAACCCAAACAAGGGAGTACAATCCTGGGCGACCGGGGAATGGGAAGAGCAGAAACCTAGTGCTTGGTGGGTGTATTTATGCAACATAATACTTAGTGCTTGGTGGGTGTATTTATGCAACATAATACTTAGTGTTTGGTGGGTGTATTTATGCACCATAATACTTAGTGCTTGGTGGGTGTATCTATGCACCATAATACTTAGTGCTTGGTGGGTGTATCTATGCACCATAATACTTAGTGCTTGGTGGGTGTATTTATGCACCATAATACTTAGTGCTTGGTGGGTGTATCTATGCACCATAATACTTAGTGCTTGGTGGGTGTATTTATGCACCATAATACTTAGTGTTTGGTGGGTGTATCTATGCACCATAATACTTAGTGTTTGGTGGGTGTATTTATGCACCATAATACTTAGTGTTTGGTGGGTGTATTTATGCACCATAATACTTAGTGCTTGGTGGGTGTATCTATGCACCATAATACTTAGTGCTTGGTGGGTGTATTCATGCTACATAATACTTAGTGCTTGGTGGGTGTATTTATGCACCATAATACTTAGTGCTTGGTGGGTGTATTTATGCACCATAATACTTAGTGTTTGGTGGGTGTATTTATACAACATAATACTTAGTGCTTGGTGGGTGTATATATGCACCATAATACTTAGTGCTTGGTGGGTGTATTTATGCAACATAAAACTTAGTGCTTGGTGGGTGTATTTATGCAACATAATACTTAGTGCTTGGTGGGTGTATTTATGCACCATAATACTTAGTGTTTGGTGGGTGTATTTATGCACCATAATACTTAGTGCTTGGTGGGTGTATTTATGCACCATAATACTTAGGTCTTAGTGCATGCTTGGTGGGTGTATTTATGCACCACAATACTTAGGTCTTAGTGCATGCTTGGTGGGTGTATTTATGCACCACAATACTTAGGTCTTAGTGCATGCTTGGTGGGTGTATTTATGCACCACAATACTTAGGTCTTAGTGCATGCTTGGTGGGTGTATTTATGCACCATAATACTTAGGTCTTAGTGCATGCTTGGTGGGTGTATTTATGCACCACAATACTTAGGTCTTAGTGCATGCTTGGTGGGTGTATTTATGCACCATAATACTTAGGTCTTAGTGCATGCTTGGTGGGTGTATTTATGCACCATAATACTTAGGTCTTAGTGCATGCTTGGTGGGTGTATTTATGCACCATAATACTTAGGTCTTAGTGCATGCTTGGTGGGTGTATTTATGCACCATAATACTTAGGTCTTAGTGCTTGGTGGGTGTATTTATGCACCACAATACTTAGGTCTTAGTGCATGCTTGGTGGGTGTATTTATGCACCATAATACTTAGGTCTTAGTGCTTGGTGGGTGTATTTATGCACCATAATACTTAGGTCTTAGTGCTTGGTGGGTGTATTTATGCACCATAATACTTAGGTCTTAGTGCATGCTTGGTGGGTGTATTTATGCACCATAATACTTAGGTCTTAGTGCATGCTTGGTGGGTGTATTTATGCACCATAATACTTAGGTCTTAGTGCTTGGTGGGTGTATTTATGCACCACAATACTTAGGTCTTAGTGCATGCTTGGTGGGTGTATTTATGCACCATAATACTTAGGTCTTAGTGCTTGGTGGGTGTATTTATGCACCATAATACTTAGGTCTTAGTGCTTGGTGGGTGTATTTATGCACCATAATACTTAGGTCTTAGTGCTTGGTGGGTGTATTTATGCACCACAATACTTAGGTCTTAGTGCATGCTTGGTGGGTGTATTTATGCACCACAATACTTAGGTCTTAGTGCTTGGTGGGTGTATTTATGCACCATAATACTTAGGTCTTAGTGCATGCTTGGTGGGTGTATTTATGCACCATAATACTTAGGTCTTAGTGCTTGGTGGGTGTATTTATGCACCATAATACTTAGGTCTTAGTGCTTGGTGGGTGTATTTATGCACCATAATACTTAGGTCTTAGTGCTTGGTGGGTGTATTTATGCACCATAATACTTAGGTCTTAGTGCTTGGTGGGTGTATTTATGCACCACAATACTTAGGTCTTAGTGCATGCTTGGTGGGTGTATTTATGCACCACAATACTTAGGTCTTAGTGCATGCTTGGTGGGTGTATTTATGCACCACAATACTTAGGTCTTAGTGCTTGGTGGGTGTATTTATGCACCATAATACTTAGGTCTTAGTGCTTGGTGGGTGTATTTATGCACCATAATACTTAGGTCTTAGTGCTTGGTGGGTGTATTTATGCACCATAATACTTAGGTCTTAGTGCATGCTTGGTGGGTGTATTTATGCACCATAATACTTAGGTCTTAGTGCATGCTTGGTGGGTGTATTTATGCACCATAATACTTAGGTCTTAGTGCATGCTTGGTGGGTGTATTTATGCACCATAATACTTAGGTCTTAGTGCATGCTTGGTGGGTGTATTTATGCACCATAATACTTAGGTCTTAGTGCTTGGTGGGTGTATTTATGCACCATAATACTTAGGTCTTAGTGCTTGGTGGGTGTATTTATGCACCATAATACTTAGGTCTTAGTGCTTGGTGGGTGTATTTATGCACCATAATACTTAGGTCTTAGTGCTTGGTGGGTGTATTTATGCACCATAATACTTAGGTCTTAGTGCTTGGTGGGTGTATTTATGCACCATAATACTTAGGTCTTAGTGCATGCTTGGTGGGTGTATTTATGCACCATAATACTTAGGTCTTAGTGCATGCTTGGTGGGTGTATTTATGCACCATAATACTTAGGTCTTAGTGCATGCTTGGTGGGTGTATTTATGCACCATAATACTTAGGTCTTAGTGCATGCTTGGTGGGTGTATTTATGCACCATAATACTTAGGTCTTAGTGCATGCTTGGTGGGTGTATTTATGCACCATAATACTTAGGTCTTAGTGCTTGGTGGGTGTATTTATGCACCATAATACTTAGGTCTTAGTGCATGCTTGGTGGGTGTATTTATGCACCATAATACTTAGGTCTTAGTGCATGCTTGGTGGGTGTATTTATGCACCATAATACTTAGGTCTTAGTGCATGCTTGGTGGGTGTATTTATGCACCATAATACTTAGGTCTTAGTGCTTGGTGGGTGTATTTATGCACCATAATACTTAGGTCTTAGTGCATGCTTGGTGGGTGTATTTATGCACCATAATACTTAGGTCTTAGTGCATGCTTGGTGGGTGTATTTATGCACCATAATACTTAGGTCTTAGTGCATGCTTGGTGGGTGTATTTATGCACCATAATACTTAGGTCTTAGTGCATGCTTGGTGGGTGTATTTATGCACCATAATACTTAGGTCTTAGTGCTTGGTGGGTGTATTTATGCACCATAATACTTAGGTCTTAGTGCATGCTTGGTGGGTGTATTTATGCACCATAATACTTAGGTCTTAGTGCTTGGTGGGTGTATTTATGCACCATAATACTTAGGTCTTAGTGCTTGGTGGGTGTATTTATGCACCACAATACTTAGGTCTTAGTGCATGCTTGGTGGGTGTATTTATGCACCATAATACTTAGGTCTTAGTGCATGCTTGGTGGGTGTATTTATGCACCACAATACTTAGGTCTTAGTGCTTGGTGGGTGTATTTATGCACCATAATACTTAGGTCTTAGTGCTTGGTGGGTGTATTTATGCACCACAATACTTAGGTCTTAGTGCATGCTTGGTGGGTGTATTTATGCACCATAATACTTAGGTCTTAGTGCTTGGTGGGTGTATTTATGCACCATAATACTTAGGTCTTAGTGCATGCTTGGTGGGTGTATTTATGCACCATAATACTTAGGTCTTAGTGCTTGCTTGGTGGGTGTATTTATGCACCATAATGCTCCTCTAATATGAGAGCGTCAGAATCTCTAAAACGTGTGTGTGCATAGACTAGACCTCCATTTATACTCTTAAGCAAATGCTTAAACCTGTATCATAATTTATTTATGTAGCTCATATTTTGTTTTTATAATTGTCTATTTGATTTGCTTGGTTGAATGAACAGACTCTTTTCTTATTTAAAATTTTGTATTGCTTAAGTTATTTTTTAAAAATAGTTACATTCTGTTTCAACAATTGATCTTATTTGAAATGATGTTTTGAATGAATGGACTGTTTAATCTTTACTGTGATAGATTTTTGCTAGTTGTATAAATTGTACCGCTTTTTTTTGGTGCTTATTCATGGCATATATTTATACATTGCAATACTTAATTTTTTTTCTTTTTATTTTTACTGGGTAAATATTGTGAATATATACACAAGAAAATTTAATAAATTTCATGACACAAGTTTTTTTGGTGTTTTGCTTTCAATGTTTTACCATGTTGTACTGTCTGAAGACACACGTGTAGTCATTCGGTCAAGTTGGGTTTTACAATCAATATTGTATTGTATTGCATGCTCCACTTCCAGTGTCCATTTTCTTCCCTATTCATGTTAAGCCAATGTTTATTCCACAGCATACAAATATGACCATATTATGGGCCAACTTACAATTTATCAAACGATTTCACCGTAATGACCCTTTTGCCGCTATCTGGCTTTTAGTAAGATTATATAGGCAAGCGGCCCAACAGTGATGCTGACCCTAATCTCAGTGTCGGAGGCTGTTGAGGATCTACACACAGTCTATGCTTGATAGATCTCCGATACTTAGCCAGCGTTACGGTCTCTTGTTTAGTGGAAACCAGCCTATTTGTGAGTTGTCCAAAGCTTCGACCAACTGTCTCAGTTGTATTGTGAGTTGTCCAAAGCTCTCAGTTGTATTGTGAGTTGTCCAAAGCTTCGACCAACTGTCACTTCAAAGAAACTATACAGACCCACTGGACAGCTCCAGTAACCTTGAACTTGGATTGAGGTTGACCAAATTTGTACAGTATGTGTGTTTTATTGATATCTATCATGCATCAAAGAATCAAGTTGCTTTTAAAAAGTGAAATTTTGTGAAAAATTGTCATTTTTTAAAACTAACATTTGTTGACCTTGAAGTTATTTACTGATCATTTATGAGGTCCAATAGGTATACATCATCTTACCAAGTTTGGTTGTGATAGTTGAAATAAGTTTTGATTACTTAGCCACTTTAAAGTTTTTGCACAAACAGACGGCGGACAGGCTGACGGACTTTTTACTCCCTCCTCCCCTCGATGTAATTTATGGACTATTTAGGACTCATCTCACACAGATTTGCAAAAATCTGGATTTTTTTTTGTTGAGGTGGGGTGGGGATGGAGGGAGGATGAGTAACAAAAGGCTCGCATGCATAGCAAAAAATCAAAATTAAATGTGGTCCACACTGGGTGCCTTTAATGATAAGGTTTTATTTGATTTCACTTCAGACGAAACACAAGCATCATAAAGGTATGTACTCTTGTATTAAGAACTGTTGAACGCTACCACTATAATTTTATCTGTGATCAATGTTTTATATATATATTTTATATCTATATTTCTCACAGATAAAATTATAGTGGTAGCGTTCAACAGTTCTCAATATTTTGACATGGCAACTTATACACCTGTTTGTAATGTACTACATAAAGACAAGAATATACCAAAAAATTTCATCCGAATTAACTTTAAGCAAACGCAAAAATATTTTTTACATCTATATCATAATTTTAAAAAAAAATTTACAATGATTTCTCATAGTTAAGAAAAATGACATTATATCCTTCAATGAACTTCATAATTATAAATTACGTAAAGATAAAGTTATAAAAAATTATCAGCTGATTTTCACAATAAAGCGAAATATTTCTTCAAATCTTGACTATCAAAGCATAAAAGCATAAAAGATGCCAAGGTGCCAAAGAAAACCCCACAATGTCCTTAGAAGTGTTCCCCGTCAATTTTTACATGTCTACACGTATTTAAGGCAAAACATTATAAAAGAAATATGCCAACAGTACTCCCGCTGAAAAATGGATACATCCTAGGGAATATTAACGCAGTAAAATAAACGATTACCACAAGTATATCAACTAACAAGTTAGTATCTCTCTTCTATGTCTCTATCGACGTGCGCGTACAACCGATTGCTTCCCTTTACATGCTTTGAGCTCCATAGAGCGTCATCGGCCTGAAATAACTTTTTAGAAACTTCAAAACCCAGGGGAATTATGGGTAGAGAAATCCTTTTCTGAAATAACGTCGGATAGATCCATCTTTAGTTTCTTTGCTCGAGCAAAGGCAACCTCATAGGTATGGAGCACTTCGTCCATTATAACTCCATCGCTGATAATACTGCTGACAAGTTTCTGCCTTTGTTCACTACCAGAAATATGCAGTTCCTCTCCCAACTTTCGTTTCATTTCAGCGAGCACATCTTCGCGAGAACAGATTTCCCAGAATTCTCTATTCTATTTTTAGGTTTGGGATATCCCCGTTTCAGCTTGTGGCTAAACGGTACCACCGCACGTCGACTAGGGGCAATACGAGATACTAACTTGTTAGTTGATATACTTGTGACGATTACCTATTGATTCGATGTAACTTTTCACTATGCAATTTAACGTTCGCGGACCAGACAATCACAATTCACAACAAACATGGTAATGTAACTTTTGATAGATTCAAAAAACAAGACAACAAATAGTATTTTGAATATTTAGTAATTGTGTCGCTGCCCAGAAAGAATACCTCCACATCTCATTTCATAGGTATAGCATTGCACAGCACAGCATTCATTCAGCTATAGCATGGCATGTAGGCTGTAAACCTCTAGCCCATGACTATGAGTTACGGTGGGACTATTTCCAGCAGGTAGTATATATACATATATATACATAGGTCTGCTTGGTAAAGGGTAAGAAAAAAAACAACAAATCAATGTCAGGTTGGAAACAACATACAGATTAGAAAATGCCAGGCTAAATAAATGTAAAACAAAATATGAAATGACAAGAAGTGGTGTAGACATAGTAAATGCTGTCAAAAATATATTGCCAACATGTGATTGTTCTGCATCAGAGAGACTCAAAACACGAAAACGCGCTGCCTTAATTTATATATAGTAATGGACTTAATTTGGGCAAACATTCAGCTTACAAAACATTACAAAGATGACAAATATTTACACATTTGTGTGGGCAAACATGAACAAATGTTTTTTCAAAAAGCATTTGTAAAGCAGTTTTTATTTTATTAAAAAAGACAAATTTAATTAATAAATAAAAGGCAGTTTTCAAACATAAAAAGCCACAAAAACAAAAGTAAAATGCAGCTAATTGGCTCAAAAAGGCAAACAAATTCAAAGGAGAAAATCTATCTAAACAATAAAAATATGAAAATGAAGGAAAAACATGCAATAAAACTTTTTAGAGATTTACTAAATATCTATACATATATATATATATATATTGAAACACCGTGTTTACAAACAATGAATGTGCTTACGAAGAGAACCTGCTCTAAACAAACAATCAGTGCAGTAATATTAGTAGAGAAAACAGGCTGCAGAACTCTCCTTGGATCCGCGATTTTCCGAGGAAAATGGTTGCCGTCCCGAGAAAAAAAAATGAAGTTCCGAGATTTTTTTTTGGGGGGGAGGGTAGCAATTTTTTCCACGATCTTTGCAAATCCGGTCACTGATCCACCTTATTTTGGCCGCCATTATGGTAATAGAAAAGAAACGCGCCGCCCGCTACTGTTGTGTTCTTGTTACCCGCGCTAAAACTGAATCACATTTAGATTTTCTTGTTGTGGAAGACGATGTCTGTGAACAGAATACTGCCCCTGTACCTCCTAGAAGTACCAAAAGAAAACAGACATCAATTTCTTCTTTTTTCAAGAAGTAGAATTGCTGACACTAACCTTGACACTGCCTGCTTCTGATTTGAAAATTTAATAAACTAATGCTTTATACTGAGTTGTAACTTCTATGAACTCGTGCTTCACAATGCTTTTGAGACTCCAGTACGCCAGTAATTTTGTTTTGCTGTTTGATATGACGAGTGCTTTTCTGCCAGTTTTCAAGTAAGTTTTGCTTTTGTGTTTGTGAGGATATTAATAATAATATTGCCAAAATATGAATATTCTCAACAACAAAAAAATTCAAGTTTATCTCTCACGAAAAGCATTCTTTTAGGGTTTCAAATGCTATGAAGCCCCTGGACCCCAGCCGGATTTCAGAGATTTTTTCCTTGGATTGTTCTGCAGCCTGAGAAAAGCACTTATATCACTTCATATCGATATGTTCCAACTTTAATGCATTAGCTGAAACATTAAACTTACGTGACTATATTTTTACCATGTACAAGTTATTTTTACCAGTCGCACATCAAAAGTTTTTTGTTTAAGTCTCTTTTTTTTTGTAAGGTTTTTTTTTTTTTTTTTAAAACATCTATGAATGTTAAAATTTACTTGTCTTCTGTAATAGTGATGTCTTTTGATCGCCATGCTTTAAGTTTAACTGAAGAAAAAGCAGGTGATAGAATAATGTACTATTGTTATTATCATTAACTTGTATCGTTGGTCATAAAAGATGTCTTTCTTCTTCAACTCTCTGAAGTCACCTCAAAAACCAACCAAAACACACACGAACAAAAAGTTTTAAATTTCCTTGTAAAGACTCTTCATGATCAAAACGTTTGCTACTGTTCATCAAAAACAAACCAACAGGATTATTAATTTGAGAATAAAAGTATTACCCAAAAAACATTAACAAGAAGCAGGCAAATGTTGAAAGGCCTCTTAGAGAAAACAATTTCGAGCTTCTTTATAGAATTTCCGACCTTTCCAGAGTTGGAGGAGGGAGCGGGCAGGAAAGGAATACTATCAACTAGTACACTAATACTAAAAGAATATTAAAAGGAACAATTAAAAAAGGATCCGGGGAAAGGGAAATTGTCTGCAAGGAACAAATCAGTCCTCATTTTTATCCAGAGTAAAAATAACCAACTCTCAACTACTCTCGGTCTATACTCCTTCCCGCCAGTTGCGCTCCTCTGCTGACTCGCGCACCCTGTGCATCCCTAGAATCCGCACGAAATCCTACGGAGCGAGAGCATTTGCTTATTCTGCCCCGAAACAATGGAACACTTTACCAGCACATATTCGACTTATTCCAACCACACAAGCCTTCAAGCGAGCACTTAAAACACACCTGTTCCGACAATACTACTCTGACTGATTATATTTTATTTTCTGATCCTGTGCGGCTCTCTGGGATAATGACTGTCTTGACTGATGTTCGATATGTGCTATCCATGCCTGATTTTTAACTTATTATTGTTTTGTATACATGTATTGTCATTGTCAATGATTTTAGTGTATGCCGCAGATGTGTCCTGATTGTTTTTATTGTGCTATGCATGGCTTTGTCACTGTTCCTGTATTATTGTTATGACTTCATTTTTAAGTGTGAGGTTTTTACGTATAATGTGTAACATATTTCCTAAATTAAGTTTTTACGTACAATGTGTAACATATTTCTTAAATTAAGTCAATGATTTTAGTGTGTGCCGCAGATATGTTTTGATTGTTTTTATTGTGCTATGCATGGCTCTTTCACTTGTATTATTGTTATGACTTTATTTTTAAGTGTGAAGTTTTACGTATAATGTGTTATATATTTCTTAAATTAAGTTTTAATTGTGAAGCACAGTGAGCCTGGGCATTGTTCAGGAAACTGCGCTATATAAATTTACGTTATTATTATTATTATTATTATTAACCAGACAAAAGTTTAACTGCTAAAAGAAGAAATAATAGAACAACTCAATACGTCTCAAGTTCCAAAGTTCACATTTTTAGACAGTATTGCTGGCTGAAGGAGGAGGTATAGAGGTAGAAGAGGCTGCTTCGGGAGTGTCAGCACCGCCCCAATGTGACACAATCTCCACCATTTTATTGAAAAAGTAGACAGCATGCTCCATGTTGTGACTGTAGATCTCATGCAGGCGGTCTTGCAAAGTCTTGAGGCTGGGCGTCAGCTGATGTCCTTGCAGGTCCACCACACTGCCACAGCAACATTCACAACGAAACATCAACATTAGTAGTGATCACTCTTCTGAATTCAAGCCACGCAAAGTGGGTAAAGACACACAAAACCTTGAGGATTCAACACTAAGCCAAACAAAAAAACAAAAACTACAATATACTTTAATTAAAAAAAAAAAAGTTACTAAAATCTAAGCACTAATACGCTATTCAAAACATTCTTTAATTGTATGCCATATTTTCTATATTTATATATTTAGATAGTGAAAAAACTGAAACTCCGATGGTATGGCCATGTCACCAGATCATCAGGTCTTGCAAAGACCATCCTGCAAGGCACAGTGCAAGGAGGTAGAAGAAGAAGGAGACTGAAAAAGAGCTGGGAGGACAACATTCGAGAATGGACTGGTTTGACACTGAGCGAAACAATCAGGGTTGCTGAGGACAGGGAAAGATGGAGTATGCTGGTTAAATGATCATCTGTGGTGCCCCTACGACCTCCGAGTTATGGGATAGGATAGGATAGGATATATTTAGGGGTCGCGCTTGTTATAAAATGCTATGGGTAAAAGTCTTTTGCATCAAAATATAGCCATCGGTAATTACTGGAGGTAAAAAAACATTTCACTGGTACACATTCTGGGATGTTAATTGTTTCTCAACCTTACAACATACAGTAGAACCTTCGGTATCCGTCTCTCTAGTATACGACTCCCTCCGTTATGTGACCTGAAAACTTCTGACGGATTCACTTCCAATAATAAATGACCTCTGGTATGCGACAACCTCGTTTATGCGACCAGCGACCGTGTCTTAAACCCTTTATATGACCGTCTTAGGCAATTTAAAAGAGATATCAGTTAATTTATTGTCTGTACCTTTCGTTTTTTCTCTCATGTTAGTGTACACCTGCTGTTGTCTGCTATTTCCGGTTCGCAAGTAAGGGACATTACTCTCCTACACTGGCTTGTCAAAATGGCGTCGCGCAAGAGGAAAGTTTTGAGTTTGGCAGAGAGAATGAAAGTGATTGAAAGGAGTGAAAATGGGGAGAGTTGTTTGTCTATTGCAAGAAGTGTAGACGTTGGGAAGACCCAAATTCAGCTAATCATAAAGGATAAGGAATCTGTGAAACTACGATGGGAGAGTGGAGAAAGTGGCAAAAGGAAAACATCGAAACGAAACTGAGAGCTTCTGCACTGACAGACTTGGATGAACGCGTCTGGCAGTGGTTCATGGAGGCAAGAAGAAGAAACATTCCGTTATTTTTGAAATTGTGAATAAAAGACAAAGCTAAAAATAAAACACGTTTTACACTTTCCTTTGTCAGAGAAAATACATGCTGGTGAGTGTGAAAATTAAAAAAAAAAAGTATGACTCATACCCCTCCGAGCCGGACACCCCTGCACTCCCCATCCCCCCCCCCCCCTTCCTTGTTTCCGGTATAAGACCACCTCTATTATAAGACCGTTTTTTCTCAGATATTGGACGGTCGTATACAGGAGGTTCCATTGTATTATTATTTAGTTCCAACAACACTAATAAAGTGAAACCTTTGTACTCTCTACAATGATATGCTTATGCTATTACAACCAGAGCTGCCAACCCCCCCAAAAAAAAATTGTGTAGCATAAGATCTCAATTTGTGTAGCATTTGCAAAATTTGTGTAGCATGTCCCAAAAAACGGACCGAGGAGCCACATATAAAAGAAAAAATGGCTTTACTTTCCATTTCAAACAATTCTTTTATTGCAGATACAAATTAATTTAAAAAAAAAAAAAAAAACATTACTGCATATAGAAATTAATTGTATAACAATATACTATATCCTAGGCTACACATATAAGCAGGATTCAGATTGCAACGCGAATATTTAACTCAGAACTGATTCAGACTAATGACTTTCACTTTAAATGGCACAGTAATAGGCCTACAAGCAACACAAAATAAGACAGAACTGTTTCAAACCGGCTAAAGCTGGTTTAAGCGCTTGCTTTTGTAGATTATAGTCCCCAAAACATCGGTGTAAGGGGGAATCGCCCCAGCAATAGGCGCCCAAAATACTATCAAAATCCACTGTAAATAATAATACTAATTTTTTTTTTTTTAAAGCGTTGCGGAGTCGCGTAGCAAAAGATTTTTTGCGTAGCATTTTCCGCAAATTTCGTAGCAGTTGGCAGCTCTGTACAACTCTCAGCCAAGTTTTCAAAGCCTTTACTTTGTATGGGTTAGGTTGTGAAGCCCTTTCACTTTTCAGCCCATTCTCATTACGCGATTTTGAGTTTGTTGATGTAATATAACCTCCATTTCTACTGCTTGTACAACCTGGGTATTTAAGACCATTATCAATCACCTGAGGTGAACAGCTCGCATCTCATGTTCACCACACACATACACTAATGACCATTCTAAATGACAAAGGACACTCACCTCTCAAGAGTGAAAGAGAGGGCGATGAGACTGACAATGATGAAGAGGACCAGGACGAAATGGTCGGCAAACCACCAGTACCAGGTGTCCGCTTTCTCGTCAGCGGCCGGAAGCTTCTCAGGTTTCTGGTCGTTCTGAACTTCTCGCACGACGAGACGCTGGCGGGTGGTCATGATGCTGGAACTGGTGGTCAGCGGTGTGCACTTGACAGTCTCCACAGTTTCCTACAATAAGTAATCTTCCCATTATCATCCACATTTATTTCATACAACACAAGCTTCAAAAACACTTTCACTGGGCACAGAAGATCAAAGAGTGCTAGAGATGAGAGCCAGAGAGTGAGGAAAAAAGGAGAGAGAAAGGGGAAGCAGGTGTGAGAGGAGAAGGAGGAGGAGGGGGGGGGGATTGATAAAACAACCCAGCAGAGAAAAGAGAGATGAAAAGTTGCTGCCCAATAAAGAGGTAAAATATAGGTTTATGATAGAGCTTACCCATTCAAAAGATGACGCAATGTACATACCCTAACCACCTGTGTCTTGTTCTCCACAGCAGAGCCCTTGAGTCTACTGGAGGATCGCTCAGACCCAACCTCAGTCTTGCTGGTCGACGGTTCAGCTCTCACAGTCAGAGCACTGGACCTTAGACTCTTAGACGGAGTGGCAGTTTCTGCCCTCTTTAATGCTGACCCTTCTGTTTTCGCTTCTGTGGTTGATTCTTTACTGGAGAGTGACTTGAGTGACTTTGGTGGACGTCCACGACTTCTGCTTCTTGACTTGGACTTGGATTTGGACCTGGATTTTTTGTGGGGCCTGCCTCTACTCCTACTGCGAGACCGTGATCTTTCCAGCTTTTGCTGAAAGAAAGGACAAACTGACGTTAATGATGATGCCGATGATGATACAACACCAATCATAAACCAAGGAACAAAATAGTAATATAAAATGCATCATAAATTAAAAATAAAATTATTAAAATAAAATCTTACAAGTTTAATTAAGAAACAGCAAAGAAACTTAACCAAAAATAGAAAACTTTGTGCAAAATGGAAAAGAAGAAGATTTAAGGAAGTTAAAAGCAGACCTGTGAACAAATCAATCAATCCATCAATAAATGTATTAACAACTTAGATAACTATTAATATCCAAGTAGCAACCAGCAAATAATTTAAACCTTGCTCAGAAAAGCCTTTATGGCTGCTGTGCAGTGAGAGACAGCTGCGGCTGGCTCCCAAGAATCATACAGCTCACCGAAGCCTCGCCAGCGTATCAAGTATTGCAACTCCCCCTTTCTCTTCCTCTGCTTCAAGATCTCATCAACCTGTCAACATCATCATCATCACCATATCAATATGATTATACATTACCATCCTCATGCTTACAAGGCCACACATTAGAACATTCATAAAATAGAAGAATCAGTTTACTAAGCACACAAGTATTTTCTTCTTTGAAACGAGACTCTACTTGTAATTCAAACAGACAGCTACCGGTCAATATCAATGGCCTGAACTGTGAAGAATGAAATATATATTAAACATTTAATTAATACATTATTCATGAGTGGTCCCATGACCACCATAGGCATTTAATGCATATTCAAACGGTTCTCAAGTTAATTCATTAACTGAATCAGTGAATCTGCCTGAGGCTGTAAGGATAGCAGATTTGAGCATGTGACCAAGTTCAATCTGTAAGTTAACCACACCTGCCAGCAAATAACTCTTGTGTTATCGTGCTACAATGTACGCTCTCTGAACTACCGAATGGAGAGCGACGTCTAACCGGTACTCAGGAAATGATTGGGAAATCTAAAGTAAACAAATGACAGGCAATCATCATTGTCATGTGCGGACTCGTGAATGCGATAGCATTTCACTCTTCTAGTTCTGCTCTACTAGATCTAGACTAGTCTCAATAGTAACTTTTATTTAGAAAGCGAAGACAAATGTAGATTGGACAGGGGAAGAATAACACTTTGACTTTGAATTGTCATGAATTAATCCTGGTAAATGCGCTGGTAAACGAAACAAGAAACTGTAATTAGGCCTACATTGCAACGTTGCTACATGATGCATTGCACGCAACACACGGCACATGACTTCCGCGCACTTGGTGGTTTGCGAGAGTACACGAGGTCTGTGAGTGTGAGTGACCAACATACCACTTCAAACAAAAATATTTTGAACTGACGAGAATAGTCACGCTTCTTTTTCGCGTAGACTTAGCAAATGATGTTCATTATATATGCCTGCAATGAAAAAACAAAGAACCTATTTGCAATAAAGAAATTATTTAATTAAAAACAGACTCACTTCAAACTCTTCTCCGCTCTACATTTTGAATGTACCTCACTCCCATGATGCAACCGCTGTTGTCGCAAAAGTAGTTAATTACACTGGAAAATCTTGCATAAAGTGACGTAATACTAAATTAATTAAAATGCTATTGGTGTTTCATTCTTGAAAATTTGCACAGCTTTGAATTTAAAATCAAACAATATGTTAAGAGAATATTACGATTGCCGGAAAGTGAACCGGCATATGCCCTTCGCCAACATTTCGCTAAAATCTGTGGAGGTGAGAGAAAAATCGGCGTCAGAAAATGATGTCCATACCGAAATCACCGTTTGTGACCGCGGTCACACAGGTTGTGGCGAACGCTGCAAAACCTGTGCCACGAGCTGCCGTCAGCCAAGCTGAGAAACTCGCTGTTGTACCACCAAAACTTGTCATCACCAGCTATTCGATGTCAAAGTTGCTACCAACAGGAGCTGACCGTGTTTCGTTTTCAATCAACTGTAAGTTGTTTTGGGACTAGGTTATTATTATAAAAACGAAATTATGTGAGTGGCGTCACGATATGGGTTTAAGCAATCAGACTACGAATTTTGAGGACAATTTTTTTTATTTTATAGTACTATTACTTAAATATCTTGTGTGTTAGTCAGCAACTGAACAAGGATAGGCCTCACTACACATCTACAGCAAGGGTCAAAGTAACAACAACGAAAAACAGTGTCTCAGTGAAAAATGATGCTAAAATCCTAGGGTCGTTTACACAATGCCAGTATTTAACATAAACATAATTGCCATGGCATCTCACAACATAACCCATGAAGCTTTGTCATTAAGTTCATGTAATTCCCTTCTCTAAATCTACAAAAAAAAACTGTGGGCATCTTTTTTGACGATTGTAAAAGGTCACACCACATAAACAAAGTCACCAAGAAAGACAACTGTACCCTGGGTTTCACCCCGAGATATATGCGCCACTGCCCAACCTCTTGCAAATGCAATATCTTGCTCTGGTTCGTCCCCTATTAGAGTACGGTGCAGTCATCTGGGACTCCTACCTAAATCAAGATGTTGATAATCTGGAGCGAATTAATTCAGCGAAATGCAGCTCTTCATGACAAGAGACTACCACTATCAACTACCCCAGGCTCTGATGAAGAGATTTGACCTCCCTTCCCTCCAAGATACATGCGCAAGCAACTGCTTAACATTCCTTTATAAGATGGTTGAGGAGCTCATGCAGGCTATCCTAGCAGATTCTATGCTAGTATCAATGTACTTCACTAGAACCAGAAACAGATTACAAATAATGGTGTCATGAATTATTTTAATTACTTATTTCAAATGTTTCCCAATGTTATTCTCACTTTTATTTTTCTTCCCCCAGCTCCATCACAGGTACGGTTTGCACACACTGATGTCCAGGTGCCTGACTTCTCGTACTACAGGAAAGATGGAACCAAGGACAGCAATGCGTCCTCTGAAGCATCAGTGTCTGCTCGACGCACCTTTACCTATTTGATTGTTGGAGGCAAGCGTTTGGAAAATTTGAGTTTGATTCATACCTTGCGCTAGATTTTGATTGCACGTTTGATTGGGGTCCTACTCACTTTGATTATATATGATTATATCTATGCTATTCGCTTATTGTAGCATGCTCAGTGAAATGGATTTTTAAAAACCAACCATTGTAGTCGTTACTTTAGGGATCTGTGTCTCCTACAATTCATGGGTGTTTCTCAGTGTTTGAATGTTTCTATAATTTCATTAATATAATTATATACATACAGACATATAATACACACACACACACACACACACACACACACACACACACACAAACAATTATTATAATATTGTTCAAAATGGTTATATACTAGCAATGCTCTTTGTTAAACTAACCACTAAGCATTTTAAGCATGCTATGGTTTTCATGTTTTTTGACCGTTTTATTTTGTTTTGTTTTTCTGGCTTGTTTTGTTGTACATCAGAGGAGTGATTTTGTGCACTGGGCTTTCTGCTCACAGTTAACAATAACTTGGTATTTAAAATAATTTAGGGGGCAGTGTTGGAGAAAAATCGGTACGTTTATGCTCATAATTCTATCGTGTGTTTTGAATGCAGGCTATTCTATCATGTTCTTCTTTTTCACATCGTGAATGACCTCCTCTCTGTTACTGACTCTGGTAAAATCTCTTTGTTGACCCTTCTCCATTCCCGCTTTTGACGCTATCGATCACTCCATCCTCCTTCAGCGTATCCAGAACTCTTTTGGAATAAAAGACAGTGCCCTACGCTGGTTCCGCTCTTACCTAACTGATCGCTTCCAATCTGTCTGCATCAACAACCACCTCTCTGAACCGTCCAGACTTGTCTTCGATGTTCCTCAGGGGTCAGTTCTAGGCCCTGTTCTGTTCACCCTTTACACATCTCCTGTCTTACATCATCCAAAACCATGACATTTTCCACCATTTCTACGCAGCTAAAAAACAGTCACACTCCTCAAAACCTTCCATCCATTCTGACCAAAACTTCGGAATGCTTTGAAGACATTTCTAACTGGATGACAGTCAACAAGCTCCAACTCGATGCAAACAAACCTGAAGTCATGCTCACAGGTACCAAACACAACCTGTCTTCTTCCTCTGTAGACACTGTCACTCTTGGCCACACCACTCTTCCTATGTCATCTTCTGTCAAAAACCTTGGTGTCGCTCTTGACAACACCCTCTCCATGTCAGAATTCATATGCAAAACCTGTCAAACATGCAACTTTCATCTCCGTAGAATAGGCCTTTCCGCAAACATCTAACCACTGATGCTACTGTCAAACTCATGTCCTCTCTTGTTTTGTCACGCTTAGACTACTGTAACTCTCTCCTGGCTGGACTTTCTTCTTTTTCTATTTACCTGCTCCAACGTGTTCAAAACTCAGCTGCACATCTGGTTCTCAAAAAGAAAAAAATCTGATCATATCACTCCCCTTCTACATTCACTCCACTGGCTTCCAGTGTCTCATAGAATTACCTACAAAATTGCTATTTTCTGTTACAAGTGCGTCCATGGCTTAGCCCCTTCTTACCTCACCCAGAACATTCAATTCTATAAGCCTTCTAGAAATCTTCGTTCTTCCTCTGACACCCTCATGCTTCACATACCAGCTACAAACTCTCCTCTGCTGGCCGTCGATCTTTTTCAGTGCTTGGCCCTTCCACTTGGAACTCTCTTCCCCTCTCTCTTCGCAGGTCTCCAAACATCGCTACTTTTAAATCCAACTTGAAATCTCTTCCTTAAATGTTTCTGATCTTGCCTCCCATCATCATCGTCGTCATTCCTCCATTTGTTTTCTTTTTAGACCACTGCCACCACCCATTCCATCACCCATCCTTAGCTCTCCCCTCCTCCCTCCCTCCCTTGTTTCTTATTCATTAGCAAGTGTCTGATTTTATTTTGTATGAAGCCGGATGTTTAGAATGAATGCGTGAGTACTGCGCTTTGTACTGATATTGTTCATTGGGGAAAAGCGCTATATGAATATCCTTATTATTATTATTTCTAGTATTTTGTGGGTGGTTTGTTATCTCCATCTTCCTTTACGTTTGCGAAACATGGACTCTCACAGCAGATCTACAGCAAAGAATACAAAGCATGGAGATGAGGTGCTGCAGAAGACTTTTTGGCATTTCCTATACCCAGCACATCACCGACGAAGTCCAACAGACCCTCGCACAAGCCATTGGACAACATGATGACATGCTCACAGTGGTGAACAAACGGAGACTTCGATGGTATGGCCACATCACCAGATCATCAGGTTTTGCGAAGACCATCCTGCAAGGCACGGTCCAAGGAAGCAGAAGAAGAGATAGACAGAAAAGGAGGTGGGAAGACAACATTCGAGAATGGACTAAAAGGAGGTGGGAAGACAACATACGAGAATGGACTGGCTTGACACTGAGCGAAGCCATGAGGTTGCTGAGGACAGAGAAAAATGGAGTACACTGGTTAAACAGTCGTCTGTGGTGCCCCAACGACCTTCGAGTTATGGGATAGGATAGGAAAAGATAGGGTGGGTTAAACACCATGCAAGCTTAACTTATTTTCTTTCTTCTTTTTTTTGTATCTGCTAATGTAACCTCTTAAGCTGGAAAAGTGCCATATAAGAACGAATAAATATTTAAAAACATAAAAGTGAGTATGATGAGAACAATAAATTGTATCACTTCATATTTATAATCTCATCATGCTCTGTCTTGTCACAGGTGGGACGGTGACTGGAGCCTACGCTGCCAAGACAGTAGTCAGCGAGTTTGTATCCAGCATGTCTGCTACAGCCGATGTGTTGGCCTTGGCCAAGATCGAGATCAAGCTGACCGACATCCCCGAAGGCAAGAATGTCACCTTCAAGTGGCGTGGCAAGCCCCTGTTTGTCCGCCACCGTACCGCAGCGGAGATAGAGACGGAGCAAAAGGTGGACATCAGCCACCTGCGGCACCAAGAGGCAGATGCTGACCGCGTCAAGGATCCCAAGTGGCTGGTTATCCTGGGTATCTGCACCCACTTAGGTAAGGCATTTATGATGCAGATGAATACAAACATTGGGTGTTGTTGAGTTCTTAAATAGCAGAGTGCCAGTGAAAGTCTTAGCAGATTAACCCTGAAGCTTACTAGCCTGTCTGGTGACCTTGATGGGCTGCCCTATGGTGCCACATCCGCAGGAAAGACAACATCATCATAGGAACCTGGAATGTCTGGACCCTAACTGCGGAGGGAAAATTAGAAGAACTTGCTCATGAGCTGGACCACTATCGATGATGGAACATTTTAGGTGTCGGCGAACTGAGCTGGACAGACCTATGTGAAGCAACGACTGACAATGCCCACAAGCTTTATTTCAGCTGGAGAGATGACAGGCACGAAAACAGCGTTGGATTCTTGGTCCACAAAGACATTCTAGCCACTGTCATGGGTTGCCGCCCAGTCTCCAGTGGACTCTTTACCATCTGTCGGAGAGCAGCCCCTTTCTACATCACCATCATCCAGGCCTATACCCCAACATCAGACTATGACAACAGCGAAGTCGAAAATTTCTATAAACGTTAGTTATTCATTGCTTACATGTGTGGTTGTTGAATGTTGCTGATCCTTTTCAACGAGGACAAAGAATAAATGGGATCGCAGCTGGGTTTTCACATATTTTTATGTTTGTAAGCAAAGTCAAAATTATTCCAATCTTCAGAGTTTAAAAAAAAAGAAAAGTATATGGATTGTTCTTTGTATAGCGCACTCCCCGTCTAGTTCAGAAGTTGTGCTGAAGTGACTGCTCACCCAGACCCAACATGCCCAAAATAGGTGACTGACGTCAGTATCATACCATAAACCCAATATGCAAAACCTTGTGCAGGCTGTCACACTGTTTTACTAAAGTTTCCCAATCAGCTCATGTCTTAATCATTCTGTGTTACACCATTGGTTTTATGATAATAATAACAATTTAGTTAGTTATTGTTTATAGGGTTCTGCAGATTACAAAGAGCCAACTCGGGACCACAACTTGGTAAAAAGGGGGGCTCACTCTTAATCCGTATAAAAGCTCTGCTGCAACAACCCTAATGGTAACACTGAAGGCATTCACCAGCCGGTCACTTTACAATAAAGGCATCCCATGCAGGGGACGCTGAGGCTGTACTCTTAATTTATCGAACCCTCGTTTACAAAAACAAAATAGAATATATACATCGTTCTAAGATATCAACAAAACATGTGCATATAAAATTCCTACATTGCTAAATAATACTTTAAATAATAACTAGCCCTAGTGACCATTTGGCAGAAAGTGTCCGATATCCCCAAGCTGACCCCATACGCAAATAAAGAATTTGGGGAGAGTTTTCAAGAAAATAGGTAGGTGACTGGTCTAGCGAAGAAGATAGTTTATTAATAAAAACAGATTAGGAAAGAGAAAGAACAAATGGGAATGACACAGTTTATTTCATAAAGTACAAAATCCAAACTTGAAAATAATAATAAAATCATTGATTTATAACGCGAACCTCTTGTGCCGTTACAACGATCAAGCCACATACTGTATCTTTATTTTTGTGTTGCAGGTTGCGTGCCTTTGGCCAACGCTGGCGATTACGGCGGCTATTACTGCCCTTGCCACGGCTCTCACTATGATGCTTCTGGACGAATCCGCAAAGGACCCGCTCCTCTCAACTTGGAGGTGCCAGAATATGAATTCCCCGAGGAAGGCATCCTGGTTGTAGGCTAGTTTTTAGGATAGGTGCTGCTACAAAATGAAATGTTCCTGTTGCCGATGTGGCTGGTTGGTTACTCCACATTGTAAGATGCTCCTTCTGTAGCAATTATAACATGCTAACAAGATTGTGCACTTCAAATAGTATAAATGATGGTTGTATACATGTTATTTCTCCATCTAGCTTGTGGTTTTACAAACAACCCAGAAATAACTATAAGGAGAAATTATTTATGAATGACTGAATCTAGCTTTGAACGTTTCAGCATTTTGTACATATTTATAGTTAAATATCTCAGCGAGAGGAGTTTTTGTGGAGATAACATCCCTCCATGTCAAGCAGATGGAACATTTTCGAAGTATGCGGATCAATTATCAGCAAGGGAACTGTGATGTGAGAGCAGGAAAAAAAAGTGAACTTATTGTTTTAGAATGGAATACGTGTTTTGTGTGTTGTTCATTTTACGTTGACAGAATACAAAAATATTAATATGAAAACCCATAAAATTAAATGTGTGTGTGTATATCAAGAACGGAGTTTGAATTAGCATGGGTGCATGCATGTAAGTTAGTTTTAAAATGTTTGCACTGGCGTCAGTTTTACAAAAGATGCATGCTTCATCTTATATGCAGAAACAGTATATAAGGCACACCCTGGGTTATATAAGTATCTCCAGCAGTCTCACTGGCAGACGTACAAAAGTCAGAGGTGTTTGAGTTGCACGCATGAGATCTGTTGCCAGTTCACTTACAATTTTCTGAATCTCATGACATGTACATTGCTCAATGTTTTTATGGGTGAGTTTTAAAAAAAAAAAATTTTTACAGCCTTTCTGCACAGGATGACTCAAAACTGTCGTACAGGCACACTGAAGGAGATAGACAATTTCACTTAAAAATCACTAACACAAAATATACATCATTTTTCAAACAAATTTATTTAACATTATTTCCAGAAAAAAAAAACACATCACAAAACCCAAGTAATCTTCAGTTCAACTTCAAATGATAAAATTATAAAACTGTACATACAATCCTCTGATAACGTAAAACACCTCATATTGGACAATGTTCACAAATGGTTTTATGAAATTTCCAAATCTGTAATGGAGGTGATGATGAAATGTCTTAGAACTTGTCCACCAGCTGAAGAATTCTGGATTGTTCTGCTTCCCTTGCTGCTGGATCCTTGGCATCTCCAATGTTGCCAGCATACTCTGGATAACAGAAAGGAAATAAAAGGAAATGCAACAAACTTGTATTTACGTTAAAGCCTGCCTGTCGCTTGTATTAGAAGTACTAAGACTAAGGAAAAATATTCCGTGCTTCTATTCCGATGTTCAGTGTGTAGCAATGCACTTTTCCCACCTCAAAATCAAGATGAACTGTTCATTTCACTCTTAACCCCTCCTCCACCCACCCCCACACACATTCTTTCTCTCCCCAACCAGGTTAAGATATCCCCATATTGGGCCTAAATACAAAGGAAACCTTGCACCACATCTTCAAGAAAAAGATGAAAAGGATAATTTATGTTAACTGTTACTGTTTGGGAATAGAATTTGTCAGAAAATGAAATCGTTAATAATGGTGTGCGAGCTGATAATTTTCCGTAATAAAGAAATGTTATCGCCGATACTTTTTGTCGTCTCTCACCTCTCATGATACCTCGGATGACTTTGATGGAACCGCCTCGCATGTTTAGAATCTGCATCACTCTAGTCTTGATCTAAAATGGTGAACAAAATCAGACACCTGATTACAACAACGATATAGTAATTCCACTAATTTTAACCTTTAGGTCTGTCGGCAAATAATTTCCTGCTATTGCTAGTTAATACTGTCCTAAAGAGAAAAAGATAGGTGTTTTCCAAAGCACTACCTGTAGAAATGAGCACATTCATGCATAACAAAAACAATGCAAAGGTACTTTTCTATTCTACGCAATGAATCTATTAATAGCACTACAGTAAGCATTCCCCGTCTTGGGAGTTAGAATGCATGGATATTGAAGTTTAACAACACCCACCCAAAGGTAATATGGCAGACGGGGATAACCATTCCACAGAAGGAGGTTGATTGATTGATTGATTGTTGCTTTAGGTCCAGCGGACACAGAAGGAGGTGGGTAGGGAACTAACTCAACACTGAACCAACAAAACAAGCACTGGAATAACTCAGAGCTGCCAACCCCTACGGAACGTCAGTAGTTTCTCCGGAAAATGTTCTTTAATTCCGCAACTACGCCATTTCAAGAAATACTACGGAAGAAAAATTTCAAAGCATACCTATTTTTTTACAAGTATCGAAACAAAGCCGCGAGAGACGTAGGCCTACTAGGCTTTCATAGACTTTCGTATAGCGCTTTGCGTGTGCGCTATTTTTAGCTCAGCAGCCACTGCGCGGTAGACTGAGAGAGAGAGAGAGAGACCACAGTCATGTCCTGTGATCCCCGTGTTTCCTTCAGGCGATTACACGCGAGGACTCGCGATTAATCGCGATTCCTCGACGCGTATGGTGTTTTCTCGCGCACTAATTAAATTTTTTTTTAAAATATAAATAGCAGCTTTAACAATTTGGTTTTAAACCAATGCAGTATCCATGCCATTAGTACATGTAGTGAGCCATTGGGTTAGCTTTTCCGAACAAAATGTTAAAATTGTTTTTTTTTTTTTCAGGAACATTTCTATCATTTTAAAAATAAATATTTGAAAGTTAATGCTTTTTGTGTTGGTGTTTGGTTTTTATTTAAGCTAATATCAACATTTTAAATAATGCTAATTTTATCATGTGAAAATTCTTGTTCGTACATTTGCTACTGAAATTGAGCTGAAACTACTGATATTTTTCTTTGTTTGCTACTGAAATTTTTTTTAGGGTTTGGCAGCTCTGATAACTGACTTCTGACCCTCACCTAAAAGATTACAATCATTTTCAGTCTACTTACAGAGGAAGAGCCAGAAGCACAGATCTCTAACATGATGTAGTCGATAAGCTGTAGAGTGAACAGGCCCGAGTCCAATCGTTTGAGGTAGAACTCATCTTCCATATCGTCGTCCACTTCTTCCCCCATTCGTTTCAATCTCTGTGGGGAAAAAAAAATTCATTCGTGGAAACTGTTAACTTCTTAAATAAAGGGTGCATAATTTATTGAAGATCATGAAAGCTATAATGAGATCATAAATTGCCTTCTTGATGTTATCCTTCACTGGCAAAGAAACCAAAACAAAACTCAACTTGTTAAAACTTATTCTAAATAACGGCCCCAAAATCAATTTAGCTTTTGAACAAGTAACTAGACTGGGGTTACATATTCCTCACTGTACTTAGAAGACTTATTTGTCAAGCAGAACTTCAAGTGAGATGTTGGAGAAATAACGATGCTGATGGCTTTACCATTTTCTCTTTCTCTATGGTGTCGTCACACTGCCTGACTTTGTCCAAGTACTTGAAATGCAACTCCATCAAGCGTTCCACCTGCACAGTCAAATCATCCATCATTATTAAAACAATGCAAGTTTATTAATGCAGAAATGTTCCAAAAAAGAAAAGTTCCTGCCTGTGTCAGTAGATGACAGTCGGCTGGTAGAATGCAGGTTCTTAGATTGTGACATAATCATATCGACTAGGTATTTCTAGATTGGGGTTCCGTTTATTTGCTATGACTGGCGCTGCCTTCTTCGGTATAGTGATGTTAAAGTTGAGAAAACTGCTGAGTCTTAACTCTTGGTGACCTATAAGGTTTTCTATACATTTGTGCCTATATCCTGTAAGGATTTCAAGTTTATTGCAATAAATTGGGTTATGAATGTGAAAAAAATGCAAAAAATTTAGTTATTATCACATTGACTTCATATTTTAGGATATGTTTACAAAATGGTTATTCTATGTACCCAAAGAACCATTTTGACTTTAGTGCTATTTGTACCTGTTGGAATCTTGTAATTAATTTCTAATTACAGGTATTTTATGGACTATGTTAATAAAACAACAAGACAGTGTGGATTGCATGTGAATGTGTGCACAGACAAGAAAACTCAGTCTGGTTGTCTACACCAAGTACTTGTGCTCTTTCAGCAATAAGCTGATTGATAAGGTTACCAAACTCACTATCACTGTCGGAGCTATCCCCTGCCATTATGGCCAGCAAGCTCAAACCTCAAACAAAATCGTTAAAAAAGAACACAAAACCACGTCAAACTTGCGAAAACGATAGCGGAAAACACGTGAACCTTTCTGGAAGTTGACTAAACCTTCTCTCACGCACTGGAGAGTTCCTATTTCTTGTGTGATTTCATGACTAAAAGGTGCACTAAGGAGGTACACATTACAGCACTTCAGGGTTACGAGCGAGGCGCGCATTACCACGTTATAGGACGCTAGAAGTTAAGAATACCTTCTCAATATGACTCCCTGCTAGAATATACAAATACCTTGTCCCATGATTTGTGTGTGATCAAATGTTAGAGACGTCTTTTATTATAATTATTATTTCTATCATTACCTCATTGTTTTATGTACACTCTCCCCCCACCTCCTCCTTTCTCACCCCCCACACACAAACAGTTTCAATACAAATTGTAAAATGAAGGCAAAAGTGGTACTTTTTCATGGTCGTTCTCTTGGAACTTGCTCAGCAGACGTTGTCGTTGGGTACTGTGACAGTTGCGTAATAGTGAAGCGATGATGGAACAGACATGCTCTGTGGGAAAATAAAGAACAAATTAATCAAAAGGGTTTGGTGATAATGATGAAATTATGCTGGTGGTAAGAAAATGAGCATCTTGGATGGTACAAGAACAATCCTGAATTTGTCAAAACAATCGGCGCCCATACGGTAGCTGGTGACAAATGCAGAGTTGGTGAGTGCACCCAACATATCAGGCAGCGCCGCAATGCTATATCATGTGCTTTCACTAAGGCTGGGAGGGAGCTTACTCTGTCACTACATTCCAACACAATTTGGTAAATAGTCCAGATCTATCACTTTCCCATGTTCTGCTTTGATCTTGCAATACCTGCCACAATGGGAAAAGACCATGCAAAATATGAAAAAAATGACAAACAAAAAATCTTGTTTTCTAAAGCCAAACGCTTCAACGTGATGGCACAGCTCACCTTCTAGTTCATCGGAGGTAGGTCCAGCTTTGCTGGTCTTTGGTGTTTTCATGAAGAGAGGGAAGATAGTGCGCAGACCCAAAATGTCCACAAATTTCTGACTGTTGTCTACGCCGTCCACTCCCGTCATGGCATGATTCAGCACTTTGATCGCACAGTTCCGTGAAAACTTCTTCTCTCTGGGCAAAAGTATAGAAAGACAACAGATTTTGAAAATTCAAGCCCATTCAAAATGCACTCCAACATTTACCGTGAAAAATAAAGAATGCTGGGACTTGAGGTAGTGAGTGGCACCCTGAAACATCCAGCTGTTTGTTTTTTTAAATCCCAAAACTACACAAATGCATTTCTAGGAAAGACTGTGCATACACATATCATAGGCTATCAACTCTACAAATCTGTCTGGTAATGCAGCAGACAATGATGCAGACACAAAATAGAGAATAAATAATAAAGTTAACAACACACCGATGCCATCGTGTTCAATAATGCCATTTAGAAATATTCGTTCTTCCTCTGACACCCTCATGCTACCAATACCCCGCTACAAACTCTCCTCTGCAGGCTGTCGATCCTTCTCAGTGCTTGGTCCTTCAACTTGGAACTCTCTTCCTCTCTCTCTTCGCAGCTCTCCGAACAAAGCCACAACTTAAAAACCTCATCTCTTCCTTAAAAATGTCAAATCTCGCTTCCCATCACCATCATCATTCCTTCTTTTCTGATTCAGACCACCACCTTCACACTGCCCATCAAGCCCCCTCACTCCTTAGCTGCTCTCCTCCACACACCCCCCCACCCACACACCCCCACCCCCACCCACAGTAGCTCAATGCCTATGTGAGCAGCACTCTTAGGTTAACCCACATTTTGCTGGCTGCGGGCTATTTATAGCTTGCCTACACCCTCCCTTTCAGTGAAAGGATAGGAAAGAAGAGCACTGGCAAAGCTATTTATAGCTAGCCTGGCTGAACTAGCTTCAAAACCTAAAAGCTTTGGTTGAGTCGGTGTGCACCCCCCGTTTCCCCGCATCTTTTATAGTTTGCTTGTAAATATTCTTTTTCATGTTTGTATTATGTCTTATCATAATTTATTAGTGTCGTTTTTGTTTCACTTCTTTTCGTATGTATTTCGATGCTAATGTCAAGTATATATGCGTGAGAACCGTGCTTTAAACAGACGTAATTAAGAAAAAGCACTATATAAATACCTTATTATTATTATGTATAAATGAGCGAGAAAAAGGCGCAGAGGTCTAGACGGAACACTAAGATGCACAGATTTACCAAAATATTAAGTCCAAATTGTCTTTATTTCATAATGCTGAAGTGACTATTTTACTTAGAACCTGAGATTCTTGCCCAAACAAAGTCTATTGTTAACATTGGAAACTTGCAGTTCCCAAACCACTATTAAATGCAGTTCAAAATGAAGAATAACAAAAAACACAGCATCACTCAGATCAATTCCATTACAAAATGACAATGTCAAAACTGACCTGAGCATGAGGTTCATCAGCTGTAAACCTTCACCTTTGAGGAAGCGACTTCGGTTGGCGGCAAACATGAGCGCTGAACACAAACAGTTGAACAGGTTTTCCATGTACTCAATCTCCTCCTTGCCTGATGGGTCATGTCGTTTGTACGTCTGCAAAAGTAGAAATTAATAGACTTAAGTGGGTTGAGGCGTTGAACAGAATAGACCCAACGTTTTCCGGCGTGTCCTAGGCGACCAACAGGGATAATGTCAGCACACCATCACTGGGCAAAAGTCTTCTAGACAAAAGTCACCGGCCAGGACGGAGGAACCTCACGTTACTATAGGTTCAACGAACATGTGCTCGGGGCCAAGACGAGCCACTCTGTACTCAACAAGGACTGCGCCTTCCGTTGGTCACCAGAACAGAGGTGTTACTAATGGACAACTTAGCAAGATCCCCACAAGAGACAACATCGTCATAGGATCCTGGAATGTGAGGACTCTAACTGAAGAGGAAAAATTAGAAGAACTGGCATACAAGCTGGACCACTATCGATGGAACATTTCAGATATCAGTGAACTGAGCTAGAAAAGCCTAGGTGAAATAACGACCGACAAAGGCCACAAGCTTTATTTCAGCAGGAGAAATGACAAGCACAAACAGGGTGTTGGATTCTTGGTCTACAAAGACATTCTAGCCACTGTCATGGGTTGCCGCCCAGTCTCCAGTTGACTCATTACCATACGTCTGAGAGCAAGGGTACCCTTCAGGAGTGTGAAAATTACCACACCATTAGCTTCATTAGCTATCCCAGCAAGGTCTTCCTAAAAATAATACTCAACAGGTTGAAACCCCAAGCTGAACAAATCATAGCTGAAGAACAAGCAGGATTCAGGGCAGGGCAAAGTACCACTGAACAGATTTTCAACATCAGAATAATCTGCGAGAAATACCTACAGCACCAACAACATCTATATCATGTATTTGCAGACTTCAAAAATGTGTTTGACTGAGTCTGGCATGCAGCTCTGTGGGCAACCATGAGAGTGTACAACATCAGCCCTAACATTACTGACGTCATCAAAAGCCTGTATGACAAGGCTTCCAGTGCAGTCCTCCAAAACAGCACCATCGGGAACTGGTTCAGAACAACAAACGGCGTTCGTCAATGATGCCTACTCTCTCCAAACCTCTTCAACATCTTCCTAGAGCGCATCATGTTAGATGCCCTTGCAGATCACGAAGACACAGTCAGTATAGGGGGTAGAGCCATCTCCAACCTCTGTTTTGTGGATGACATTGATGACATCAATACTGACATCAAAGTCCAAGGCCAATCCCTCAACACAGTGCATAGCTTCAAATATTGTATCAGACAATGAGTCCCGACAGGAAGTCTTCTCCAGGATCGCACAAACAATTGCTGCCCTGACAAGGTTGAAGCCCATTCGGAAAGACAGAACCATCAATCTACATTCAAAGGAAAGCTAGGGCGCTCCCTTGTCATCTCCATCTTCGTATACACTTGTGAAATATGGACCCTCACAGCATACCTACAATGAAGAATACAAAGCATGGAGATGAAGTGCTACAGAAGACTTGTGGGCATTTCCTATACTCAGCACATCACGAACGACAAAGTCCGACAGACCATTACACCAGCCATTGGACAACACGATTTCATGCTCACAGCGGTGAAGAAACGGAAACTCCAATGGTACAGCCACGTCACCAGAGCTTCAGGCCTTGCAAAGATCATCCTGCTAGGCACGGTGCAAGGAGGCAGAAGAAGAGTGAGACAGAAAAAGAGTGGGAGGACAACATTCGAGAATGGACTGGCTTGACATTGAGCGAAGCCATGAGGATTGCTGAGGACAGATTAAGATGTATGCTGGATAACGATCATCTGTGGTGCCCCAACGACTTTCGAGTTACGTGATAGGATAGGATTGGATAGGTATTTTGTTGACATTTTATTTACTGCATGTTCAAATCCCATGTAAATAAACATACTGGTGAGAGGCAGAGAGAGAGACACACACAGACAGAGAAACAGACAGAGAAAGAAGAGGAGACAAAGAAAAGAGAGAAAGAAATATATAAAACTACTTGAACATGCCATATCTCAGCACGCAAGGGCTACCAGTGCAGTCCTCCACAACAGCGCCATCGGAAACTGGTTCAGAACAACAATCAGTGTGCGTCGAGGATGCCTACTCTCTCCAACACTCTTCAACATCTTCCTAGAGCGCATCATGTCAGATGCCCTTGCAGATCACGAAGGCACAGTCAGCATAGGGGGAAGAGCAATCTCCAACCTTCGTTTTGCGGATGACATTGATGGATTGGCTGGCGAGGAACAAGAACTTGAACAGCTGGTACAGAGGTTTAACACCACCTCCAGAGCCTTTGGAATGGAAATAAGTTCAGAGAAGACCAAAATGATGACCAACAAAACCAATGCCATCAACATGAACATCAAAGTCCAAGGCCAATCCCTCAACACAGTGCATAGCTTCAAATATTTAGATTGATTGATTGATTGTTGCTTTAGGTCCAGCGGACTCTTCCGAGCCAAATCAGGACCGGACAACCCCCAATCCGCATAAAAGATCTGCCGAAACAACCCTAGTGGGAAAATTGAATGCCCTCCACCGGCCAGTCACTTTACAATAAAGACATCCCACGCAGGGGACGGCTGAGGCTTTACCCCAACTACTCGAACCCCCGGTTACAAAAACAAAATAGAATACAAACATCATTATTAATCATGAACAAAACACATACATATAAAATGCCCATAGTGCTAAATAATACAATCATAGGAAGCCCTAGTGACCACCCGGCAGAAAGCGTCCAACACTCCCAAGCTGATCCAACAGACCTCATACACAAACAAGGAGTCTTGTCCAGGAAGAGTTTTCAAGAAAAAAGGTAGGTCATTGATCTAGCGAAGAAGAAGATAGTATAGCAGAGTGATAGGACAGATCAGGAATGGGAAAGAACAAATGAGGAAGACAGCGACAGTGGGAATTTAAAGCACTAAATTTCCAGAAAGTGGGGATACTATTTATACTGAAACCCCCGGCACTCCAACGGGGGAGGGGGGGGGGGGGGGAACTGTTGCCGCAGTGAGTCAGTCATGCCTACTGTACAAAGGCAAGACAGGTTTTCAACTGGGGCTTTCACTTTTCCCTTTATAGGTTTGAACAATCTACAGTGGCAAGATTGCTCATGACCCCAAGGGGTAAATATTTAGAAGCCATTGTATCAGACAATGGGTCCAGACAGGAAGTCCTCTCCAGGATCGCACCAACAACTGCTGCCCTGGCGAGGTTGAAGCCAATTTGGAAAAACAGGACCATCAGTCTACAATCCAAGGTAAGGCTGCTGCGCTCCCTTGTCATCTCCATCTTCCTATATGCTTGCAAGATCGCACAAACAACTGCTGCTCTGCGAAACATGGCCCCTCACAGCAGATCTACAACGAAGAATACAAAGCATGGAGATGAGGTGCTACAGAAGACTTCTGGGCATTTCCTATACCCAGCACATCACTAACGACAAAGTCCGATAGACCATCACACAAGCCATTGGACAACATGATGACCTGCTCACAGTGGTGAAAAAACGTAAACTCCGATGGTATGGCCACGTCACCAGATCATCAGGTCTTGCAAAGACCATCCTGCAAAGCAATGTGCAATGTGCAAGGAGGTAGAAGAAGAGGGAGACCAAAAAAGAGGTGGGAGGACAACATTCGAGAATGGACTTGTTTGACACTGAGCGAAACCATCAGGGTTGCTGAGGACAGGGAAAGATGGAGTACGCTGGTTAATTAAACGATCATCTGTAGTGCCCCTACGACCTCAAAGTTACGGGATAGGATAGGATAGGATAGGATGGGCATACTCTCAGTCCTTGATGGTATCTACCATAAATTTCAAATTACAAGCCGTGACATTTTCACCCAGCGTTAAACCCTTTGGCATAAACAGTAGTATGGCTTTTTTGCAGATTTTTCTGATTTCAAGAGCAACACGTTCTCGTCCATTCTTAGCTTCTCTACAACTTACAATATCGTGTGTATTGTTCATGAATTTTTGTATGAGCTCCATGTTAACGTGTTAACTGTTCACGTTGTTACAGTGTTAGCTATTCACATTGTTACAGTGTTAGCTGTTCATGTTACAGTGTTAGCTATTCCCATTGTTACAGTGTTAACTGTTCATGTTGTTACAGTGTTAACTGTTCATGTTGTTACAGTGTTAGCTGTTCACATTTTTAAATCAACACCATCCACATACACTAAAGCATTCAGATCACCCTTGTCTATTCTTAGCTTCACGATCACCCTTGTCTATTCTTAGCTTCACTGTAACTCACCATAATAATAATAATAATAATAATACAGGATGCTATGTACGCGCCTTTCCCCAAGGCTCAAAGGGCGGCGATCTATACCAACATATACGCCATGTGTTTATTGTTAATGAATTTTTCAATGAGCTCCACTTTTTCAATGAGCTAGCTCCATGTGAACAGTGAGATGACTACACTGAATAAATGTGATCTGAACTTTAATTTTGTTGTATATATTTGCGGCTTACAAATCAATGCGGTCTATTTGTGAAATAAGGTCAGTTTTTTGTTTAATTTAGTGGGTTTGCTCAATAGACCAAAATGTACAGCAAGTGGCCACTAACTAAGCTTTCAATCATTTTTTGTTTGTTTGTTTTAGAAAAAAACAAACTTTTGTTAAAAAGGCAAAAGCAAACTTTAAATAAAACTCACAGCAAGCTGTTGCAGAAGAACATCAATGCCTTCTTCATCTCCTAACAACTGTCGCACGTCTGAAATCACACAACAGCAACAACAAAAACATTTTGTAACACATATTTATAACCACAATTGGATTCAACATTTTTCTTTTGCACACAATAAAATGACAAAGAATATGTTACGTAAGTTTAGAAAATGATTAACAACACGGAAAAATAAACGAATAATAAACGTTTAGACATAAATCAATAATTTATTCGTCCAAGAGTTTACTTGGTAAAAGTTTTAGAAAATAACAAATAATGAACATAAATATAATAATAATAATAATAATAATAATAATATTAGTAATAATAGTAATAAATAATGTAAATGGAAAAAAAAAATTATTATTCGGATTTTGTCGTTGGTAGTTATTATTATTATTATTAATATTTATGCACCTAATCTTGACTTAACTCTAGCGCTTACATGAATAAAGAACAACTTTAACTATAAAAACAGAACAAAGGAAAACTCATGAACTATTAACAAAATAACAAGCTTATATATATATAAAAACTAATGACTCACACACACACTCACTATTACACGCATATACACACGCTAACTAAGCTCACCATCTGAACTCTGTAGGAGAATAGCCATGATTTCACTGGCATAAAGTTTGTTGACGTCAAAAGGCATCTTCATCTGAAGCAAAATAACATTTTATCTCACAATGGATGAAGAGATGAATCAACATCATACCAAGACTATTCAGAAGTCAGAGCTCATACAAGGCAGATTTTAAAATAACAAAATAAATTTTAAATCTTGATAATTCAACAATTTTGGTTCAGGGTATTGACTTGCATAACTGCATACATGTTAGTAAACCGGTCAGCCTTTAGCGAATTCAAGTCAACAAATTGTTATTCCAGATAAAAAGGAAAATTGTAACCAACTGAACATAGACGCTTTTAAGAAGAAGGAAGGAAATCCCTTCAGTTTCTATGTTAAATTGAATCAGGCTTCAATTTTGTATATAAAGTTCATCTAAGATCAAAATGAAAATTGACCCCCTCCAAAAAAGAAAAAATTCACATGTAGACATGACTCGACCATTTGTTTATATATATGCATACATTTTTGTGTGTCTAATATTTGTACAGTTTGAACCTAAACTTCGTTTACAAATGTTCAAAAAGGTTGTCAGCTAGGCAGTAAATGGCTCCCTTAAAATACAGGCGCTAGTGCCTTCACTTCAAACGCAGCTGAGCATAACCAACATGCTCCAAAGTGTCGTGCTGAATTAACCAAGTGAGAGAATTGTGGTGGTGCCTGTGGTACTGGGTGACGCATGATGACTGTATCAAGGACCCATTTGCTTGCTAAGCGTTTTGACTTTATCATGGGCCCAGAATCTTTGTTAGCTCCACCGCAGAGCTTTAACTGCAATAATTTGGATTATTACACTCTTCTTTCATAACACTATCCACAATAAAAGTTTGAACATTTGAAGTAAGACTCGCTTTAACCATCTCTGGGAGGGAAGCGGGTGGGGGAGGGGTGAGGGAGGGAAGTAGTAATCACTCACTTTAATTCTTTTCAGCAACCACACCAGAAGCCCTTGCTGTGCACCCTCGCTGCAAACTTCTGTGCGAAACTCTGTGATGTTTTCAATAATTGCTGAAATAAAACGATATACTTCATAACAGTTCTGTCAGCCATAATACCACCGACAAGAAGAAATCCATCAAATCAATGCTAGATTCCTTCTCATAAACACATATAATAAATGCGGAGTTCGAAATCTATAAAACTTGCCCAGAAAGTACCTTTTTGCCTATCACCGTTACTCATGGGTATATGAGTCATTCTTTGCAATTGGAGACTATGGGGGGTTGGTCACATTAAATCGTTTCACAGCCTAACCTATGTCTTAAATTATTATATACTTACATTCACTCAATAAAGAATATGTATAAAAATCATAAACTATCTGAATCATTTATTAATTTAAACAAATATTGACATTATACTAGAATAATTGCGGAAAATGAGTCTCAAAATGGTGGAAAAAATGGGAACACTGGTACTATGTAAATGCAGTCAGATTTATTCCTTGCTTAAAGCTCTTATCTTAATAAAACTAATGGTTTAATTTATTCTAATAAAGTCAAATTACACAGGAAACACGGTTTGAAAGCATGTTGTGTTGTCTGAACTTAATTAATTGTGCACAAAATGTGCGTATCTTGCGTTTCGTCTTTGTCACACTTCTACTACCGTAACTTGCTTTTTCGTAATTTTCTCGATTTCAGTTTCTTGTTATTGTTTGTATGTTCTGATCAATTACAATCCATTAAATGGTGATATTAGCAGCCTAAAAGCTGTCAGTGTTATGTTTTTTAAGTCATTTCCAATTATTTGTTTAGCGTTGTCACACATGACATGCAGGTTACGTCCAACGTTTGAATTCCGCTAAATATTTTCTAACACGATTATTTGAAACAAGACGCTATTTCATAATTACTTTTCCATTTAATAATAATAATAATAATAATAATAATAATAACGGATTTTTATATAGCGGGTACTCCAGCCTATGACCAGACTCACCACGCTTTACATAGTCATTACATATACATACATGCACTCGATAAAACGTCACTTTTGCTACAATACACCAAAAGACGGAACAGTAAAGGTACAGACTATTTACAACTATGTACATAAATTACAAAAAATGACAAAAATAGACTATTTACAACTATGTACACAAATGACAAAAAAGACAGAAAGAGAATAGCAAAAACCTATTCACAGCTTTTTATATGCCCGGTTAGGCCCAGGAAGAAAAACAGTATAAATATTTACAGCCGTGTATACACTTACGGATCAGACAGAGACAAAAGATGAGAGAATGGCAGCGGGATACAATAACCTATGACGTAGAACACAAGATTTTGTCTCTGTAGACCACGTGATAAAGCTTTTTCAATGACGTGTCACGCACACTTTCACAGGAAAAACAAATTTCTCGAAGTCTCTTTCTTATATGCCTTGTCACCGTAACGCAAGTTAAATTATTAAAACTACAGGTGTTTTTTGCTGAAAACTTTAAATTATTTACACTATTTATTTGCTGAAAACTACTTATAAAACAAAGAAATGGAATAAACTGTCTTTTCTTTACTAATTACCATAACGAGAGAGGAAGAGAACTTGGTTTGTACGCTAATTAAATCTTGCATTGCAGTGTTGGAATGTACTGGATATACATTTATTCTTATATTCTTATGTATTATCATGCTGATATAAATAAATATCTTAATTTGTATCAGTGTTCTTAAGTTATTTTTCATTTGACTTTGTGTTGTTTTGTTTTTCCTTGTTAGAATTATCATTTGTGTTCATGTTCTTATAATAAGATATATTCCTTGTCACTGTAACGCAAGTTACTTTAAGATTATTAACACTAATTATTTGCTGAAAATAAATGATAAAGCAAATAATTGGAATAAATTGTTTTCTTTTCTTCACTAATTACCAGATGCCTTATTGTAAACTTATTTATCTCATTTTTAAACTGAAAAATAATAAAGTTGATGGTGTACCGTAACTTGAGTTACGTTATCACATAATTAAAACCTTTCAAAATCATTATTTTACTTATTCAAGAAAACACAAACTTATACAAAACATAGTAAGGGATGCCTACTTATAAAAAAAGTAATTATATAAAAAATTATTATTATAAATTAATACTTTTTTTTTACAAAATATGTCACGCTGTAATGCAAGTTACACCTTCACACGTCTGCACTACTTGCTCCTGTATTTTAGAAACCGAAAGCAGTAGTGATTTACTTTTTATATATTTGAAAAATATACATTTTAATGTTCATTTAAGAATATTTTCAACATATTATACAGAGTTTAAAAATTTGGGTCAATTTCCCACTTATTGTCTCCAATAGAAAAGAATGACTCATATGTAAGACCCAAAGAACTGCCTGAATTTTGTTGGTAGGATGTACTAATATCATTTGTATGTTCCAACACTCTGGACCCTATAAACAATCACTAACTATTTGCAGCAGACCTGGATCTTTTCTTTGGCATATCAACAAAACAGAAATTGTGGATTCCAGCATAGCCACAGGCATATATGATTACTGCAGGGTTGCTGAAAGCACTCGCTCCGTTCGACAAATGCCAGTAAATGCGACCTAAACCTTGTAGCGAACTCCTCCGACTAATGACCCATTTTACTGCCACCTATTCTATTTTTAACGATCCTTAAAAAAAAATTCAGTGAATTGCAAATTGCTCCGTTATTCTGTTACTTTACGTGAAACTTGTTTCATGAACTAGTGAGAAATGCTGCAGGGATTAAACTGTGCCTTGAGCTAATAGTCCAGCGGGCAAGTTGAATGGATTTCAGCAACCCCTGCTTACATACACACACGTATATGTATACAAAATGCTGGTCATACCTATCAAAAAACGAAACACTTCAAAACAAAGTCTGTAAGGAATGTTGCTGATAAAAGATCACTGCCCAGGGAGAAACAGAACTACCAACTAACCAAGTGTGTTGTGGACCCCTTCTGCCTCTTCCCTGATGGTCTCATCAAGACGCTCCATGTTTTGCACGAGCATAGCTGTGATCTGGCCTTCCAGCTGGAACAAAACAAATAAAAATAACAATAAAAATTTTTTTTTAAAATCTCTTTAAAAAGTCAACATGCTCATCACTGTAGGCCCATAAGTTTTCTTTTCTTTCCTTTTTACATAATGCACTTTTCAGCTGAAAGAGCTCCTCAAGGGGAAACAATCTTCTATCAAAGATCAAAAACTGGAAGAGGTGGAGCTTCAGCTGCCAACTAACATGTCCTTGGACGTACACTCAAGTAGGGTGAAGTGTGCGTAAAATGTGTCGGGAAAGGAACATCGAAGCTTACCGCTATAGCCCACCACTGGTGATTTGGCAGACCAGGATAACTGTCATCCTAGGGAAGAGTAGCAGAGACCTTAATCAACACTGAGCCACCACAGCAATCATACTGCACTTTTATCAAGCCCACCGCGGGATGGGATCCTGTGATGAGTGCTCTAACACTGAGCTACAGGGGTGGGTGGCGTCAGTGTCTTCAGTCTCTCCCTACAAACAGTTACCACAAAACATACCATGGCATCCACCAAGGCCGTGGCATCTTCTTCACTTTCGTTCAGCGTGTCAACGTCCGTCAGCTCCTGCAGCAAGTCTACCACTGCAATCGCGATATCTGCAGGCACCAAAAGGAGAAACAGGAAATAATCACCATTTGTCCGCAAGACTACATCAATGTAGTTCTCAATAAACTCTGCAATATGAACTAAACGTTTGACAATGTAAAGGTTGACAAGTAACTCCTTGTGGAAAACTGTTCATAACTGTTGCAAACAGAACTGCATTTCAATGAAACAGAACGTGGTCTGATGTTTACAGTGGAAGACAAACCTTCAGCAAACTGCATTCCTGACACTCAGTCATATATTTTCTTATGTCTGATGTTAGCTGAGCTTGGTCACGCTATGTCAGATGATGGGCCTGACATTTATGTGTACACAGGAGAAGCTTCGGTTCAAAATGTTCAGAAACACTGTTTTTGCTTGTTCCAGGACTTACACTGCTTTAACCGTGTGAACAGTTCTTTTTTATTTTTGTTATTAAAAACATTTTTTTTAAACAACGACACACCTGTGTTTTCATGTGACAGGAGCTGCAACAGTGAGCGTACAGTGTTGAGTTCAACAAGGACGTGATAGAGATCTGGCACTGTGGCTATCACATGCATCTGCTGCAACACTTCATTCAGTTCAATCTCCGACTCCATAAACCTGCAACACCGCACAACATCCTTGTACTTGGGATTTGGGGTTTTACCGTAATATTCCTGTCATATACAACAAACAACACACAACATCCTAGACTTGGGATTTGGGGGTATTACCATAATATTCCTGTCATATACAGGCAACATTCACATTACCTTCTCAGCAAAAATGAGGCAGCTTAAGAGCAGCCAGCCTCTCTTTGGTAACACTTTACACTTCAATTTCTTAGTCCTTGTTTTATCACTTGACTTAAACTCCATCCTCCCCATCCCCCTTTTTGTTAACAGTTAGTTGGTAACACTATAGGTTGTAAAGACTGGTTGGCTATATCAAACAAAAAAGCCTCCCAAGAAATGAATATAGCAAATATTAGTAGTACCACCTACCGTTCACCCCTCACTCAGGCGGAATAGAAATAAATTTTTATGTTTTAAATTTAGATTGACTGCATCCAGTACCATTACTGATGGTAGGGAGGAAACCAGAGTACCTGTATAAAACCCTCGGTGTCCTAAAAAGTCCTTTACCTAAGTCACGTAAGTAAGTCCCATGCGGGGTTTAAACCCGCGACCTTCCACACAGGAAACCCAAACCCTATCAACTGAGGTAGCAGGGCATGCTCCACTACATAACATTTCACAGTCTATATAATAAAAGTGGTTACAAATAAAAACAAGTTCCTATCAAATGAGATAGATTAGTGAAAAGACGATCGATGGCCCTTGGAGCAACGACCACAGCTGAGATCCTTACACAAAAGAACCAAAGAAAGGTGCACAACAATGGACTGGCTACTAAGTACTAGTCCCCCATAGTACATTTCTCCTCCCTCAAAATCTAGCCTTACTTCTCTGGCATGTCTGGGAACTTGATTCTGGTCTCCTGATTCTTGTACACTTTCTTTTCAAACAGCAGCAGCATCTTTTTCAAGTTGGTTTCATCCATCGGCTCAGCCTGAAAAACAACAACATAGTATTCCCATTATGATGTTGATGATAATGATGGTGAAAATAATCATAATCTTTATTGTCCCCATGAAAACACAAGGAAATGATGATGATAGTATATTCTATTTATTAATAATAATATCACCCATCTTTTTGATCAAATGTGGACTCTCCAATAAGGCAATAGTTTAATAATGACCAGAGCAATAGACCTTTTGACGCTATTGGGCTGTTATTACTGAGATTATAGAGGCAGCTAGCCTCAAAGGTGACACTGACCCCAATAGGAGCTTCAGAGGTTGTTGAGGGCGTACATCTACACACAGTCTATGCTTGATAGATCTCTGACACACAGCCAGCGTCCAGGGTTGCCTGTTTTGTGGAAAACTGGCCTATTGCCCAACGAACTATAAAACAATTGCAGGCCAAAATGCTTTGATGAACAATAACAACTTGGATAAATTTATCATAAACCAGCTGGATTTTCAGCAATTTCTTTCCCCTACCCCAGTTTTTTTTTTCTACTGACATATATTTTTAGCATTCATGACTCACTTCACTTGATGCCATATTGCTCAGCCAAATAAAGTCCTATCTTTGTGTGAAACCACAAGTATATCAACTAACAAGTTAGTATCTCCTATTGCCCCCATTCGACGTGCGGTGGTCCCGTTGCCCTTGGTTTTAGCCACAAGCTGCGACGGGAATATCCCAAACCTAAAAATAGAATAGAGAATTCTGGGAAATCTGTTCAAGGCAAGTGCTGGCTGAAATGAAACGAAAGTTGGGAGAGGAACTGCATATTTCTGGTAGTAAACAAAGGCAGAAACTTGTCAGCAGTATTATCAGCGATGGAGTTATAATGGACGACGTGCTCCATACCTATGAGGTTGTCTTTGCTCAAGCAAAGAAACTAAAGAAGGATTTGGCCGACGTCATTTCAGAAAAAGGATTTCCCTACCCATAATTCCGCTGGGTTTTCAAGTTTCTAAAAAGTTATTTCAGGCCGACGACGCTCTATGGAGCGCAAAGCATGTAAAGGGAAGCAACCGGTTGTACGCGCACGTCGACAGAGACATAGAAGGGAGATACTAACTTGTTGGTTGATATACTTGTGGTGAAACTGTTTGTGTGGGTGGATGAATGTTTTGTGTATCATTTCCTATGATCATATTTGCCTAATAGCAAAATATATTTAGTGAGGAAAAACTAAAACGATGACGAAAAAAATCTTGTAGCAACTCTTGTTTGCATGCAATGGGTACATCTTCATCGGAAGAAGCATCACTCACGTCAACATCTTTTAACTCCACATGGCACATTACAGAGCTTATTCTAGGATTTTGAAGAAGTGGGGGCAGGCCCCCCTTCCTTAAAAAAAATGGGGGGATTAGGCCCCCCTCTGACCAAAACAGTGGGGGTGTCTTCTCGGCATATATAGGGTGTACACACAAACAAATATCCATATCTGTTTTCTCCCGTGATTTTCCCGGATAAACTGTGAAACAGTCAAGTGTAGCATTCTCTCAACACGCAAATCGCAGACAAAATATATCACAAACTGGTATCTGTAACCTTGCTTTCACAACTGTTGCATAAAAGCTCTGCTATTTTAGAAGATCAGTCATGGGAAAACAGTGTGACTGTTTTCTTCACAGTTCCTCCACTGAATTCGAAGTCGAAAAGCGTGCGATTTTTCGAAGCCATTCTGATTGTAAACCAGTTCCAACCGGTCAGGTTCATCGATGCCACACTCAGAGAAGAAAGGTGATTGGTAAAAAAGAATAGCATCGGCCAATGAAAATTTGAGACACATCGCATATACAAGAGAGCAACTTCCGTTTAATTCCAGTTTCCGCTACGCCCTAGCAGACGACAGAAACGTCACAGTAAAGCCCGCTTCGATCAAGACATGTAGCGGGATATTTCCAATCTCCGCGGGATCGCGAACGCGCTCATCGAATTTCTTTGCGGGAAAAAAACTTTTTGTGCGTGATCCCGCGCATCCCGCGCCCTAGAATAAGCTCTGCATTAGCTGACTGGTCAGTGCATTCCACTCAGGCCCAATTCCATCTTCATCAAAGCCTAAAAACTCTTCTTCTGAATTTGAAGACATCATGATTTTAAGGATAATATCCCCGTCCACCATTTTGCAAAATCCAATAGCAAATTTCTCATAATTTTTTTTATTTTTCAGCAAAAAGTAACCACCAAACTCAGAAACATGCACTGAAAGATTCGGCCACCATTTGCAAACAGGAAGTAAAGTTGTGGGGATGCCCTTATGTGCCATGATTGCTAAGGGAGAGTTTATAGTAAATTAGTAGGTATCTGATGGCGAGATATGTTGCCTTCAGTGAACGAGAAGAGAAATGGCTTGACGATATATATCGCCGGTAGCATGTTGAAGGTTAAGCTATAAAAAATATTTAGTATGGTTTTTAAATCACCCTAAATTTCAAAATAAAAATTAAAGCAGTTCTTTTCCTTTTTCTCTATAAAACAAAAAGCAATGCCTTTTAACTACCACTTTTTGACTTTTGATAAAATATCAAATATGTGTACGAAACTATTATTAATATTATTATTAATCAAATTTAAGTTTTTTTAACGTATTGTTACCCTACAAAATATCTGCCCTCTGAAACACTAAACTCAAAAGTCAGTCTTACTATATCACATGTCTATATAAGGCATTTTAATTGTAGTGTAAATTTTCCCATTTGCATTCAAGGCATTTCTTCAAAGTCCATCTAAACATGTGAACATCAAGCATGCTACATAGTCAACATTTTTAGTTCTTTTCTCTACATTATACATACCTCTGGGACTTCATCCATCATTTGAAGGATTCGCTCTTTCTCACCCACTCCATCGTGCTGCTGTGAAAATCTTGGCTCACCCCCTCTCTTTCGTTTGACAACAGGCTCGTCATCTTCATCCTCATCTCTTCTCCTCTTAATCAGCTCTGGTTTGGGTGGCTATATGAGTGGAAAGAAATGAGAGAACGAGATAACATAATTGTCACAAATGTTAACAAAAGCTAAAGCAAATTCTTCTGAAAAGACAATTGGCCGCAATTGAACAGGTTCAGAGTAGACTAGAGCCTCAAGGATTCTGCCAGAATGCGCAAACATGTATGACAAACACAGAAAGGTTGACGCCAATTATGTGCAGTGTATTACAGAATTGTACTTCAACATTTTAGAGGTGTATGCTAGAAAACCATGTGCGTTCTCCCTGAGTATGATAGTGAGGTAGTGATAGTGATGTAGTGATACTGATGTGATAGTCCTACTCCTAGTCAGTAATTATTGGTATATTTTTTCTGGAGGAGTGAGGTCAAATCTATGATTTAAACAAATAGGAAGTATGTTATTTAGTCTGGAATTGCTATTAACAGGTACACAACAAAAATGCAGATGGATATGTAAAAAATGCTTAGCTAAATAATGTGCAACATTCCGGAAATTTGTAAATAAATGTTGCACCTTGAATGCAAGTAGCTCTCCGACGTCCATTATGGTTCAGACTACTTCCGGTCATCATGTGACCTTTCTAACCAATCGAAATGTAGCAATGGCAGCCTGCAGAAGGGATCATTTTGACTAAAACGGACGCAGTTTTCGGATTTTTTACCTATGTATTTTGGATAAATTATCACCAGCTTATAAACATTTGAATAGTAGCAGGTATGTGCATTGCAAAAACATTGATATTTTTATTTATTTTGCTCTATGATTACTCGAAACTTCCGTCAATTGATCGAAACTACACAGTGATAGTTTTTACACACGCTTGATTCTGTGACTTTGTAAAGCCGCTAATTTCACTTCTGACTCTGAGGTTTCTGTACACAAGAGGATTATTTTTAATTTTTGAAAGTATTGTTCTTTCATAAGCAGCATTACAAATTTTTCAAGTAGATCAAGTCATTAATGGCCTTGTTTACATTGTACTACAAATGTAAATCGTTGAACAATTGAGTCTACTCTTTATTTATCGGAGTGTTTTTGACAAGTATTACACAATGTGATAATCATAATTCAGTTCACATCTTTCCACAAAAGTGAGTTTTTAAAATAACAAGCAAGGTCATACGTTTTGATTAATTGTCGTTCTTAGAGTAGAATAGAAATACATCAACTTTGTTTCAGTGCTACAGCGTCAGCAATGGCTTCTTAGGCATCAGTTAGAATAAGTCAATAACACATCACATGTTTCTATAACACATGGGTATTGTACAGTTTGCAAGTAGTAGTACTATATCTACTCAGTAGAATTCACCGCGATCTGATTGAACCAATGGTAATGATTTCAAGAGAACATAGAAAGCAGTATTTCAGTTACTTACCTGTTATCAGGCATTATATTTTTGAAATATTATAAGGTAAGTAATGCTCAGATTAGGCAACTTTGTTTCTAATCTATCTTACACTGATAGTTACAGCAGTAAAAGTCCTTGATGGGCTGAATATTAATGGTTGATTTGCTTGTTTCAGGATTTTAATCTATTCTGATGGATACTGCTGGTCAGGACAAACCTGCCTTAGCAGTAGATGATGATGGAAGAGAAGATATTAGTGACCAAAGTGATTTAGGAGATGAAATATTAGATTTAGACCCACAAATAGGAAGCCCATCAGACATGGGTGACCATGGGCAGTTTACAAGTTTTCAAGCGCCTTCTGGTTCAGCCAATCCCCACGAAGCATCATATAACAAGACGGCAGATTCTGAATACTTTGATGCAGTTTCTGACAACGAGGACATGGGGTTTGATGACGATGAGGAACCTGATACACAACAAGCAGTTAAAATGCTGCAAGGCACTCCAGTGGGGGCAAGTTGGTCCCATGGTAGTGACCTAGTTAGTAAAGAAGGTACTTCAACTCAGAACTCAACTCCTACAATCACATCATCCCAAAATGCCACTTCAGGTGCAGGTGATGCAAGTTTTGCATCTAAGAGTGAACAGCCATCTCTGACATCTCGACTAGGACATGGTGGTGAATCACAGGTAGAAACATCTAAAGACGCTGAAGCTTCACAAATACTTTGCCCTACACAGGAGGCTGAACCTTCGCAAGCAGAGGGGGCATCACTAATTGCCAACACTGGCCCATCTGCACAAGAATCAGGTCAAAATGTCGGTACCACAGATTCTCAGGATAATACAAAGTCATATGAGGCACCATCCTGTACACCAGACAATCTGAAACTAGGTGAAGCGCAATCTGGCACGGAAGCTATATCAGCAGTCCCCAGCCTCAGTGCTCTGACAGAAGGCGCAGAGTCCGTGTCAGATATCAGCGACGGGGACGTCCCGATGTCCGATGAGGAAGAGGACAAGCAGTCAGAAAAACTGTCCCAGCAGGCTGCTCTGCAGGCTGAGGCTCTGGCACCACTGGGGGCAGAACCAGTGTCTGATCCGGAAAGTGGAGAGGAGTTGGGATCTGATGAATCACCCCCTACCTCTCCAGGTTTTGGTGCCGCCTCTGGCCGTTCCAGGGTTCCAGGAGTCTTCGTAGACTTACGCCAACATTTGAACCGAAAAAGTGAGTCCTCTGGGATCCACCCTGTGGACAGGTTATCATTAGAGGACAACACAGGCATTCCACTAACATCTAGCAATTCGGACAACAAACTGGATCTCTCAGCCTCTTTAGACATGGAGAACATCTCCGATGATGAAATTATCGGTGATGACGACAATGAGACGGACACTTCAGGTGAGATCGTGGATGATGACAACGACACTAACCCTCCGGAAGATGCGGCAGTTGCTTCTTCCACCACCACCACCCAGCCCGAAGAGTCGGATGCTCAAAAGACAGACAACGCCTCCCCCACGGAGGAGGACAAGACAGTGAATGGTGAGGACAAGCGTTCATGCCGACCCACCATGATAGCCACGCTGGGGGACAAGCAGCAAGTACAGACGCATTTTAACGAAGAAGCCGTGGAACTTGATTATGAGGATGTTGATGGAGAAGGGGAGGGACAAGGGGATGGTGAGATCAAGGAAGAGGAGGATGGCAAAGAGGTGAGTGTGTTGCTGCCTGGTGTTTTGTCACACTCACCATGCTCGCATTAAGGATTATTTATGTGCTGACATGCTTAATTCTTAATATAGCTTTGTTTGTTCCATGTTTGACATTTTCCTTCTCACAGTCACAGTACATTGTACACAGCGAGTTTGATTTAATACCCACATTGTTAGATCCAGGGTTGCCAACCACTACGGAATTTCCGTAGTTTACTCCGGAAATGAATACGCGGCTACAGAGCTACGCAAATCGAAAATTTACTACGGAAAGTCAATTTTCGATGATAGGATTACAGTTTTAACGAGTTTTATTGAGCGCATGTGCCTCCCGTAGCACCTCAAGGTCACGGTCATTCGGTTTACGTGCACGGTGTAATAGATTACGCTCCCAGTGCATGTTAGGAAATTCGACCAATCACCGTGAAGTGGGTTTGCAAACGGCCAATCGGTTCACAAAATCTCGACCTTTCTCAGTTCTGTGACACTTTCGTTTCCGGGTCACGTTCTACAGCGCGAGAAGAAAAGTTTGTGTGCGGCGTATTTTGAATCCATGATGCCAAAAAGAAAGAAAACTAGCGATGAAAGCCCAGAAAAAAAGAAGAGGACAGCAAATCAAGAGTACAGGAAAGAGCAAAATTTCCGTGCATCACTGCGTCATTGAGATCAAAACACAGCGTGCATTGTACAGAGTGCTTGGCAGATTTTAGCATTCAACATGGCGGCTTCACGTGAATGGCAACCGTCACAAAAGTCGTTGCCCTGATCCAGAAAAGTTAGTCCCTGTTCAGTCGGTAGCCACCAGATTGGGCCTTGCTAAACTAAAGACTAGACATGTTCCCAGAGAGAGAATAGAGCAAGTTCAATAAATGTGGAGTATTGTATGAAGCGTTTCATCTTTCCTTGCAACTGTGCTTGTTTAGTAGTGTATGTATGCATGTCATCGCAAAAAAAAAATGTGACGACGTATTGCTACTGAAAATGTCATAAAACTACTGAAAATAAATTCAGAATTTTTACTACTGAAAACTTTTTGGGGGGTTGGCAACTGTAGATCTGAGGCTCTCTCATAATAATACAGTGGGAAGTGGGGGGAAAGGTTTCTGGGTCAATGGCTTTTGTTTTCTGGATTGTTTATTAATATCAATTTAAAATTAAGTGATTGCACATTTGAATCTTGAAATACACCATGACCAGGTAAAGCGAGACACATTACTAATACTAATATTAGTAATATCATCAGTAGTAATATTACGAGAAAGCAATTACTGATTAATTAACATCATAATAAAGCTCCGCATGTAAAACATAAAAGATATTAATGGCGTTTATGAACAAACCTGTTATAGTACTGATACAATTACAATACATACTAGAGCACGAACCACCACAACATAATTATAATTTATATATTTAACAAGAAATAAACTAATCCCTCGAAGAGCAATCAACGTTTGCTGTATTATAGTTACAGCAAGCGTTGATTGCTCTTCGAGGGACTAGTTTATTTCTTGTTAAATTCCAGGTTTGTGAAAAAGATGGAATTATTATGGAACAAAACCAAAGTCAAGTCAAGTCAGAATCTTACATTGTTATAATGACAGTACCGACAGTAGAAATTTTAGTGTGTTAACTTTAAAAAATGAATTAAACATTAATAATCTTTACATTCAATCAAAGCTTATTTAAAGAACACAGAATTTAAAGAAATTCTAATTCCATGCATGATTTGAATCTTGTCTCTAATAACCACTATTAATATTATTCCATAAGCACTTGTCTTTATTATGAAAAGTCAAAAGGAATATAATAATTAATATCATATGGGAGTATGGGGCGGCCTCGTGATGCAGTGGGTTAGTCGCCAGTTTTCTATGCGGAAAGTACTAGTGGGTTTCCATTTCCACAAGGGGAGAATTTATGTGACTTAAAATATTTATAAGGCTATTCTGTATTCAGGTCACCGAGGGTTTTCTCTGGACAGGTAGTACAGTTCCCTCCCTTGAAATTGAATAATGGTATTGGAGGCAGTCAATCTAACATTTCAAAAATAAAAATTTGATTTCCTTTCCATCTTCTAATAACGATCTCCCTATCTTTACACTGTCACATGTTTGAGTGATAGAAGTGTGTTTGTTGTGTGAGTGTGGGTGAAACCTGTGAGTGTGAGCGTGTTTGTTGGTACAGATCGCCACACTTTGAGCCTGATTGCTCATTTGGAGAAAAGCGCAATATATATGCCTGTATCTCTTTGTCTTGTTCACTAATTAAAAATAAAATAATCCATTAAGGCAATATGTCGTACTGACGCAGCAAAACAACACTAGACATTCTGAATACTTTAGATGGCATCAAATAGACCCAGGCTTACATATTAAGACCTTCAAGATCACAGTCACAGCTGTCGCTTTCCCACACTATAAGTTGTATAAAATAAACATACTCCAGTAAATTGTCTAGTAAATGTTACCATCCTTCATCGCAGACGAGATGTGCAACGGAAGGTTTTATTTTTAAAAAAATGAACAGAAAAGCTTGACAAAAAGCTGCTTAATGGAACTGGCCGAGAACAGGTTCTATATAATCCAAGCCGCCAAAGGTGCCAACTTGATGCAAGTCGTATAATGCCCCAAACAACTGATGCATGAGGATATTTTCTCTAAGTAAAATACTAAGCTGAGTTGAACTGGATCATTCAGTACTTTGCTTCATTGCTCAAAATGTACATCTACCAGCACAAATGGCAAGATGGCGCCATTTATTAAAGTAAAGCTAATTTGTTAGATCTACCATGTGGATACCAATAATGAGGTAAGACTATCATTTCTAAGCGGTGAAACAGATGGATAATGTCGGATTTTTTAATGAGCATAATTTTACCATCGCCAGTAACACTAACAGTGATATTATAAATATAAATACACATTTAAACTTTGAGAAAAAAATGTTACATTCCTACTACTAATAATTTTTTGTTGACAAAATTCAGTGGGTCCTTGATACCAGCAGCTTGATTTCTATTTCATTATTTTATAATTTAAAATGGTATTTTACCAGCTGTGGCCGGTTGTTCCGGTAGTGTCTACTGTCTACCTTGCCCCCAAACTTTCGTTCAGTTATTGATGCATTGTTCTTGATCTTAATTGTGCCCTAAGGTACATTTACGCTAGCAGTTATCCAACTATGGCATATGACTGGCAATGTGGCATTGTGTCAATCATTGTGAAAGTGCTACTGACTGTGTATGTTGTGGTGTGTTTCTAATACTGCAAGTGCAAATCGTTTCTTCATTTCACAGGAAGGGGAAGATTCTGACAAAGATGAAGGAGAGCTTGATGATGTGAGTAATTATTTTAGATTTTGCATACGTAAGTAACCCAGATCATAGATTGTTCTTAAAATTAGTTAAATACTTTCTGCAATTAAAAAGTTGTTTCAAAATCAGTTATCAAGATTCGAATTAATTCTCTTGGTCAGCATTCAGATTTTGCATTGAATTCTGTTGTTTGTTTGTTCCCATGACAAAACAATTTAGACTGTCATTTTTTTTCCTGAAGCAGTTTTTTCCTTTGGTGGTTTGGATGAAAGTATAAACCAAGGTTTAGCCTGTGTACGCATGTATTCCATCGCTCGGACTTTAAACTAGTGGTCTTGACGCTCATGCTCTCAGTGGGTGAGCGCCACCCACCAGTACACCCAGCATGCACCATAGGTGCTGTTTCTACCAAACCCACCCAACACCCTCATGTCTTGAGTGTCGCTGCTGTCGTGGCTGCCGTGATTTTGCTGAGAAGGCAGCCCGAATTTCACCCGCATGAATAAAATCCAAATAAAATCCTCTAAACTGCGTTCTGTAAACAGTGAAGAGAAAGTCATTATTGAAGAATGACTAAACATTGTAAATATGATAACTTGTGTTTTGTTATATATTTTGAATGTGCTAACCTCGACAGTTTCCATTTTGCTTTCAGGATGATGATTGTGAGGAAGGTGAGATCAAAGATGACGTCACACCAAAGAAGCCGTTCGTTAAGCCTATGTGCCGTTTCTACCAACGCGGTCAGTGTACCTGGGGCCTCAACTGCCGTTTTCTCCACCCTGGGGTCAACGACAAAGGTATACAACTTGATATGCAAAAATAATGATTTGTCAGTCAGTGGTATTCACAATATCATACTGCATAGTTGGCTTTGGGAAGATGTTTCGGTGGCGGCTTTCAGATTGCATGTTATTTGTGAAACAGATTTTAAATTAATGTGTACCTTTGGCGCAGTGTTGTGTTAGTGCAAATGTATTTCTGTGTTTATTATTGAATTATTACAGGCAACTACCAGATGATTGAGATTCCAGGCATGCGGTGGAACGGGCCAGGTTCACTTCCTGCTTGGGCTCCAGAGGTTTGTTGAACCCTTGTTTTTGAGCTTGTTCCATATTACCGTTAGTGGGTGTTTGAAATAATAATGATCTTTTTTTTTCGTTTTTTGTGTGTGATAAAACTCATGGTTGTAGCCTTGCTTGCAGAATCAGGACGAGCCAGTGGATTTGCCTCCGCCTCCTGAAATGCCGCGAGAGGAGACGGCATGGGAACGAGGCTTGCGACAAGCTAAAGAGGTAGGACAAAGAGAATTGCAACTTACTACTAGGTTCAGTTGCTAGCTTATTTTCAGGTAAAGGGTCAAACTTTTAGTTTTACAGACTACATAGTTGTGTTTGTATCTTCAAACAGCTTGATTGGGACACCATTTTTGCTGTAGCCTAATGTTGTGGTTTCTACATGGTAAGAAGTGTACCTACTGTCACACAGGGAAGATTATCAACTGTAACTGTATAAATTGATACTTATGGTATAATTTAAAAATTGATTTTACTAATCTGTTTTCTAGCGTCATTTGCTCTGTCCACAGCAATTGAAAAAAGCCTCCGAGCGCAAAGAGCATGAGTCCAACTTTGAAGAGAAGCGTCTGAACCTGTCAGTGGATGAGGATCGGGAAATGAACAAGGAGAACGAAAGAAGAATGGTGATGCACGCCTCGTTTCCGAAGGACCCTTACTATGATCAGGCTGAGTGAGTTTTATTGGTCTGAAATTTCTTTCTTTATTTTATTTCTTTCCCTTGTTATGGTTTATTTATTATAATTTTCCGCATCTTATCCTCTTTGCCATAGAAACCAATATTTATATAATAAGCCCAATACATGATAACAGTTGCCATTTATTGTGTGCGATCATGCCCTTCAGCATAGAGATGTTTAAACACTTCATAAATTATTTATTCCTTTACATAGCCTAGGCTGCCGTTAGTTTTGACTGATATAACTTGTGTCTTCATGCTGATGATAATGATGATGATTTGAAAAGTTGTATAGTACTTTCCTCCATGAAGCCATGCTTAAAGTGCACTGTCTTTATCTGACAAAAGTATTGACATTGTCTTCTGTGTATTCCATTGATTGAGACACTCGACTTTTTCAAAGATATAACTTTTTCAAAGATATAACTTTCATTGATTCTAACTGGTGATGCCTTTTTTTAATGACTTTAGGCCTTTAGTTTTGTTTTGCATTATTATTTTGTTTCCTGTGTTGCAGGTTATTTTCTGCAGTTTTCTTGGTTATTGTATTTTGTTACTGTGTGTTTATTTGTGTAGGTATGATGAAGAGGAGTATTACAAGCAACCCAGCATGAATCAGTGGCAAGGGGGCCGATACGAAAACTTTGAAGTGCGCTATACCAGGGACATGCCTTATCCTCCTGGACCTCCTTATCCTAGGGTAAGAACATGTTGTCCAGCTGCAATAACAAAGGCGCAGTTTGACAATACACCCCAAAAGGGTCGAGTAATGGGATTACATCATTAATCTTGATAGATGGCACAGACCTATTTGGAATCTTGATAGATGGCACAGATCTAATTGGAATCTTGATAGATGGCACAGACCTATTTGGAATCTTGATAGATGGCACAGACCTATTTGGAATCTTGATAGATGGCACAGACCTATTTGGAATCTTGATAGATGGCACAGACCTTTTTTTTATTGTTTTATGGCTAAGACTTGATTTTCCTTGTTTTGTATGTTATCAACAATTGCGATGGTTTGAAGTAAGTGTGGTCCTTGTGTTCAGGAAAAGGAATACTACCCTCCTCCTCCAGACAGGTATCCTCGCCACTACAGCCCTCCGGTGGACAAGTAAGATCATTTATTATCACCACCTTCGTAGGCTGTCAGCGTGCAATAGGAAGGGTTTTTGTTATTAGCTGGGGAGCTCAGTTGGCAGTGATGTATGCAGTGTACTGAAGTGTCAAGCCATAGCATTGCAGCCTATACAGGAAGTGGTTAAAAAAACCAAACCACATACACACCTTGAGGAACTGCGCCTCTACTCTTATGGATAAGAGTTTAAACCGAGGTCTAGTTTGTGCGTGCACGCAATCATCGCATGGACTTTATAGATCCTCACGCTCATGTCCTAGATAGGCGAGTGGCGGCTGCACAAATAACCTAGCACGCACTAGATCTCCCCATCCCCTGTCATCCAGGATTATTCTCTGTGGTCTGGGCATCAGACTATGCACCCAAAGGCTGCAAGTGGGTGCCTCCAATGGCTGTATCAGCCAGCGCCTTGAGCAGCTCTTGAGCTAGAAAAGCGCTATATAAAAATGATTAAATAAATTAATTAATTAAATTACTATGCATGTTTAGCTGTTATCTGTTTTTGCTTTCAAACTTTGAACGGTCATTGTGATAAACTGGTGGTGGTGAAGTTTGTTTTGTAGCTTTTGAATGATTGACTAGTTTATTTAAAAGTCGGGCTGTCCACACAAGGATTATCCGACTAGCTAATATAAAAACATACTGTCAAGAACACATAAGCCTCAATCTAGCGACTTACACTGGCTATAAAAGACCAAAAATTAAGGTTCTAATGATGTTCTGTCATTTCCTATAATGTTGATACCATCCTGCATGGATTTTATTTTTTTCCAGTTTAGCTGATGAACCTCAGTTGTTGGATTTTACTGTTCAATATAGATACTTTTTGCAATAGGGCAGTTTCCTTATTATAAACAGGTGACTTTGACAATGGCTGGGTGTCGGAGATCTATCAAGCATAGGCTTATGCCCTCAACAGCATCTGACATTGAGATTGGGGTCAGCGTTGTTTTCGGGCTGACTGCCTATATAAAGCCCACGTCCGCTGGCCCCCCCAGCCCTTCTCACTCCCTAGCTGCTCTCCTCCCTTCTCTCCCTACCTCACTCGTTTTTTATATTTTACTTGTAAATATTCTTTTTCATGTCTGTTTTATATCTTTGCATAATTTAATAGTATCTTGTTTTTCTTTCACTTCTTTTTGTATGTATTAGTCTTACACAATTTGGGTCTTTGACGGATAATTTCCAGGACAAAAAAGAAAAAAAAAATTGTAATATTTAAAAACGCTTGTTACAGGTTTGGACGTGAAAGGCGAGAAGAGCCTCGCCCAGAGCCCCCATATCGAAATGAACGCATGGGTGGCCCGAGGGACATCAGCGCTTCACCACCCCCTACTGCTCCTGTCCCTCACCGTCGACCCGACGAATGGCATGACCCCTGGAGAAGGTAGGCTGTCTATTGTTGCATTGTTGTTTTGTCGCGTGCTTTTCAGCTGACAGAGTTCCTAAAGTCAGTGGTATGTCAGTGGAAATCCAGCAGTGCACTACAATGTTTAACCCCTTGTGTGTAGCCATTAGCTTCTTCCATACATAAATTAAGCTATAACGGACTGTTGTTGTGTTGCAGTGCTGATCAGCTCAAAAGGTTCCTCAAGGTTTTGAGGATCCAGCATGCGCCAAAAGTAGTTTATCTGAATGTGCCTATTTTTGGCCTTTTGGAAAACTGTAAAAGGATTTTATATGTGAAAAATGAATTGCAAAGCATTCAGATGAGTATATACCTACTGAATTGATAGTCACTGTGAATCATTCCAACTGTAAGACATTTTTCCCCTATTTCAAGAATTTCTATTACAAACCGTTGTGTAAGTTTCTTCCATGATAGAGGTTTATGCTGTGATAATTTCACATTTTTATGCTAACATAGTCCAAAGATTAGACCGTGCACTATAAAACTGAAAAATTGTATAACACTAAAAAAATTGTCGTGATAAAAGTTGGTTTGGAACATTAAATTTTGTAAAACAGACAATGAGTTTATAAGGAATGTTGAATTTTGTGAAAATGTTAATGACGCTAAACCCCATGTTGTAGGGGTGTGAAAAATTCTAGATCCAAGTCTCCAAAAGCTGGTGGCAATCGTAGAGGACGCAGCCGCTCTCGCAGTGGAAGGGGCAGACGATCTCTCAGCGGTTCCTCATTTTCCTCAAAGTAAGTATTCATTGGAAATTCTGATATGCCTGCTTCAAATTTTGTCTCCAACAATGTTGAAATGTGTTGTCAAATAGTCAACACGTACTTGATGCAATTCAACAAATCCATCAATATTACGCAATTGCAGACACACACACTCTCTTTGTTTCTCTTATTTGGTGCATAACCTTTGACCCTAGTTTAACCTTGAAATCTTCAGCTCTTAAGAATTTAGTTTGAATTTGGGAGGATGGGTATAGGCAGGGGGGAGAGGGGGGGGAGAGAGAATTTCATTTGCCCTGTGGAGAATTAAGGGGAAATGAAGGAGTTGGCAATGATGAAGAACAAATTACACAGAGGTGCCAAAAGCCAGAAATTACAACTCGCCTACTGGGCTAGGGATGACAAAGTAACTCGCATGCAGCATTTCTTACTAATGCGTTAAGCGACTTTCACACAAAAATAACAAGACACAGTTTGCAGTCCGATGAAGAATCTTTGAAACTGAAATAGGTGGAGAGACCAGACAGCAGCTAGAAATGATGATGGATTGCCAGTTGAGTGAGTCATCTACAATGTTTAGATGGTCCAGTTATGCTGCGTGACTATTATTTTATCATTCCTGGGTAGCGCTTTTACAGTTCAGGAGCTGCTGAAGACACTGGCTGATGCAGGAGCTAACTGGAGCAGCCCTGAGGTTGCCACTTGCTGTTGCCTTAGGAACTTGGCCTGGCACTCCAAACAACTAAGCACAAACAGGGTGGAGAATTTTCCGCGAATCCGCGGATTTCCGCGGAAGGCATTGGCATTTCCGAGAAAAAAATATTGAGTTCCGAGTGTGAGAAGCTGAGGGGCAACCCTTTATTGGGCATAACGGCCAAAAGCGGCCGAAGGTCTAAACGGGCAAAACGTCCAAAAGCGTCCATATCAACCATGTGGTTATATTCTCGCGTTGTTTGAAAGATTGCGAGACTTCCGGCAATTGACTTCCGGTTTATTCTGTTGTGAAAACATTCGACTGCATTTCCACAAGTTTTCTCTGTGATGCGTTCGTTTTTTTTTTTTCAAATTTTTTTGTGTGTGTGCCTGAAAGGGATGGTTTGGATTCTTCGACTGATGAAGGGGAGTTTACAGGCTTTCATTTATCAGACATTAAAGTGAGAGAAATGGACATGGAGTCGGAAGAAGAGATCGGTACCGACATTAGACAATTAGTGTCAGTAGTGTGGATGCATACGATCTTTCAGACTGGCATGAAAGTGAAGAAGAGGGGGCTTGTTTGGACTTTTAAAAACTTTTTTTTTTGTATACACATGGAGTAATAAAAAACAAGACACGTCAAGAGAAGTATAAAAAGGTAGATAATCAAAATAGAATTTATTTCTGTTCATTTTGCATTTTATTTCCTTTAAATCTATACACTAGTCACTAATACATAAGATGTGGTGTTTTTACTAACGTACCCCTAAATATCTCTAAAATTATAAAAATTCTTGCCTGTTTACAGCTAAAAAATAGACAAACATGTGCCCAGTAAAATTGGAAATGTGGAGTTTGTGTGTAACAGTGGTGGACCTCAAACTTTGTTAGGCCTACAAATCAAGATTCTTAACTTTTTTGAAAGACATGTGCATAAAACATTATTTTTTTGTGTTTGTTTCTATTCATGTTTACTTTTTGCTTTTTGCTTTCAGGAGAGGCCCTAAATTACTTTCAAAATTGCATAAATTCATTTTCTTCCAGGGGGCGAATACCGGGGCTTGGCCCCTGGGCCCAGGTCGGATTTCAGAGATTTCTTGATTTAGTTGTTCTCCACCCTGCACAAACCTGGGAGATGTGGGGAGATAGGACCTAGTGCTTTGCTGCTGTATTTATGTAACTGGCACTACCCATGTAGGAAATGAGTGTCATGATCTTTAAAGTCCCCGCCATGGCATGTACAGACTAGACCTCGGTCTGTACTCTCATCCAAAGGAGTAAGGGATTTTTGCCTGTACATCAGGGTACTGTTATTTTTGTGGATACTCCAGGATGTCAACCAGCTTCCAACCACTGCATGCAATGTTGATAATAATCCGGTGCAAAATTGCTGTTTTCTCCGAGCACTCGTTCACACACTTTCATATGCATTAACACCAATAAATCACTCAGTGTTATGGTTAAATATGACTAAAGTCCTTGTGCCTGTGTTTTGTGTCTTGCCCTCAGTTGCAAGAAAAAGAAACTGATAATCAAATGGTATCCACCCTCACCCCCTCCGCCAGTCAACAAAAGGTGACATTATTTGGAAAACAGAAGTTTTAGGTTCTGGATTGCATGTTTTGTTTGTTTTTTGTTTGTTTGGTTAACTGTTATTGTTAATGCGTCCTTCAGTTTCTCAAGTTTTCAGTGGATGAATCTGCTTCAAAACCCAATTAATCATCAAAACCTGACTTAGTGATTATGTTTTTGTTTTTTTAAAATCATTACACTTACCCCTCTTGTTTGTGTGAAAACCCCAAACCCCACCCAGAGCTGTACAGTTTTGATTTACCTGCAGTTTGTATTTCTCTTGGGGGGGTGTTTTGTGTAGTTTTTTTCAGAGACCAAAAACTTGATATTTGATGCTGTTTTGTTTTGCCATTTGGGAACCTTTTTCTAGACGTAAGTTCTGATATTTGTCCCACGTTAATTATTGTTCCATCCTTTGCATGGGTTTTTGGAAGCTTGACTTGCTGCCATTTTCCCCAGTGTACAGACAACACTAAGTGTAAAAATTGCATTTCTCATTGTAAGTTGATGGTGATATAACAGTAGTTGAACGACCCAGGAACACACATTTAATTGTACTAATCACAGATGTAAAGTTGTGTAGGTGTAAGAAAAATAATAATTTCAAAATGAATGAAAATCAGGTAATTTTAGTGTCACATTGAGTGAAAATCAGGTAATTTTAGTGTGACTGTGAGTGAAAATCAGGTAATTTTAGTGTCACAGTGGGCGTTGTTGCCCCACTTAAAAGGTACGGTTGTGATATAAATCCATAAATGTATTTGGTTTGGGGCTTTGCCCTTTTAGTTTTACTGAACTCTGGCCCCTGCGCCTTTTTCAAGATATTGGTTGATGGCTCCTTACCTGTGGGCAAAATAGAATAAAACGTAGAGTGAACGACCACTGAAATGGATTACAAAAGAAACGGAAAGCAACGGAAATGGCAAAATCGAATGAAAGTGCCAATTTTACACGAACATATCATGGTTTTACCGAATTGTGAAACACACAACATCTCAATGCATGTGAAACAGCACTATGTCAACTAATATTTGCGTATTTTGTTTTGTTTAAATCAGTGTATGTATGCCTTATTGGATATATTTACCCCATCTGTGACCAAATAAAAATGTGGATAAAGAATTAAGTGGCATGCCTTATTCTCTGTGTCACTCTGTAGGCTGTCCATCGTTTTGGCTGTTTAAGATTTTGACTTGTTCCTTGTCTTATTTAAAAGCCTTTTTGCCACTGGAAAATGGAGTAACGCACAAAGGACTGCTAGCATTGGAAAGTTACATAAAGGAGAAACAAATGTGTACATAACAGTCAAGGAATGCTAATGTTGACAAAGACAAGACAAACAAAAAAACAATGCACATTTTGGAGCAAAGCTCTTCTTCAGGCAGACCGAACACAAGAGACTACAAAACTGTGCTTCCCAACAGAACTGCGAGACAGACTGATATGATATTTAGAAAAAAGAAGCGATAAGTGAGGGATATATTTGCCATTGTTGAGGCATGTGGTTTTAGAAGTGCACATTGTACTGGCGATTGAATTTTGTAGCTGCATGTTTATTGTTTTTATATATATATTATTTATTCCTTGTTCCAGCAGCTCACACTCAAGGTCTGGGTCTTCATCTCGAAGCTCGGTCAGCCGTTCGTCGATCAGTTCAAGGTCAGGGACGAGGTCACCGGAGCCAGCTCCCCCTGGTGTGGAACGGGGGGTGGTGGTGGTGGTGGCGGTGTTGGAGGTGGAGGTGGTGACAGGAATTATAGTGGACCACCGCCTGGTCGTTACATGTGAGTACAAACAATGCTGGCAAAATTAGGCTCATTTGTTTTTCTGTTTTGCCAAGAATATTGGTGATGTCAGAGACTCGCTTTCTTCTCCCAAATATTTCAGTCTTTAGTTGATGAATTTCAACTGTACAATGTTCCCTTGATTTTGTGTGTTGCTACATTGATGTAGATTGTGTTTTGCAGTCATCGGGCACAAAGTGTAATGGGTGGAGTGAGCGGATGTAGGGATGTAAAAAAATGGTTATCAGTGATCTTAAACGTATTGCATGTATGCAGTGTTCACAGGCGGCAAAAGATCCAGCGCCTTGAGCAGCTATTGAGCTTGAACTGCGCTATGTAAGAATGATTCAGTAGGAAAGTTGACAGTGAAAAAAACAAACAATATTGCGCTCTTTCTTTGGTTCTTTCGTGTACAGTTTCATTTCTGATCATTACTTCAACGATGACCAATCATCTCTTCACACATCCATTTTCATTTTATAGGAACTTGTCAGTTTTCAGAGTACTAGTATTATCAAGATCATTATTATTATTATTTTTATTATGTTTAGCCTGGCCTGAAACGACTTTTCCAGTGTGGTCATTGGACAAATACATTTCTTATGTAACATAACTAAGTTGAGATCAGGGTCAGCATGGCTTGGTTGTATAGCGTTCAGTTTAGCACCAGCGTAAAGATGGATGTGACAGAAAAGACTATAACTGAAAATGAATGTTGCAACATTGCAGAGATGGACCTCGCAGTGCAGTGTCGGTGCGTGGTGGTCGCGGGGGTGGGGGGCAAGGAGGGGACTGGAGAGACCACGACAGGGGCCAGGGCGGTTACAACAACTACAACAATCGTGGCTACAATCGCGGCGGGGGAGGGGGACCCCATCGCAGCAACCAGCAGCAGCATCGGCGACAGTACGTACAACAGCCACCCCAGCCCCCTGAAAGGAGCTTCCCCGCCGGATATGGCTATAACAGGCCGCCGGCTGGCAGGGTTCGACCTGGCGAACGCCGCATCCCTCCTGACGCTCTCAGGTAAGAAAATTAGAAAGAAGTCGTTTGTGTAAAATAAAAAATAAAAAAAGAGGTAAAAAAATTATGTTGTACGACAATCATAGATAATAACATCACACAGCACTGTTAGTATAGAATAAAGCATTAATTCATAAAGAAATAAATAAAAGCATCTAAATTCAACTATTCCCCAAAGTTCCCCATAGAACTAAGGAAAAACTACAGTATCATAAGACAATGCATAATGGTCCACTTGTTCGCTGCACTGTTGTTCTCATGCTGCTGCTTTTTTTAATTGTTGACTTCCCAAAGAATGACCCTTTGTGTGTATGGTGAACCGGTAGAACAACTAAGATTTCTTTGTGGAGGAATGACTTTGAACATCCCTCCACTGCCGTGCCAAGTAGCCTTATCCCTCACTGTAGTCTACATACAAAAACAGAATGGTTCAGTCAGGTATTTAATCATTCCCACACAAATTCATTGTTTCAGACCCAGAAAATCCCACAGCGGCAGCACCAGCGGATCAAGTCGGTCTGGCTCCGGTTCAGGGTCCCGCTCCGGCTCTTCCAGCTCCTATTCCAGGTCAGGGTCAGGGTCACGCTCTGGCAGCTCAGCCTCTCACTCAAGGTCAAAGGGTTCACGGTCAGGGTCGGCCAGCAGCGTGTCATCGCGTACCTCTAGGTCATCGTCTAGTTCCTCAGGCAGCGCAGACTCTAACAACCTGTACCGAGACCTGGGCGGCTCGTCGGCTAAGAAGAAAGGTGAGAGATCTTGCCTGGTTGTTGTAGACTTACATGTAGATCAAGATATAACACCCCTTCACTGGCTTTTTGCCCCCACTATGTTTCATTAGCTAAGTTAACCTTCTGCATCTTGATGGCAGATATGACGAATGTATTTGCATGGTAGGCTTTTCCAGAAGTGCAGAGTGACCAGGCAGAGAAGTTTGGGCCCTTTTAATACTGAGCCATCTGCTATCGTCAGTAAAGGATGTCTGTGCTGTGATTCTCAAGTATTCTATGCAATTGATATTTGGGTTTCTTTCAGGAGATAGCAGCAAAGAGGTATATAAACTCGTTTGATTAAATAATGATCAGCGATTCTTATATCTGTGGCTCAGTTTCTGTGTGTGTCTTTCTAAATTTGCCTCTTCTTAGTATTTATAAACACAAGTAAATATTTGTCTCTGAGGAGAATGGTCGGAGATGGGCCCTGCCTTGAACAGACAGAGCTCTTACTTTCTTAGCATTTCCTCTCCTACAATTGGTCGTTTCCCAAAGAGAAAACTACACAAAAACGTAAATCAGGACTGTGTAGAACATCATAATTTTTAAAAAAAGGTTAAAGTAATATCATAAGTCATAAAGGTTGAAGTAGCCCCATCATTCAAAAAAGGTTAAAGCAATATCATATGTTATAAAGGTTAAAGTAACCTCATCATTCAGAAAAGGTTAAAGCAATATCATAAGTCATAAAGGTTGAAGTAACCTCATTCAAAAAAGGTTAAAGTAATATCATATGTCATAAAGGTTAAAGTAACCTCATCATTCAAAAAGGTTAAAGCAATATCATAAGTCATAAAGGTTGAAGTAATCTCATAATTCAAAAAAGGTTAAAGCAATATCATAAGTCATAAAGGTTGAAGTAACCTCATAATTCAAAAAAGATTAAAGCAATATTATAAGTCATAAAGATTGAAGTAACCTCATAATTCAAAAAAGGTTCATGTACTTCAAACATTGTGGGCTGTGTTGAATGTGACAAACTATAGGCTTTGGCTAGCCTAGACATGTTTCATTGTTACCCTTGCTGGCTAGGTAGGGGTAGGAAAGCAGGCTGTACCATGATTTGTGTTTTGTTGTCAGTCAAAGATAAAGCCATTGAGGGAGCCAGGGGGCCAAAGGCTCCTAAGGTGCCTCATGTGATGGGCCCACCACAAATGGGCCCCCCAGAGCAGCCCAGAGGTGAGAAACTGCGCATCCCTCACCCTTTTGTTGTTGTCTTCGCTGTCCAATTTCCCCGCACCAGTTTGGCATTACTTCACCCATGTTGTGATTTAGCTGGGTCGTTTTGAAATCATTGACACACTAGCTCCTACATTTACTGATTTTTTTATTGGCTTGCTATTTTTATTATTGGTGTATAAGTGGTGTGGGTTTTTTTTTTTCAGTGTCTGCTCAGTTTACTTTTTAGTGATGCTTTGTTGTGTTTTTTATACAAGGATTGTGCTAGCATTGTTTTGATTTTACGTGGCACACACAAACACGCACAAAAGTCAAAATCGGTCATTCAGGATGCAAGATTTTATACATCCGAACGCATATACATCAAAAACGTTTTCTGTTACAAAAATAAACACTTTATCATAGGACATCAATTTGTTAGTATGTTGACATTGGTACATGATAATGAAGATGGTGATACATCATAATGATGACAGTGACAATGTCGACGTTGAACACCAGGATGACGACGACAATGATCGATGGCAATGAAGATAACAATGAATGACCGATGACAACCCAACTGGCAACTACTACAACCACAACCACTCCATATCCCATCCAAAAATAACAACAACGGTACACCACAGCCAAAGCAATATTTTTCTTTAACAGGATGCTGTACTTTTAGTCAAATGGATGTTCAGCAATATTTGTTGTACATTTTACGCTATATAATTTTTGTGTTGTTGGTTTTATTTGCTATCGTATCACTTCTTTGAATGTTTGAAGCTTTGGTTCTCATTGTTGTGATGAAGGATATGCATGTTTTGTAACAAATAATTCATAGATGGGGTGTCGGATAGCGCAGTGGTTGGAGCACTCGCTACTGTGTCGCAAGTTAAGCATCGTCCAGTGCGGTTAGCACTTGGATGGGTGACCGCAAAACGTGAAGCGACAAATAACAACGCCCCCAGTTGACTCAACTGTGATTGAGTACCTACTCTCTTGAGGGTGGGGAAGGTAAAGCAGCGAGGGAGAGAGATGGGCATCACCCTCATTACGCTGGCCCAAGATAAGTGTGATCTCCAACATCACGCTCCCCTACGGCCACAAGGCTATGGGACTACCTTTACATTTTTTTTTACCTTTTTTAATTCATAGTTAGGATACATTGTACATGTAGCTCAATTGTTTTATTCGAATCGACCGCTTTTAATCAAGAGGCCGTCATCCTAAACTTGTGTTTTGCACAATTGCTTTGACACTGTTTGATTTGTAAACGGTGTACTGCAGAATATCGCAAGCAGCAGCATTTCTGCCAACATTTTACTGCTGATTTCTTTCTTCCTGTTGGGTTGTGAAAGGAAACATATTTATATAAGATTGCTTTAAAATAGAATTATTTAAAAAAAAATTGCTATCAAATTCTGCACCTCGGCCATGGGATGACTTGTTTTGGTTCCTACATGACAAGAAGTCTGAGAATATTTCAACCCAAGAACAGGCATTTATATGAGGTTCAACAACAGACTGCTACAGTGTTTCTCTCTTGTTCTTGCTTTTCTGTGTGACTGTTTTGGAATGCCCTGAGTGTTCTCTAGTGTAGCCCAGAATGAACACTAATACAAGGGCCTAATATCAACTTCAGCTTTGAGTCATGTATTATTATTTATAAAGCATTCCTAATAGTGATAAAGGTGACATTGTTTTGCTGGAACACTAGTAGTAGTAGTAGTAGTAGTAGTAGTGAGGACTAAATAGGTCGTGAAGCCTTTGCGAGTGTCCTTTCTTTGACTGGTTTAATTACTTTATGGGTCTGTTATGCATGCACATTTTCATTCAAATCATTCATCATAGCTACAGAAAATCTCTTTAAATTTTAATAATTTAATAATTGCCTCCAACTGGTTTTTGAAAGAATTTATATTAGGTGCCTTTTGTTTTAAGAAACTGGTAAAATCATTCCGAAAGGTAGCTATTCTGTTATAAAAACAAAACTTTCGCAGGTTGGTATTGCAAAAAGGTAAAGGTGGTCCCATAGCCTTGTGGCCGTAGGGGAGCGTGATGTTGGAGATCACACTTATCTTGGGCCAGCGTAATGAGGGTGATGCCCATCTCTCTCCCTCGCTGCTTTACCTTCCCCACCCTTAAGAGAGTATGTACTCAGTCACAGTTGAGTAAACTGGGGGCATTGTTATTTGTCGCTTCACGTTTTGCCGTCACCCATCCAAGTGCTAACCGCACTGGACGGTGCTTAACTTGCGACACAGTAGCGAGTGCTCCAACCACTGCGCTATCCGACACTCCGGTTAGTATTGCAGTGCTGTACAAAGATTTTTCTATCAGAATTTCGGGTTCTGTCACAAAACCGTGCTTTACAAAAGTTATTCCAATTTAGGTCATCAATGCCATGATAAATTTTAAAAAGGTGGATTAAATCTCCAGGTATTCTATGTCCACGTAAGGAGCGCAGTCCAAAATATCTCAGTCTGTAAAAGATTGAACTTAATCCAATACAACAGCTAAGTCTCTCTTCTCCTCACAAGATGCCACTTTTTTAATGTCACTGCTAACCTTCATCAAATAATCATACTCAGGATTATTCCTTCCAACATGCAAAACCTTACACTTCTCTCCATTAAAATGCAAATTCCATGTGTCGGACCACTCTTGCAAACGATCCAAAGCAAGCTGCAACACATCTTTATTGCTTGATTCGTTGTAGATTTTAGTATCGTCAGCGAATATTTTGCACATGCTACAAACAGAATCTGGTAAGTCATGTATAAAAATAGTAAACAATATAGGGACCAAAATGCTTTTTTGGGGTATACCAATCAGCACCTGTATTTTATCAGATATTGCATTTTCAACTTTCACCACTTGCTCTCTGTCATGTAAGAAATTCTTTATCCAGTTGGAAATGTTTACACATACACCATAGGTCTCTAGCTTTTGGAGAAGCCTTTAATGAGGATCAGTGTCAGATGTTTTTATAACGTCTAACTATATGGTGTCAGCCGTTTTTCTGTTGTGCTAGTAAGGAGGTTATATTATCTATAACCTCTCATAATTGAGTAACACGTGATTGTTTCTTTCTGAAACTATGTTGGCATTCAGTTTACAGACTATTCACAGTAAGATGATTAACGATCTCATCTCGGACTAGAGATTCTAAAACTTTGCATACAATTCAGGTTAGACTCCCTGGTTTGTAATTTCCTGCATCTGACCTGGAACTTAAAAAAAAGAAAAGCACTTACCTGTGCCGTTCGTCAATCTTGTGGTACAATACCTGTTGTGAGGGACATTTTAAATAAAATGCAAAGTGATTCCGGCAGCTCGTTACACCACTGTTTAAAAACTCTGGGAGAAATACAGTCGAGACCTTGAGTGTTTGAAGGATTTAGTTCTTCAAATTTTTTGTTGACAATATGAAGGGTTATTAGGTTGTGGTTTATAGTGCACCCATTCCATTTCACCCTGTACCAAGCAAGGGAATATTATTCACATTCTCTTTGACAAACACACTTGACAAAATTTTGTTCAAAGTCTCTGCCTTCTCATGATCTTCTGCAGCAAAGGTGATATCTTCCCTTTTTAAATGCACTTATTCCAGGATTATGATGTGCTTGTATTCTTTTTAAATAAAATAATTTTACTGTGCGTTTTTTGTTTTTAATTCTTTTCTTTTTTTAACCCTTAGCCTGCTGACATGGTTTTCCTGCTCTGTGCTAAAGAAAATTTTGACTTACGATTAAAAATACACATGCCTTATTATATATGCCATTGTTGCTAAACTATTACACCTAGATATATAAAAGTATATATATCAAATGAAAGGAAATTGAATAAAGATTCCAAAGAACAGACACAAAAAAGTGTAAGATTGTAGGTTAGTACAATTATGGGATGGAAAGTTAGGGGCATGAGCAAACAAATTCACTCTCACTCAACTGCACACCCATTCTTGAAGTCATATGCAAAGAACTGCAAAATAGAAATAAGATTTATTACCAAAAATTATGTGAGTTAAAATGGACTGTAATGAAAGCCTGATAAATACAGAAATAGTCTGTGTAAAAGGCACATAATATTATTATAGATCTAGTGAAAATAACGAAGTGTTTTTTCACCTACCATCGTCTGCTAAAGATTGAAGGCGGCGATCTTCTTCTTCGTCCGAATCGTAAGATTTCACTCCCTCCAGCCTCCGTCAAATAAACATCATCACCCGCATCAAAATCTTTATCCTCACTATCATCATCTAAGTTTTCTTCCTGGAACATTTTCGCCACCTCTTCTGCCATGTATGTTCTGCGTGCCATGATGGCGACGAACGAGGCGGAAAATTTCACCCACAACAAGACAGTGCTTCGACACATGTTTTCTGTTTGAAAATTACCTCTAAACCAAAAGATGTTTCTTTCCAAACCATTACAGTTGAAGGGAAACAACTTTTGTTTCATTATCATGACCAAGGATTTATTTTATAAACGCTTTTACCTCCCTTCGTACAACGTACGTAGACATCGCATTAGGCCGGCTTTAACTCTTTCCCTGCCAGGCATGTTTCCACGTTTGTGCCAGACATTTCTCTGGCACTGGAAAGAAAGTTCAGTACCTTAGGCATTTAAGCTACTGTTCTTTCAATAATAGTTGTTAAATAGACATATTTCATATCAAATTAAAGGTAAAAGAGTGAAGAATAAGAAAAAAAACCACAAAAATGTTAATTTGATTATGTTATTGAAATATGTGTTTTGAAAGCATGTTGATCTTTTTGAAATGATAAAATAAAATAAAAATATTTCTACATACCACAGTGATAAAACAAATCTGGAGGAATAATTCCAGTCACTGAATCAGCTTCACACACCAGAAAGAAAATTTATTTAGGATCAAAATACACTTTACAGTTTGAAATTATATTGATTATTAGCAGAGTTTGACACACTGTCGATTGTGCCCATCACAATGCTTCAGTAAAATGCACAAAAAACACTCTAAAAACGAATCAATTTGAAGAAACCACGCGCGTGTCGATCGAGAACGAAAGTAGAAAGAGTTATCTCTCTTTGGTTAAAATAAAACTTGGATTGGACTGCGCAAAAAAAACGGAACGAAACGGAATACTGAAATCGACGATATATCTTCGATTGGCACAAACATGGCGGCTCAGATCGACGATATATCGTCGATTGGCAGGGAAAGAGTTAAACACCTCGTACTATGTACATAGACAGTGCAGCCTAAAGGTTAAATGTGCTTTGAGGTAGCTGTAGCGCTTTACAAATAATATAGTTATTATTAAAATCTTTTATTTGATCATGTTATGGTGCAGGTCCAGGAGACCGAAAACATCGAGGACCACCAGACCACATGCATCACCACAGACCCAGCAGCGGTCACGCTCCGCCCCCTCCTGGCTACCCAGGAGCACCAGGACGACCCCCACGACCTGAGGGCCATCCGGGTCACCCAGGACATCCAGGTCACCCAGGACATCCAGGTCATCCAGGTCACCGACCTCCGACCGCTGACCAGCCCCCAGCCCGCCCTGGTCACCCTGGACACCCTGTTCGACCTGAGAGAGGGGTCAGGCCTGACCGACCTGGTCGGCCAGAGAGAGGAGATGAGAGCAGGTGAAGATACTAAGTTTCTTTTATTTGTTTACATTTGCTTGTAATGTATGTTTTGTTATGTACCATTTCCTTTTGTATATGAAGGGTAAGTTAAAGGTGTCCACCTAACCTTTGGGTCTTTGGGGAGGAAAGTGTTTGGGACCCTTTTCTCTAGACCAGCTTAGTGAGGGCTGTACCTATCTCCTCTCCCTCGCTGCTTTACCTTCCTTGGTTCTAAACAGATCCAGGTACCCATCCACAGCTGGGTGGACTGGGGTGTATCGTGTGCTTGTTTTAATCTTTTTGTGTCATTTGCTGTTGCCTTCCAAGCGTGGTCGCCCATCCAAGTACTAACCCTTCCCGATGTTGCTTAACATAAAACATGGCTAGCCTGTGCCCAAACCACTACATTACTGTGTGGGCCACTGTGTACATGAAGGCAAGAAATCGTTTTGTATCTTGTAGAATGGAGAGGATGGATCGGCCAGACAGAGCGGAGCGTGAGCGTGCTGCAGCTGGGATGGCAGTGGGGCGGCCGCCGAGGGAGCAGAGCAGTCGCCCACCCCCACCGTCTCAGTTCAAGGCCAAGGACCCGATGAAGATGATGGGACTGAAGGCCAACATCAAACTCAGCCTTGTCAACAAGGTATGTGTACAGCAAACTTTATGTCACCTTTCACAAAAGATACGAACAGACATCTCAATCGAAATTGACAAAAAAAAGGGAAAAGAAAAGCAACAACAGAAGAAGAGACGTGTTCATTATCCAGGTAGTCTATTTTGCTCCCTCCCTTCAGTATAATGGTATTGGCTGAAGCCACTCTAACAATAATGGAAACTAAAAAATGGATCTCCTTTCTGCCTTCTAATAGACTTCCCTTTGCATCACACGTTTGACTGATGAATGTGCTTGTTGTGTATGTAGGAACCTGTGTGACATCATACCTCAGCATATATGTGGGTTACAGATCACCGTGCTTTGAGTCTGCTTTAGCATAAAAAGCACTTATATATTGCATCCTGTTTGATAATACATTTAAAATGAAACTTGCTACAAGAGACATCGATCATGATGAACTGTAGAGCAGGGATCAGTTTACTAGCGCGCCCTGCGCCATTGACGCATAAAAATTAAAAATGACCCATCTACAATTCTTGCCAGGGGCCGACTGGCGCTTCGATTTTTGGTACCAGTGCGCCACCACAATAACAGTGCACTGTATTGGAGGCGACAAACGTGCTTTTGCTAAGGCAAGTTCAGCGATTGGCTATGAGGGCCCGGATGTTGATCTTTCAGCCAATAAGAAGTGTTGTACGATTCTTCCAAATCAGAATTTGCTATCCTTTGCGCGTATGTTGTGTCCGTGCAAGGAGGATTTTGTGTTTTTCTTTGTGCCGCTTTGAAAATACCCCCCGGGCCTCCCCCCCCCCCCCCAAAAAAAAAAATAAAATAATAAAATAAAATAAAAAAAAAACTAAACTTGAGGTAGGACAGTCTAGACTGTCGTTTGCTGCTGTTAAACCACAGTCTACCGCCGCTAATCCTACGCAAGACGATTGTGTGAGCCCTGAGTCAAGTCAAAATACCGAAGTGTCGGACGCAGATAGGCCTATGCGGTCGTGTTCAAGTTCAGTAAACTGATCCCTGTTCTAGTTAGTGTTTTGTTGGTAAACATGCTTCACAACACATGCACACTCACAATAATCTTTTTAGTTTTACTTTTTGTAATAATATCTCCAGGTTATCTTTTACATGTACGTAAATTACTGCTGAAATCATGGCCCATTGAAATTTGATCTGAGGGGCCCAATGGCCCATAGCTTTTTTGTGTCAGGCTGAACCCTGGTAGAGGGGTGGTTCAGTCTTATCTTCTCCTGTTGCTTTTTCTTTGATCAACACGCATGTTCTTTTTGTTATCTTCTGTTTTTCCTTCATCTCTATCTCATCAGCTGCTTTCTTTACTCTTTCTCGCTGGCTCTTTACTTGGTACTATGTCAGTTCTAATGAGGAAAAAGATGTCTAACCTTGTTTCGCTGGACTTGGTTTTTCTTTTAAGAAGTTGTTTGAATATTAGCCACATGCGGCTAGTAGAGCTAGATTTTCACTTGTTTTTGTTTATTTCCATATATATTGTCTTGATATTTATAGGCTAATGTATTTATTTATCTCTGTTGTATGTATGTATTTATCTCTGTTGCATGTATTTAATGGTCTGCCTATATGTATCTATGGTTTGTTTATTTGATAATTTGTTTATTGTTTTATTAATTGGTTTGATTATTGCTGTCAAAAAGTGTTTCCAATTCACTATCAATAACATGACGATGGCGTCAGAATGTGCATCCTGCTTTTCAGCAGTCGTCAGAGAAGCCAGTGGGCCCACCCTCACCCATGAAAAGACGGCCAACGGAGGCTGGTGACGGTCCTCCAGCCAAGCGACCCAATATGCAGCCTCCGTCTCCTGTCAAGATGCCTTCAGGTATGCCTGCTAGCATTTATTATTAGTCAGTCTTTATTGTCTGTTACTTCCTTTTCTTCTTAGAGGCCCTTCATTCCACAATTACTAGCACAAGTACAAATGTACAAGTGTGTTTGCATGGACATTTTTTTTTGGTTTGTTTTTGGGGATGGTGAGAGGCAATTTGTCACAGTAAACCCTGTGAGTTATGTATCACTGGATATATACATTCATGCAGTTTTTTTTTCTTACAAAATTTAGCACAGACTTTATAATCGGATTTGATGATTTTGTGATGATTTATTAATAATGGTTTGATATTTCTTTGCCAAGAGAGCTCGTGAGAAAATTTCTTGTAATTCAATATTCTGTCAAAAGTGTGTGGCAACTTTAGTATGGTGTTACACCCCAAATGTCAATTTATCCCCGATGCTTGAATCTGTGTAACTCCAGTTCCTATCCACGCAACCCATTCACTCAATAACAAAGCAAGAATTGTCGTTAAAACGTTTTCCAACTTTATTCAGCAAAAGTGGCAAACAGATTCAACAACTGCATTTAAAAACTGAATTTCTACTGCCATGCAAAAGCTACGTTTTATAAAATTTTGTAACACTCCAGGACGACGTAATCAATAACCAATCATAACACAGATGGCCACAGGAAACGTGCACTTTGTCTTCTTGTCAGAACATTGTAACACATTCTACGATGTAACACAGTGCACATTTTCTGTGGCGATCTGTGTTTTGATTATTTGTCGTCTTGTTCCCCTGTGGGTGTGCCGGGGGTTTCAGTATAAATAGTATCCCCACTGTCTCCTTTGTTCTTTCTCATTCCTACTCTGTTCTATCAATCTACTATACTATCTTCTTCGCTAGACCGGTCACCTACCTTTTTTCTTGAAAACTATTCCGGGACAAATACTCCTCATTTGTTTGTGAGGTCTGTTGGATCAGCTTGGGAATATTGGACGCTTTCTGCCAGGTGGTCACTGGGGCTTCCTATGATGTTATTATTTGGCAATGTAGGCGTTTTATACGTATGTGTTTTGTTGATATTTTATAAGGATGTTTGTATTCTATTTTGTTTTTGTAAACAGGGGTTCGATAAATTAGAGTATAGCCTCAGCGTCCCCTGCATGGGATCCCTTTATTGTAAAGTGACCGGCTGATGGAGTGCCTTCAGTGTTACCACTGGGGTTGTTTTGGCAGATCTTTTATGCAGATCAGGGGCGAGTCCCCTTTCAGCGAAGTTCTGGTCTTGATTTTGTGTTCCTGATTCGGCTTTACTGGTCCTGATTTGGCTTGGAAGAGTCCGCTGGACCTAAAGCAATAAGCATGTAATGTAATGTAATTGTCTTCTTGTTGCGGGAGAGATCTGGAACCTTCCGTCAGTGGTAAACGGGCAATTCCAGAAAGAGGTCAATATTACCACAACAATATGGACCTATAGAAACAAACCAACATTATGCCAAGCTTTTCCACCATCAGCATAGAACCCCCATCAAATGTAAACGAATGCTGTCATTGCACACTTCACAAAACCAAATGTTAGTAATGATCACGCGCTCCTCAATCATAACATATGGTCATTACCCATGGATAGCTTAATGCCTGCCGGAGGTATTTTGTAAATAAAAACTGCTTTGTTTTCTGTTAATTCCCCCTATTTATATATAGCCATATTTGTGTGTTTGCAGAGAAAGCAGTCAAACCAATGTCAGGCAGAGAGCCTCGGGCCAGGTCTCCTTCGGAGAGGATACCCCGGTCAGGCACCGCTGAAATCTCGGCCTCCCTCCCCACCCTGGGAGCTGCAGCCTCCGTCCTTCGCCCTAACACCCCCACGAAGATGCCCAGCAAACGACCTCCTTCCTCCAGGCCTGCCCATGGCCAGCCTCCTGGCAAATCTGCCCCGCTCCTTGCTTTTCCACCACCAGTGGCCAAGGCTAAAAAGAGTACGTCCTCACGCAGGGAGGAACTTCTGAAACAGCTGAAAGCAGTGGAGGACGCCATCGCCAGGAAAAAAGCCAAGATGCAGTGATAACGGCCAGACCTTTAGACCGGAGCAGCCAAGATGGCAGTGATATTGGTCCCCAAACCTTTAGGCTGCAGTTATTATGGTCAAACGCTCAGACAGCAACATCTCCTAGTGTCCAAGTCACAGCCAAAACTTTTATAGACTGTATCATCTATCACTATCATCAATGTTTTTCTCCTTTATGACATGTGATTACTAGTATCCGTTCAGTGTAATCGCAGTATGTTTGGATTTACTTCGTGGTGTTCAAAAGGTTGTTAGCATGTTCGGTAACACAAGTGTGCTTTGCTAGATGACATTGTGGCATCTTTTTTATAATTTTTTTAACAGGAAATAGTGTTATTGTCCATCTGATAATCTGTAGCAAAAGTTAACGCTTTGTTTCCTTTGACAGAAATGATCAGATGTGTGGCACCCTTTGGATAGGGATTAATGTAGAATTATACTTGTTTTGTAAGCTTTTGTTCCAGTAAAATTAATTTTGTTGCACAAACCAGAGATTAAATTCAGGTGAAAACAAGTATGTATGGGAGATGACGACACTTTTTGTGGGTTTTTTTCTTTAACATTTATATGAGCACATACATTTATTCCACATTTCAAGCAGCGATTTTCCATTTCAAGCAGTACGTGTTTCTAACATAACATACGTTGACTTTCATTAGTGTCAGAAAGTTCACAGTTTGTGATTTCAGTTTTGAACACTGACAAGGCTCCTCCTCCCTCCACACCCATCCATCCTCCAATTGTATCACTAATATCAATGTGTTAATATTTGTTTTGAGTCACACTGTTGATGATTATGATGAGACAGTGTGTAAATTATCTATCACCCATTTTTGTATTGAAAACTTGTTGTAGTTGTTGCTAAAGTAACTTTCAAAAGTCCTTAGGTAGTTTCAATGTCGGAGTGTGTAGTTGTTTTGGTGGTGGTGTGTATATTGCAAAGTGAAGTCTGAGACAGACAAGCAACAGAAGTTGGTGTCAGTTGTAGTTGCCAGCGTACCAATATTGTATAAGTGGTCCATAGCTGGGTGGTTAGAGCGTTTGACTGACCATGATCCAGGTTCCAGTCCGGTGGGGAGGCAAAAGTAAAAGTGACTATTTTTTTTAACTGTCCCTTTTAGCAGTAGGATTGCTTTGGTGGTTCAGCGTTGATTTTAGGCTCCTACCCTCTTCTTCCCTGTGGTGGTCATACCCGTCTGAGGTATCACCAAAAATGGGTGCAGACTTTAACATCCCCGTCTGAGGTATCACCAAAGGTGGGTGCAGACTTTAAACATCCCCGTCTGAGGTATCACCAAAGGTGGGTGCAGACTTTAACATCCCCGTCTGAGGTATCACCAAAGGTGGGTGCAGACTTTAACATCCTCGTCTGAGGTATCACCAAAGGTGGGTGCAGACTTTAACATCCCTGTCTGAGGCATCACCAAAGGTGGGTGCAGACTTTAAACATCCCCGTCTGAGGAATCACCAAAGGTGGGTGCAGATGTTAACATTCCCATCTGAGGTATCACCAAAGGTGGGTGCAGACTTTAACATCCCCGTCTGAGGTATCACCAAAGGTGGGTGCAGACTTTAACATCCCTGTCTGAGGTATCACCAAAGGTGGGTAAAGACTTTAACATCCCCGTCTGAGGTATCACCAAAGGTGGGTGCAGACTTAACACCCCCGTCTGAGGTATCACCAAAGGTGGGTGCAGACTTAACATCCCCGTCTGAGGTATCACCAAAGGTGGGTGCAGACTTTAAACATCCCACGTTCGTCCTTTCAGTGGACCATAGTTCACTGGCAGTTTTGGAGTCAGAATGGACCTTTTGGCGCTATTGGGCTGATAATCAGCTTATAGAGGCAGTTGATTCTCTGACTCTCTTGTTTAGTGCAAACTAGCCTATTGCTCTTGTGAACAAAGAACAATAGTTTCCGAAATTATGTCTCTATCCTTTGTTAGTGGGTGCCCCCCCCCCCCCCTCCATCCCCACCACCCCTCACCCACCCCCGAAAGAGAGAAATGTTGGATGTAGACTTAAGTTTTTTAAAATTGTATTTTGAGTACCTTGTTGTAACTTTACTTTATTCAGAAACCAACAACAATAACTGGATGATGACTTGGACAGTTTATTGCAATCAAATGAAACTAACACATGTTTTTGTCAAAGGAATCTTGTTTCCCGCTACCACTACACCCACCCCACCTACCTGTCTCTTCCACCTCTGTTCTGTTATAGACAACATTGCTGTGGCTATTATGTAGTCTATTATAGACAACATTGCTGTGGCTATTATGTAGTCTATTCAACACAATTGTTAGTGACCCCCTCATTTAGTCCTCATTGTCCCCTTCCCCAATATAGTTGTTGGTATCACTTTGCCACATGGAAATCTAATGCTGCCGTAGCACTTGTTACTATTACTAAGCTAATGAGAGACGTCAGTGTTATTTCTTGGCCTAATAATAATAATAATTAGCATTTGTAAGGCGCCTATCCTGCGGATCTAGGGGCCTGATTTTCATTTCTGAAAGTTTGTTGAGAATGGGTTGGTTGGTTGGTCAGAATGGACATGCATGTCTGCTTGTGCTAGTGACTTTGTACCTCCGGCTTGTGTTGTGAGTGTATTGGATGCATTGATGGAGTAAGGCTTTTTAGCAGGCAGGGTTGTGTTTATGTTATTAGCGGACAGTTCTGGAGCAGCGTGATTAAGCTTTTGGGGGGCTTTGGATGAATCTTTTGCATGGAATTCAATTATATATGAGTTTCCTTATCATTGTTGGAAGATAATGGCGCAAAACGCCACATGTTGTTTCGGCAGTTTTGTTAGCGATTTTGAGGTTTTTTTTCCATTTTCTGAATGTCACTTGTGTGGGTCCGTTTGTGTGCTAGTCTGAATGAGTATCTGTGTATGTGTTGGTACTGTATGGATTGGCATAGTCCAATAGTGATTATTAAATGTGAATGAAATTTTTTTTACTGTTTTTCTGCCCTTTTCTATCTCCACTAGGGAATAGAATGACAAATATCTGTACAGCATATCACTATTAATGTTGCTTATAACTACTCAAACTAAACAGGACATATGAGTCAGCAGGTGAAAACTTTTGGTTGTTTTTTGTTTTTTTTTTTAACTTTAACCATCATAAAACTTTCAACAAATATTTTTTTTTTTAAAAGACTTTTTTTCTAATTAATTGTACATGTTTGAAGAAAACGTGAGTTAACAGCTGTTTGAAAACATACATCAGCAGCTGCTATTTACCAAGACTGACAGTCTTAAAAGCTTTTCTGTTGAGGAGAGTAGATTCAACAAACATTCACATTCGCGTGTCAAGTTTGGCTAATAAATGGAGGTTATATTTTTGCATGGCATATTAATCATGCACTGATAGGCAGTAATTGTCTTTTGTCGCTGATTGGTTGGTTCATAAAACACAACTAAATACTTCAAAAACTCTATGATTGCACCATCGCCAGTGTGCAAATATTTTATGTTGCGTACTGTGGCAGCTAAATTGCTGCATGTAGAATGTTTATAGTTTAGGTTGCCTGCGCTATTAGTTGTATTTTACCCCCACATCCTCCAAACTCTCACACAAAACTAGTTTTACCTGTACTACAATGGAAGTGTAAACCGTTGATTCATTACAAAGTTATAATACCGTAACGACCTTTTACCCCTTTTAAAAGCCATGGACAGTACAGCAAATGTTAAACTTTGCATCACAGTTGAAAAATACCTCCACAGTCAAACGATTGACACTGGCAGCTCAGTGTGCACACATCACACTATTCAACAGCAGTTGCTGATGTCCAACTAAACTTTTTTTTTTTTAAATTGGCACACTGAGCGTGTTATAGTAAACCCCAGTCATCATCTACATCAATCATGGCCATCTTCAAAGAATGTAACATTATCCCCCCTCGTCCCTCGTCTTGGGTGGCGTTGCTCTGTGGCTGCCACCTTTCACAGAGAAGGCAATCCAAATTTCACCTGCATGGGTGATACATAATATTCTTACAAATCCTAAAGAAAAAATTGTTGGTGGGGGAAAGGGGGGAAAGCGCGGTCAAGACTGTTTATATACAACACACACTGTGAACTGTGTCAACAGATTCATGTATACTTGCTATGTCTGTTGTGTTAAGAGTAAAATGCATTTTCATTTTGTATAAAAATTTCACATCATGTGTCTGTGCTTTTTTTTTTTTGTTGGGTGTGTGAGGGGGGGAGGGGGGATAAAGAGGGGGTGGGGTGCTTTTTTAATAAAAACAACAGATTGTATTTAAATGTTTGAAAAATGAGATATAAATGAAAAAAGATAAACTTAAAAAAAAAGAGTTGCAATCTTTTGAAGGCAGTAGTTTTGGTTGTGTGTGTGTGTGAATGCCAAATATACTTTGTAGCGTTTTTGTGTTAGTACGTGTACATTGCATTGCAATGTCTTATTTTTGGTATTTTTTACTGTTGTGGAGGGGTTGTATAATGATAGCGTGTTTTTATTGCTCCATTGTTTTGTCACCTCCGTGTTTGTAGCGTTCATGTCAGCTGTGTTTTTCATTGGGTGTAAGTTTTTTTTTTTTTTATCATGCTTGACATGAGTGGTTATTTTTCATATGCTGCTACACACTCTTTTCAAAAAAATGGTTTGAAATGTATCCTTTGCCTCTTTAACTACTACCACCACATTTCTTTTGCTCATCTTGGACATCACATTATGTCGAAGATAAATTGTGCAGCCTGACTTTTCTTTGATTGCATCATGTTCGTTCATTTTGAGTTCTGGCACACCAGTTTTTGCAGACATCAGTGGTTATCTTTTCTTTGATAAATGTGAAAAGTGTCAGATGGTTGATGTATGTTGTTTATTCTCAAAACCTGTTGCAACATCTTTTTCTGATTATCACCCTATCTTAGTTTTATGTATCACCATGTTCATTCACTTGCAGACGCCTTAATGTAACAGTCCTTCCTCTTCATTTTCTATGCCATTATAGCTTTTCTCATCTGTGCGTTGAACAGATTTATACTTTGGGGGAGGGGGGAGGGGGAAGCACAACATTAAACCTTATTATTATTAGTTTTATGTTTATTAATCTTTCAAGTCAAAAACAGTTGGCCGTGCAGCTTTTCATCTTGAGGAGAAACAAGTTTGTAAAGGGTTTGAGGCAACATTTATCTTGAAAAAGTTTATTTTCTTCTTCCACCTTCCCTCATTTTTTTCTCTTCTTCTTTCTTCAATAATGGTATTGGATGGAGTCAGTCAAAAATAAAAATCAATTTATTTCCCATCTAATATAATCGTGATCTTGTCAGGTCGCTGAGCTTTGAGTTCAGTTGAAGAAAAAGTCGGTGATAGCATCCTACATTATTTTTCCCCATTTTCTGGCAGTGACAGTAAAGTGCCGTGCTTTTGTTTTTCTTTAAAGACCTTACCTTTCTCATTTTCGAACACACCGTCTCATAATTAGGTTGAGGGAATACATCGCCGTCCTCATTCTCCCTGATCCTGTTTCCATACCAGTCAGAAAAAAATGCCTCCTCGCCACACACATTTAAAAAAAAAAAAATCCAGCTTTTTGCAAGTCTGAGTCCTAAATAAAAATGACGTTTAAAAAAAAAAGTATTTCCGCCGTCTTTGCAAAACTTGCAGAACCTATTTCAACTATCACAACCAAACTTGGTAAGATGGTGTATATCCATGAGATCTCATAAATGATCGGTGAATGAATGACTTCACTTCAAGGTCAAGGTCACAGGATCAACAAATGTTAGTCCAAAAATGACAATTTCTCAACAAATTTCATTTTTCTAAGTTGTTAATATTGAACTTATGATTCTTTGATGCGTGATAGGTATCAAGGAGACACACATCCAATGCTCATTTGGTCAACCTCACCTCAAGGCCAAGGTCACTGGAGCTGTCCAAACTATGTATAGGTACTTTGAAGTGACCTTGACCCTAAACTATGAAATATATAAAGTTTAGACTTGTATTTAGAATTGAAAGATTGATTTTTCAGACAGTTTTTTAAATAATATTTTTTCGTATTTTTATTTATTTATTTTGTTGCATTGATCTTGAAGGTCTGTCGTTTTAGGCCTTGCAAAAATATAACAAAAAATAGGCCATCATACAGTGGAATTGCTGTTAAACCCATAGTATGCAACAACATTGGGTTATTGATCCGACATAAGCATGAGAGGTCACGTGAAGGTCAAGTCATCCCAAGGCTTGTTTTGGCTTACTACAACTTTTGCTATAGTTTATTTGATACTACATGAGTGTATTTGAAGCCGGAAGTCAAGGTCATCTGAAGGTTAAGAGAATAGAAAGATCACAGAGTCGGTATTACTTTACATTTTAATGAACTCTTTCATTTTGTTTTTCTGGGCAGTCATTTTCATTTTAAAAATTGCAATTTTTATAGGAGTATGTGAGTCATATGGGCTAGTTTTTCTTTTTAAAAGTGTTGTACTTCTTTCCGTTCTTTTGCCCAAGCAAGATGCATTTATAAAACTACAATATTTTCTTTGTGCGCGTTTTTTAATTTATTTCTGCCTCGTCTTGCAAGAGTTTTTCTTTGAATTCTTTTCATATTATATGTAGGGCCAAACACGAAATTGTTGATATAAATTATCATCTCATTTTTCGTGCGTTTATGGTCTTGTTTTCATGGTTTTTGATTTATGATGTAATCTGTATAAAGCAAAAGGTTGACAAGTCATTATTATATGTATTCAAAGGTCTAAAAAAGTTGTATTGGTTTTGTTTTAATTTGTACAGATTGTTTGTATGTTTTGTAATGTATGTCTGTGACAACTGCCAGATGAAAATAAATATTGAATACATTTGTCTTTGTTCCATGAGTATGTTTTCTTGCTCAACTATTTTCAGTTTCTTTCTGGATCTGGATCTGGTCGTATAGTTGCAGGAACCAATGTCGGTTATCTTTGCAACTGGGGGAAGCGCATGATTTATAAATTCGTGGCCATAATATAAAGGCAAGGTGCACAGCTAAAACATAAATATTCTCAGTGTCTTTAAAAGCTGGCTAAAAACAGATCAGTGTGAGCGTTCAGCGGAGGGGGGGAGGGGGGGAGAGCCCTGACACCTTCGTCGCCGATGATGCTGCGCCGGCTGGTCGGGCTGGTCTGGCTGGCAGTTCTGTGTCACTCAGTTGATTCCACTCAGCTACAGTACGGACAAAAAAGGAATTTCTGTACTGGTCAGTCTGTTCTTTAATCTTGCTCTCAGTCAAATAAAAACACCCAATTTAGGACTCTGGTTTGGCTTGCAGCTATGCGAGTCTATGTCTCCATGCACATATGTGTGAGTGGAGTCCTAGTAAAAAAATTACATTAAAAAAATAAGAAGAAAAAAAACCCAACATATATATCTAGGTTTAGCGTACTGCAAAGAGCCGAACCAAGACCACAAAATCAGACCACAACTTGGTTGAAAGAAGACTCGTCTATGATCTATATAAAAGATCAGCTGAAACAATCCATGGTAACACTGAAGGCACTCCACCAGCCTGTCACTTTACAATAAAGGCAACCCATGCAAGGGAGGCTGAAGGTATACTCTGATTTATCGAGCCCCCATTTACAAAAACAAAATAGGATATAAACATCATTATTAAATATTAACAAAACACATACATTGAAAATGCCTACATAGCTAAATAATATCATAGGAAGCCCTAGTGACCATTTGATTTGGCAGAAAACTTCCAATATTCCCAAGCTGATCCAACAGACACATACAAATGAGGAGTTTGGGGAGAGTTTTCAAGAAAAAAGGTAGGTGACTGGTCTTGCAAAAAAGACAGTGTAGTGGACTGATAGAACAGAGTAGAAATGAGAAAGAACAGAGGAGAGAGACAACTACAGTTGGAATTTAAAGCACTAAATTTCCAGAAAGTGGGGATACTATTTCTACAGAAACCCCTGACACGCCCACCTGGACTTTTGGACCTGTGTGACAAACGAAGAGAGAGGAAAAGGAAAAAAACCCATCTCGCAGGGAGCTGAGGCCTACCGAAAAATCAACAGTGACATCCGAAAAGGCATGCACACAACAAAGGAGAACTGGATAGAAGATCAATACCAGGAAATAGAGGTCAATCTGAACAAGAACAACAGCAAGAAAACCTACCAGACTGATGTGGCTGAGAGGTGTTAAACAGCCCAAGGTCTCTGCGATCCAAAGCAAGTCTGGTTTGTGCTTTACAGAACAAGAGGTCTTTGATAGATGGACAGAGTACTTCTCTGACCTTTACAACCACACACCAAACGGAGATCCATCAGTACTAGCATGTCCCCATAACTGAGAAGCAGAAGTCCTCCCAATTCTCTGAGAAGAAGTTGAAGATGCAGTGTAATAGCTGAAGAAGGTGAAGTCAGCGAGAATTGGACAACATACCAACAGAATTGCTTCAAGCAGGGGAGAAGAGTTGGTTGACGTTCTTGCCATTATCTGTAAGAAGATTTGGCTGATTGGTGAGTGGCCAACACCATGGAACCCGTCGCTTGCCATCACTCTTGAAAAAAAAAAAGGTAACCTTCAGGAGTGTTAAAACTACTGCTCCATCAGCCTGATCAGCCATCCCAGCAAAGTCCTCCTGAAAATAATACTGAAGAGGTTGAAACCCCAAGCTGAACAAATCATAGCTGAAGAACAAGCAAGATTCTGGGCAGGGTGAAGTACCACTGAGCAGATTTTCAAACTCAGAATAATCTGCGAGAAATACTTACAGCACCAACAACACCTATATATCATGTGTTTGTAGACTTAAAGAAAGCGTTAGACCGAGTCTGGACTGTAGTTCTGTGGGCAACCATGAGAGTGTGCAACATAAGCACTAACATTATTGAAGTCATCAAAAGCCTGTGTGACAAGGCTACCAGTGTGCAGTCCTCCACAACAGTGCCATTGGGAACTGGTTCAGAACAACAATCAGCATGCGTCAAGGATGCCTACTCTCTCCAACATATCTTCCTGGAGCGCATCATGTCAGATGCCCTTGCAGATCATGAAGGCAGTCAGCATAGGGGGTAGAGAGTAGAGCAATCTCCAACCTCCATTTTGCAAATGACACTGATATAGATCGGTTGGAGAGAAACAAGAACTTAACCAGCTGATACAGATGCTTGACACCACCTCCAGAGCCATTGGAATGGAAATAAGTGCAGAGAAGACCAAAATGATGACCAACAACACCAATGGCATCAACACTGACATCAAAGTCCAGGCCATTAATCCCTCCACACGGTGCATAGCTTCAAATATTTAGGAGCATTTGTATCGGTCAATGGGTCCAGACAGGAAGTGCTCTCCAGGATTGCACAAACAACTGCTGCCCTGACAAGGTTGAAACCCATTTGGAAAGACAGGACCACCAGTCTACACTCCAAGGTAAGGCTGCTACGCACCGTTGTCATCTCCATCTTCCTCTCTATACTCTTGCAAAACATGGACCCTCACAGCCAACCTACAACGAAGTATATAAAGCATGGAGATGAGGTGCTACAGAAGACTTCTGGGCATTTCCTATACCCAGCACATACATCACCAATGAAGAAGTCCGACAGACCCCATCACACAAGCCATTGGACTACGCGATGACATGCTCACAGTGGAGAAGAAATGGAAACTCCGAGGGTATGACCAAGTCACCAGAGCATCAGGCCTTACAAAGACCATCCTGAAGGCACGGGGCAAGAAGGCAGAAGAAGAGTAAGACAGAAAAAGAGGTGGAATGACAACATTCGAGGCGAATATTACAAAGTGTGTCCACCCCTTGCTATCTGCCTTGTACACAGTGTTTATCTCCAGGACATACGAACTCTAGAGTCTGAGTGCAAGTGTACTCTAGAGCGCTTGTGTACTCAAGAGAAAGTCTACTTCTCTTTAATAATAACATACGCCCTCCTGATGTTTGTGCAACCGCTACTTTGGCTGACTTTGGCATTCTCAAACGCACCAAACCACGGAGATCGAAAGCCGGAGGCAGAAGAAAAATAAGAAAGATTGCAGTGCTGGCGCTGTCACCTGCCGCTGTTGCCATGACACCTGACAGTCTTCATCCCGACTGCTGGCCGCCCGGCGACTTTTCTCCTCCACCCTCACCACCACCATCGTGTGCTAACACAAGCAGTCTGGTTCGCATTGCCACCGCCAACATCGACGACAGTCGTCGCTCCCCTCATCTCTCTCTTGCTGTTTTCAACGCCCAAGCTCTCGGCACCAGAAGGGATTAAGCGCTCCGCCATTAACTTTTTCATCGTTGACCACAACGTCGACATTTTTGCCGTTTGTGAAAGCCCGCTGGCGATGAAGCTAAATGCCGCGACGTTGCTCCTCCTACCGCACTCTCTCTTTCCCTCGCTCGACACGTGGGGGTGGTATCGCCTTTATCGTGTCTGAGCATCTCATGTCCTTTGCCATCACAAAGACAGACTTTCCTTTTCAGCACCAGTCCTTTGAACTCGCCCAACTCACACTCACCCTCCCTCAGCACACCTTCTACCTCCTTACCCTGTATCGGCCACCTCCCAGCCCGAAAAATCGCCTTAATGATTCCCTGTTTTTTGACGAATTTTGTGATCTTGCGGCGTACTGTAACAATCTGAGTGGTTTTTACATTATCACAGGTGATTACAACTTTCACTTCGATCAACCTTCTCATTCTCGAGGTCGGACATCCGGGTCATAATCACGTGACTTTAGCATAGCAACAGTGGCTTGGGGGAAAAAGCCCCTACTTTCAATACAGAGAAGATGCCGAAAAATTGTTGCGTACAAGGCTGTATAGTCAATATTTATAAGAATCCGGACCGGAAGTTTTTTATGATGCCCATTGAAAAGATGAGACGCAAAAAATGGCTTCTTGCTATCGGAAGAGCGCTAGTTCAGTTGGATGGAACAGTCAACAGAGACAAGTTGTGGTCGCCGAAATCTTCTGACGTTTACGTCTGCTCACTGCATTTCATTACAGGCACGAGTTGTAGGCTAGTATTCCACCCGTTGAAATTATAAAAAGAAATAAATCGTAAAAATTCACAGGTAAAGATTATTTAATCACAGTGGGTGACGGTCAAGTATGTTGTGAACAAGAGAAAGACTTAGGTAAATTACCTTTGATACTAGGCTATAGCAGGGCTATTCTGACTTCACACTTGGTAAATTATCTAATAGACTAATATTTCAATCTTTTCTCGTAGGATAAATTTTGAATTTTGGGCAACACTAGTTTAGTTTAGTTTAGTTTAATAGATTAACGTCCCCGGACACATAAGCGTACAGGGGACGATGATGGGCAACACTTTTTTTGTGTGTGTGCTCTTTTTTGTACGTGCTCAGTTGCTGCAGACTGTCTTTTAAACAAAGGGTACCAAATAATGTTGCCATATTCAAAATGGGGTCTAACCAAACATAAATTATAAAAATATAAATTAAATATAAATTAAATATTAATTAAATTAAATCAAATATAAATTATAAAAATGTAAAAGATTGACTTGGTAAATCAATATAATAATATATACTTATAGAAAACTTCGTTTAATAATACCAAGCAAATTATTTGCTTTAATAGCTTTGGACACTAATATGGATATAAAAACCTAGCTTAGTAATATAGTGTCAAAAGTAATACTGAAGTCTTTCTCTTTCTTTTACATTATATGACAACAAAACTTGTCTGTCACCCACAGTCATTAAATAAATTTTACTGGTATTATTATTACCTATATGAATTACTTTAGATATCATTAAAGTAAAGCTGTAAGGTTTCACAACATATTTGAAGTTGAATTAAATCCCTTTGTAAAAAATATGATAATTTTAATTTTAAGGTAGGCTAGTTTCTCTGAGTATGGAGAAAAAAGTAGTAGCCTGCTACTCCCTTCTTGCTTTATTTATAAAGTATTATTCTTGTCAACCAAATAAATGTTTGTTAAATTAATGACTCAGAAATTGTACTTTTAGTCATGCTGTAATATACTTTGTTGAATGTTTTGATCAAAACATGCGGCAGTGAGAAATGTAGAGAGATCAGAGTATCTAAAAGATGATATGGCATCTAATGAATTAAAAGAGAAACTAAAATGCTGATTATCTGATCCGCTGGCTATAAATGTAAGTACAACGTGATACGAACATAAGGAAGCCAGAAATGTAGGCTATAGATAGCGGGGTTTTTTTTTTTTTTTTTTTTTTTTTTAGTTTCCAACTTAAAGTCACCATCCAAATCGTAAAGGTAACTAACTCGTTAATCTTTCATTTCCGGAATTTTGAATGTCTGATTTTTACACAGCCTTTTTTGTTCAATGTTTTGTCTTACGAGTAATAATGCTCTGAAATGTTATAAGGTATAGTGTTCTTTATTTTAATATACAAATAAGCTGCTAAAACGACCAAAAAAAGTGGTCTACGCTCCCCCCTCCCCCCTTCCTTTAAACTGAACTATTTATATGGAAAAAAGCAGCATTTCATATCATATTATTTACCGCCAACAAGAAAATGAAGTTCTTTCTACAAATAAAAGTAAATTAACTGAGCTTTTGTCATCTAAGTTTAAAATTGTGGGGGCTATAACAGGTGATTGCCAGTCAATGAACTAAAGGCAAAGACTAGCATGCCTGGAAAAAATGGAAACAACTCTTGTCTTAGTCCAAGTGTACATCATTAAAATAAAATCAGCAGTATTATCTTAAACTATTAAAAGTTGCAACACACAACAACAACAACAACAAAATTATAATCACACTTACAGTCCTTAGTACATTTTCAAGAATTCTTACATGTGGTTATCAATACCACAAAAACCTACATCAAAGTTTATATCACTTATCATATCAGTGTGCAGTAATTCAAGTAAAAATGCATGTGATTTGTGCATGAATAATAGGATGTATATGTGTAGGAGTCTAATCATTTGTTTCATGTGAATGTGTAAATATCATATGAATACATGTACATGGAAGGTGTATGAGTGTGTGTGTGTGCCTTTATTGTGGGTGTGCTTATGAACTACTGTTTATACTCTAAACTAAAGAGCAATTTACTACATCATTCATTATAGTGATAGATAATATTTAAAAAAAATAAAACATTGTCTTCTTTAAATCAAATTTACATAAACAAAATTTTATTAAATAGGCCTAACAGATTCATTTACTGTAGGCTTCACCTCAGTAAGCCTAATACAACTTTCAAAAATACTAATATAACTAAGGACTAAAAATAAAATCATTCAAACAAGTTTTTGCCTGTTGCAGTGTCAGTTATTGAGTTACCTTTCACTTTCTCGTCTTGATCTTTATTTTATTTACTACATGTATTAAGTTGTACACGTCAGTGTACTCGATCGAAGGCCACTGATTGGGATCATTCACCCATGCGTCTGCTGGAAGTTTATACGGTCGGGTATCCAATCCTGTAAGCTGCATTTTGATCAAATACCGCTCTCTTGCTTCTGATGAAAGCTCCTCTAAATATGTAAACGACATGGTAGTGGAAAATTGCTGACTAAACTTAGGCGAAACCTAATTGCTCTTCAATATCTTACACCGACTTCCGTCAAAGCTTTCCCCCAAGCCATCATGGCGGCTAGTGTTGTCAAGTTTGTCACGTGACTTGTGACGACACGCCGACCTCGAGAATCCGTCTACTGCCAAGATCGTTGATATACTTGACACTTTCGGCCTAGTCCAAGCAGTCCACGGCCCTACACATATACGGGGCCACACGCTCGACTGGCTCGTTTATCGTGCAGACCAACAATTGCTACAGTCTATATCCATCGATCAAACTCTGCCCTCTGATCACTACTGTATTTTAGCTCAGCTCCACCTCACTCGACCGTCTCTTCGACGAGTCTTCGTCCAAGCTAGGAACTTAAAAGCTGTAGACTTATGCGCCTTCGATTCAGATCTTCAGGCTAGACTTGCCGCGTCTCCCCCTTCGTCTGCTGACGGACTGCATAACTTGCTTGTCGCTCTCCTAGACCGACGCGTCTCTCACCGCTCTCCATCTCCTTGGTTCTCCGCTGTTGCACCCCAGCTGCACGACGCCAAACGTGAAAGACGCCGAGCCGAGAGACAGTGGTTAAAGTCTGGCTTGACAGTTCATAAACAAATTTTTCAGGCCACTAACAAAGCCGTTACAAACATAGTTCATGCGGCCAAGGTCGCATATTACAACTCCAAAATACTCTCTTGTTCATCCTCAAAAGAACTGCATTGCATCACTAATACCCTTCTAGGGAAATCAAATTCACCCTCACTTCTTTCTAACATTTCTCCCTCCAGCCTTCCACAAGCTTTTTCAGAATTTTTCGACAGCAAGATCGCTACACTTCGTCAGTCCCTAGACTCACTGCCTCATAATGAGCTATCACTCTCCGACCCTCGATCCCTACTCCGGCCCTTCATTTTCTTCTTTTCACCCCGTCACTGAAGTCACAGTCAGGCATCCAAACTTGCGAACTTGATCCCCTCCCTTCCTCCTTTCTCTTTCACTGTCTTGACACTCTTCTCCCACACTTCACTGCTGTTATCAATGCCTCGCTCTCTTCTGGATCCTTTCCCACCTCCTTCCAGGGCCGGACCTGGGAAAAGTTGAAGGGGGGGTTACAGATTCAGCGAAGGCGCGAAGCGCCGAGCCTTCTAGGGGGGTCCGGGGGCATGCCCCCCCGGGAAATTTTTTTTTTCAAGGATGCAAAATGGTGCAATCTGAACCTTGAAAAAGCCATTTGTGATGGTCTGGGACTTTGAGCTTTTTTAACAATTGAACTGACAAACTCTAGGATACAAAAATAATCCTCTGCCCCTTCCTTAAAAAAACAACAACACACACACACACATTTATTTATCAGCAGAGATGTTTTGTATACTATTATTATTCACTACTTTTTGTCGATCGGTAACGGTATAAAGCTTTACCTTGTAGTTTATGAACATCACAGCCCTGCTTTCATTTTCAGTCTTGCTGCACAAGGTTCCTCGGCATTAGTACCATTTGTTACAGTTCACCTTGAAGTCAATATCAACATCCCTGTGCACTTTCAGTAAAGCAAGTCCATTGAGCCTCTGTTGCCCCATTATGGAGCGCAGGTAGTTTTTCAGGTTGCGCAACTGACTGTTTGAACGCTTACAATCGGCAGTAGTGACAGGCAGGGTGCAAAGGTACTTTAGCATGATGAACAGGTTGGGATAAAAATCCCTGTCACAATGTTTCAGTGCTTCTGATGCTGTGGATGGGATGATAGCTGTCGCATTCTCAGCAGCACTTCGCCATTTGCAAACCCACCGTTGGTATTCTGCATCAAGGGTAGCGTTGTCTGGTAGGCCAGACTCCCACAACATTGCCAGTGTCTTCATCCCTTCTGGAACTTGCATGAAACCATCCTGGTTGTCTATTAAAGTGCTTGGCACCAGACAGAGACCATCAATTGCTAGGTCAGCATTTTTTAACCTCGAGTCCAATTCGGTTGACAGGTGTTCCAAGAAAGGAATGGCAATGCTAATCTTGAAATATTCTTCTAGAGTGGCCGCAGGTTGGTTGTCACGGAGAGTCTGTCGGGATGCTTGACGAGGAACAATAACATCAGTTGTCAAAGCATTTGCCATTTTGCTAACTTCACCAAACCAGGCAACGAACGCTGTGTTCATAATTATCAACTTAGCATCTTAATTAATATATCTAAAAAGTCGTTTTGGGGGGATTAGGGCAGTATCAAGGTGAAGGTGCATGCTGGAAGAGGCTTGCGGCCAGAACAGGAAAATATGGCTGCATTTACTCATTTAGGCGTAGGGGTTGGGTTACTTGGTCGTTTCAACGGGAAAACGCTTTGGACGTTTCAACGGATCCCTTGAAATGGATTTCCGTTGAATTGTCTATAATAACCACTGAGCTCGAGCTCAGTGATAATAACTCTTTGTACCTTGGACCAAAAGTGACTAAAAACTGCAATGTTTTTAAAACATTTATTTTAAAATTGAAACTCTTTGCATTAAATAAAATCTTTTTTTTTTTTTTACTTTGGAGGGGGGGTTTCGGAACCCAGGTAACCCCCCCCCCCCCCCCCTGGATCCGGCCCTGTCCTTCAAATCCGCTATCCTTAGACCTCTTCTTAAAAAACCTTCCCTAGACCCCGATAATCTGAAGAATTACACAGCTTGCTCTTGTCTCGTCTTCGAAACTGTTTTGGTCTCGCTGATTCTGTTCTGTCTTGGTTCGAGTCATATCTCTCGGATCGTCGTTACCTGTGAAAGAATTCAGTAACATTCACTGCATAGCAAGCGCCTGTACTGAGATTCCCCACGTAGACAAAATAAATGTATGATCTAAGGATATACCTACGTCACTAGTTGTTTGAGAACAACCCGTCTGGAACATAGTAATAACGTCACACGCATTCTCATTGGTTAGTTGGCAGAGAACGTGATAAAAAGAACATGCGAATAATACATCCGGGCATCTGAGTACGGAAACTGTCAGATCTGAACGGACTGCATTTTCGCCGAAGAGCTTAGAAGAAGCAGGTCCAACCGAATATTGCGACGGTTCCTGTGTCGCAAGCTACTGACCAGGCTGATTAAGTTGGCCACTTCGACCTAGCACGGAGGTAATTATATTCAGTTCATTCGAACTGAAAAAGTGCAACGTAGAGCCACGAAGCTCGTAAAGGAGTGTTGTAACATGTCGTACAGTGAGCGTTTACAGTTCTTAAAGTTGCATTCTCTAAAAGGTAGACGTGTGCGTGGTGACCTCATCGCGACATACCAAATTTATCATAACCATGTAGACCTGAGATGGGATTATTTCTTTGAGAGTACACACAGTTCAAAAACAAGAAACGCTGAGGGAAAGGTCTTTATTAAACAATGTGATACTAACTTAAGGAAATATTGCTTTAGCTATCGGGTTGCTAATTTTTGGAATAACCTACCACCAAATTTAAAAAATGCACACTCAACTAACATCTTCAAAAATCTGCTTGATGCTAATGCTAAATTTGTTGATCTATTTATTGAATTCGATTGAATTCAAGAGAGGAAAATTTTAGCACCGAATGACCATGACTGCTTTAAGAATGTAAAATACAAAGATGGGGCGTACACAGGCTTCACAGCCTATACCCAGCCTCTACTACTACTACTACTACTACTACTACTACTACTACTACTACTACTACTACATTCGAATCGCCCGGCTATATATGTAAACCGAGATCTATTGCAAAGTTGCTTACCACTCATGCAGATAGATAAGACTGCCTGTTCATTACTTTGCAGTTGCATCGTGTAAAACCCGGCCATCAATCGAACCGAGGCAAGCGAATGTACCACTTCCTTGGACGCCGAGTCGACAGGAGTTAGCTGTTTCTGGACCTTCCTACCGGAGCGTCCCTCGCTACTCTGAGAGCCGAATATTCTCGACGGATTACCAAGATAGTCCCGAGCTGTTACGTAAACTGTGTTTAATATTTATATGCTCCAGTTCGCCAGCCAGTTTATCGCCAAGTCGATTACTGATGCCATGATCATTTAGTTGGAGAAACGAGGAATACCTTAACGAAACTTTATAAATTAATGGAGACAGTGATGAACAGTCTGAAGTGTGTCGCACAGGCTGAGTTCCGTTCTGGTCATCCTCAACAACTGTGAAACGTACTGTTGTGTATCCGGTCTCTTCCTGTGGTTTGTGAATATTTTTTCCTTCAGATTGTAGTGAGTTGACCACTCCATTGTAGGTATTGATTTTTCTACTTTTGGTTCTCCCACTTAGCTGCGCAATTTATAAGTAAACCTTTTTTTTATTGTTCATGTTATAAAGTGTTTTGTGTGCAAGTATGAAATATTGGAGTCTGATGACATAGATGTTAGATTTATAATAATATTATACAGTGTGGGAAAACTTATTGCCTGTGTTCTTGAGTTTTTCCCCTTTTCATCTTGCTACACGAATCCTTTACATTACTGTCAGTGGTGTTTCATCAGCTGCTTCACATCTACCGTATGGCGTGCCTCAGGGCTCTGTCCTCTGACCCATCCTTTTTGTTCTGTACACCAATCCCATCTCCCACATTGCCGCCCACCATTCTCTTTCTCACCATAGGCATAGCTTCTCTGACGACAATCAGCTCTATCTATCTGGACCGATTTCCGACCTCCACTGCCTCATAGCCTCAACCCAGTCTTGCATCTCTGACATTAAGGCATGGATGGATCTTAACAAGCTGAAGCTTAATGAAGACAAAACCGAACTCATTCTGTTCTCTCCCAAGAAATACATAAATCACACTGCCCTTCTTTTGTTTGTCGATCTGAACGGCTCTTCCATCACTCCTTCTCCCACAGTCCGTAACTTAGGCCTGTGTCACTTTTGACCAATCCCTCTCTTTTTATCAGCATGTTGCTAACGTCTGTCGTATCTGCTTCCTTGAAATCCGTCGCATTGCTTCCATTCGCCCTCTCCTCACTGATGAGGCAACCAAAACTCTGCTATGCGCCTTTGTTCTTTCCCGTCTTGACTATTGTAATTCCCTTCTCTCTGGCTCTCCCAACTATATCATCGATAGGCTTCAGCGTGTTCAGAATCATGCTGCCCGCCTCATTTTTAGCTCCTCTAAATACAACCACATAACTCCTCTTCTTCAAACCCTGCACTGACTGCCAGTACAGCACAGAATCCAGCACAAAATTTCTACACTCTGCTTCAGAAATTTTGACCTGGTTCTCCCAACTATCTCCAGTGCTTCAGATTGTTTTCAGACATCATGGGCCCAATGACCCATGGCCATGCAAAATGATGGGTCAATTTTGAAAAAGATGGGTCATTGACAATCGAAGGTATTCGTATCGTATGTTCACCTAGTCCTTCTTGATTTTTATGACGCGCCAGGCTGGCGCATTCACGTTGACTGTTACGCGCCATTCTGATAAAATATGCGCCAATGGCGCGGGCGCGCCAACAATCTGAAGCACTGTATCTCTCCGACCTTCTCGAAACCTATTCCCCCAATTGCTCCCTTAGATCTTCGGCAGATACCCGTCTTTTTAAAATCCCAACCGTACGCACCAAAACCTATGGCCAGCGCACCTTTTCCTACCAGGCCCATCTATCTGGAATAAACTCCCTCATTAATTCACTCCATCACTCCACTTCTATGCTGTCATTCAAAACCTCTTTAAAAACTCATCTCTTCCATCTTCCTCACTAAACTTTCCTCTTCATATTACACAACTGCTTTGTTTGGTCAGATTGTATTCTATGTCTGAACGTGTTAATGTTTGCCATTGTAAACGCCTAGGGCTTGTAAAAGGTTAGGCGTATAAATTTACATTTCATTCATTCATTCATTTATCAGTGTGTCTACCAATATTTTTAATAATTTTTTTAATTAAGAGGCCTCGGTGTAATAGAGTAACAGCGCAAGTGTTATCATGTCACACTTTACTGATTGAGTTTGGAGGGATCCATTTATTTTTGGGTTTTAGATGAAGCCCATGATGAAGATTGCAAATGCTGTAAATACCCAACAAACAGTGTAGAGTGTAAATTATAGGAAACAGATCGCAGCCACAAAGTTTACTGACCTTCAATGTCAGTCTGCCTTACCAGTATAAAGTTGAGTATTGTCACTTCATCTGTAGTGAGCCACCCACTGTACAGTTTAATAGAGTTTTTTTTTGTCTTCATTTTGTCCATTTCTTGATTTTTTTGTTCATTTTGTCCATTAGGGGTGTCGTATAGCGCAGTGGTTGGAGCACTAGCTACTGTGTCACAAGTTAAGCACCGTCCAGTGCGGTTAGCACTTGGATGGGTGACCGCAAAACTGGAAGCGACAAATTTAACGCACCCAGTTGACTCAACTGTGACTGAGTACCTACTCTCTTAAAAGTGGGGAAGGTAAAGCAAAACTTTTATGCCCAAGAAAACTTAGGCCCCCTCATGTCCAAGAAAACTTTATGCGCAATTATAATGAAGTGTTCAACTTTTAAACACCCAAAGCACACTTTCCACTTTACCCCAAGGCCATCAATCCAAGCCCTTTCTCCTGCATTTTTTTTAGTTTGCTCCCCAAAGGGGTATACCCTTTCCCCTAAAAACATAAAAAACAGTCATCTTCCACCAAAACACAAAATCACAATTTTGCATCAAGCATACTATGTGGTACTACGATATGGTTTTATGCCCAATTACATGGTTTAGTGCTGCTCTATTTCCCTACAAATTTTGCATAAAACCAGATTGTTTATTGTATGTAAAATCAGTTTGCAGTTCTAAGACGGAAATCCGATGTATTGAGCCGGAATAATCGATTGACCCATGCACAAGAATAGTTGAGCGACGAGACCGGAAACAGGAGAGAGAGTGGTCCGATTATTTGTGGTCTATGGTGTTGCACAGTTCTGAGACTTTTAGAATGTCTGAAAGTTAAATCAGTGGTCTGGTATAGGAAAGTGGTAGGGCCCTTTTGAATTTTGCATTATATGTGTGATAGGGGTGTGTGAGATGTGTATGGGTAGAAAAAATTAAGGAATCTCTAAATTAATAGTGAGGTGCGCGCGCATCCAGGAAAAGTCGGCTTTCTTTTTGCTCTCCCATCTCAGCAGCTTAATTATACAGTCTTAGCTGTTTTCAGCCCGTTTCCACCACCCAATTTCCTCCCAAACCATTCACTACCCATTTCCAGTCCTTTTCAACTATCGATCGACACCTGCCGAACCATTCTTCAAGCCAACTCGACTCATGCCAATACCGTCACCCTGTGATTGTCAACAAATAATGAAATATGACGGCGATCGCTCACTGAACTACAACAGCCGACACTGTACCGGCCTCCACCACCTCCTGTATCTACATCAAGTAGCAACAACACATCATTTTTTCGAAACCAAAAAAAAAATTTTTTTTGGCCTAAATTTAATACAGGATAACATGTATATTGCAAAACAAATTCATTTTTTAACATAAGTCGAAAACTTTTTTTTATAGCCATTTTAAAAAAAACGCCGAATCAACATTTTCAGCTCTTTTTCCATTTTAGGTGACCGGCCGATGGCCTGCTTATATATTGGACAGAATGTTAATTTAACGCTTTAATAAGTTAGTCCTCGATGTGATCTTTGTAAACAAATTAAAAAAAACTCAAACTTAATGTATCATGCATGAGAAATTATTTGTATTTTGAAGCACTGACCGTAATGTAGTATCCATGTTTTGAAGTGTGTAAGCTTAAAATAGGCCTATCATTCAGAGTTATTAGGCCTATCACTCAGGGATAACTCTATTTGTCATCACGGACGACAACTCTTGGCATGTGTTGATGCTACGTGCAGGAACTAAAAACCACTTTTTCAAGTATTTTACGGTCGAATTTCAAATTTTTTTTTGCTTTGACATGGAAATAGTGCATTTAATTATCTGTACACAAAGTTTTAGGGAGGGGTCTTATTATTTAATAACAATTATCACGATAAAACCCGCTTTTTCACTTGCCATTTCAGCTACCAGAACGCGGACGTCTCCTTTTGCAAAAACCCCGAAGCTACAGGCTTTCATTAATAATTATTGGTTAAAATTATTTATTTCTGATAAGTTTTCGCTTAGAAATAGCGCGTAATTTCATACTACTGTTCTGTGGACACACTTTGGGATAACTCTATTCGTCATCACGGACGACAACTCTTGGCATGTGTTGTTGCTACATCAAGTACATCTGACCAGTAGATCAGGTTTCCACTCCTCCACAATCTACATCGGCCACGTGAACAATCATGGTTTGCCTTTAATACAGACTTTGCCAGTTATGCACATGCATCGAAATGTGAGTTAGTCTGAGTAAACTTTTTTCCTGTGATTTTCGAATGCATTGCCACACAGACAAGAAATGAGTGTGTACGAATTAAGTGTACTACACTTCCTACTCCTACTAAAACTACTCTCACCAACTCAAGCTCCACAGCTAAACCCTACGAGCCCCAGAATGTCAACAGCCGTCAGCCCCACTAACGTAAACAATGACTCTACCAACAGGTCTCGTTACCCATGTGGCACATGTGATTGTTCTGTTACATGGAACGACCAAGGAGTTGTATGTGAAACATGTGGCCAATGGCACCACTTGGCGTGCCAGAGCATACCCTCTGCATCCTACAGTCGCCTAGGCCAGAGCGACATAGTCTGGAACTGTGCCATCTGCGATGGTGCGAATTACTCTAAGACAGCCTTTGACTTGTTTGGTCTTGATCGAACTACCCCCAACTTGTCCTCCCGCCTTGACTCCACTTCCTCCACTGACGAAGCTATGTTTCACCCCTTCCACGCCTCTACCCCCACCACAATCTGCCAACAAAACAAGCAATCTCACCGTCCACTGCGAATTTTTAACATCAATTTTCATTCAGTGACTGGAAAGGTGCCTGCCCTGTCTAACCTCATCATTTCCACCTAGCCTGATATCATCCTTGGAACTGAGACACATCTTGATGACAGTGTCCACACCAGCGAGTTCCTGCCCTCCTACAGTGTCTTCAGGCGTGATTGGAATAGGAAAGGAGGTGGCGTCCTCATCGCTGTTGCTGAACACCTCACGTGCCAAGAAGTCCCCGAGCTTGCTGTCAGCGACTGTGAGCTGATTTGGACTAAGATCAAAATCAGAGGCAGGAAACAACTAATGGTTGGGTGCTACTACCGCAACCATGTATCAGATGAAGCCAGCATGAGACTCTTTGCCAACTCTCTCCAGCGTGCAGCCTCCGTGGATGCCCCTATGATTGTCGGAGGCGATTTCAACCTCCCAGCCCTCGACTGGGCCACTAGAACACTGAAGACCACTTCCATACTTCCAGGCATCCACTATGAGTTCCCTGACATCTTCAACGATGCCGGACTAGAACAACTGATCACTGTTCCAACAAGAGATCAAAACACCTTAGACCTTGTCCTCACCAACAACCCATCATTGGTGCCTAGAACAGAGGTACTGCCAGGTCTATCTGATCATGATATTGTGTACATTGAATACGATGCTGACCCTGTCTACCACTGACAACCACCCCGTCAAGACTATGCATGCCAAATTTCGCCAGCTCAAAAGTATTGTGCAATGCCGCCTTCGTAAGGCCTACTGGACACACACTGAAAAACTTATCAGTGAGTGTGACAACAACCCCTGCCCACAATCATCCAAGAACAAGAAACTTTGGACTTACATCAAGTCCATGAGGACTGAGCAAGCAAGTGTAGCACCCCTGAAGGTAGACGGCCGACTTCATACTGATGCCAAGGATAGAGCAGAAGTCCTAAACAGCCTATTCCAGTCTGCCTTCAGTCCCCGCATTGACCGCATTCCAACAACGAACCAACCTCCACCCCAGTCAAGACCGCCCAACCCTGAGCACTATCTTCATCCGCGAGGAAGGTGTACTGACGCATGGGTTCATGCCTGATTAAAAGACCTTGCATCACAATGAATGAACTAGGTTCACCGCTGCCACAGTTAATGTGTCCTCCCCACAACCCCCTGCTTCTTGCTAATGAGACACTCAGCCAGACAGGATGGACCCTACAGAGGCCGAGGAGGAGGAGTAGGGCCTCTTTAATCTCTAAAGCCAGGTCAATCAACATTGAAGTTTAACCCATCTTTGGCCCTTTGGCAGATGGGACTAACCATCCCAGGGAAAGAAGGTGTGGAGAGCTAAATCAGCACTGAACCACCACAGTAAAGCCACTTTTATCTTGTCCACCCCAGCTGTAATAAGAACTGTTGACCACAACTTTTAAACTTAGATGTTGTAACTTAGCTTAGAGATAAACAGACAGTATTGAACAAAATACATTTCCAGCTCTGTAAGGGAACGTTAGCAGTTATTAAATTAACAAAAATAACATCATTTTTTTCCCTTAGCTGATCACCCAAAATGATGACAAATCAAACCAACTTTTTTTTTAAAAAATACACACCTCTAAAATGGTGACATTTAAAAGCATGCAGGTTGGGTTTTGTTTGGGGTGGTAGGGGTAGGGGGGTGGGTGGGGGGGTGCCAACATTCAACTTTTAAGGATGGAAAACAAATTTATCTTCTTAAAGCATCATTCCTATGATGATGATACATTAAAGTTATAAAATGAATGTACTTACTGATTTAATTATTTTTATTTACTGCAGTGTTTTATATTCATTATGTAATATGTTAATAACAAATTTCTTTGTAATGTTTCAGAGTGAAGGCGTTTTACATCAACACGTCGTACAGTGACAAAAAGGAAGAAGAAGAAGAAACCAAGGTAAAAATAAGATAATAAATAAATGTAATATTACTAATAAGTAATAAAAATAGGTTAGTGAAGGAAGGAACAGTACTTATACTTATAGCAGTAGCAGCTGCAACAGCAATAAATGTAATATAAGTCTAATATCAATAAAAGTATAGTCGTAGCAAGAGTGAATGTTTTCTTGGTTAATTTCTTTTTACTATCCCAGCTTCATCTAATATGGAATGAAGTTAAAACAATCTAAATCATTGCTCAGTTTGCAAAATGAGAGGTAATCTTTTCAGTGAAAAGCTGACTGCTGACTTGGTCTTGGACACTTGTTGGTTGGGTGAGGAGAAAATTCGGGCCGTTTCTTACAGTATTGGCTTCCCTAACATTATTTTGTCTGGCCCATTTTTCTTCAGATGAGAGTATAAACCAAAGTGAAGTCTGTGCACACACGCATTCCATTGCGTGGACTTAAGTATTGACCAGCAGTTTGAGAAAGAGTGTTTAAATAAATACATTTTAGCATTGATACACCAACAGTCATTCTAAATTATTCTCCTCGTTACAAACATCGACCATTCTCTTTGGGTTACACTCACTCCTTTAAATCGAAAAATAAAATCTTCAATTTCTCCTCCTTTCACGCTAATTGCGCATCACAAGCAGACAAAGATCACCATCAAGCATATTTTTTTTAATATTCAGCAAGCCCGGCTGATACACTGACAAACTGAGAGCACAACAAAATGGCCATCTGTCTTCTTCTTCTTCTTCTTCTTCTTATGATTATTATTATTATTATTATTATTATTATTATTATTATTGTCATACTCAAACCACAGGCAGCAGAGGTGGATAGATCTTTCTTATCCCTTATCACTTGGAGAGCAGCATTTTAAGATACTGTTAAGTGTTATTTAACAGCAATCTAGTTCTTTTGGTAAAACCTGTGTTTTAAACAACCCTTTCTGCCAACTCTGGGTCTTGCAGTTTGTCCAGGTCGAACTTCAGTCTAGTGCACTTTGCTGTGTTTACTCTTTTCAAGTGGAGCTGGAAAGACATCATCACGAGATCGTGGTTACTTCTGATGTCTACTCCTTGAAAAGTGCGTTTCCTGCCAATGTTGATGCTTGGTCTGAAGCGTTTCTTGACCATGATGTAGTCAATCTGGTTGTGATGCTTTCCGCCGGGACTGTGCCATGTCCATCGTCTGGATTTTTTTCTGGATTTTCGAGAATGGACTGGCTTGACACTGAGCGAAACCATCAGGGTTGCAGAGGACAAAGAAAGATGGAGTATGCTGGTTAAATGACCATCTGTGGTGCCCCAACAACCTCCGAATTACAGGATATGAAGGTCATGTCAAGGTCAAGATCATCGCAAGATCAAAGTTAGTATTTGCATATTAATGCCACCATTTCAGTTTTCTGGGGACTTATTTTCATGTGTGTCTGCCCTGTGGGTTCGGGCATTAAATAGAATAGACCCAACGTTTCCAGGCGTGTCGTAAGAGGCGACTAACAGGGGTGATGTTAGCACGGCATCACTGGGTGAAAGTCTTCTACACAGAAGTCACCAGCCAGGGCGGAGGAACCTCACGTTACTACAGGTTCAACGACCACGTGCTCAGGGCCAAGGCGAGCCACACTGTATTCGTGGATTTTGGCTGTGGCCAACAGCCTGGAGAGGATTGGGCACCACCAGGTCTTTTTTGCCCAAGACACACTACATGATGACACTATCCATGAATTCCATACCGGATCGGTCGTCGCCCGGCACAAGGACCACGCCTTCCGTTGGCCACCAGGACGGAGGTGTTAAGTATGCTACTGATGGACAATTTAGCAAGATCCGCACGAGAAACAACATCGTCATAGGAACCTGGAATGTCAGGACCCTAACTGCGGAAGGAAAATTAGAAGAACTGGCCCACGAGTTGGACCACTATTGATGGAATGTTCTAGGCATCAGCAAACTGCGCTAGAAAGGCCTAGGTGAAACAACGACCGACAAAGGCCACAAGCTCTATTTCAGCGGTAGAGATGACAGGCATGAACATGGCGTTGGATTCTTGGTCCACAAGAACATTCTAGCCACTGTCATGGGTTGCCGCCCAGTCTCCAGTAGACTCATTACCATCCGCGTGAGAGCAGCCCCTTTCAACATCACCATCATCCAGGCCTATGCCCCAACATCAAACTATGACGACAGCGAAGTGGAGGATTTTTATGAAAATCTACAGGCGGTCCTTGACCAAGTGCCGAAGAAGGACATAGCCATAGTGCAAGGCAACTGGAATGCAGGGTTACCAACCACTACGGAATTTCCGTAGTTTACTCTGGAAACGAATATGGAGCTACGCAAATCGAAAATTTACTACGGAAAGTCAATTTTCAACGATAGTATTACAGTTTTCACGAGTTTTATTGAGCGCCTGTGCCTCCCGTAGCACCTCGAGGTCACGGTCATTCGGTTTACGTGCATGGTGTAATACATCATGCTCCCAGTGCATGTTAGGAAATTCGACCAATCACCGTGAAGTGGTTTTGCAAACGGCCAATCGGTGCACAAAACCTCGACCTTTCTCAGAAATTCTGTGACACTTTCGTTTCCGGGTCACGTTCTACAGCGCGAGAAGAAAAGTTTGTGTGCCGCGTATTTTGAATCCATAATGCCAAAAAGAAAGAAAACTAGCGATGAAAGCCCAGAAAAAAAGAAGATGACAGCAAATCAAGAGTACAGGAAAGAGTATTCTGAAAAATTTCCATGCATCACTGCGTCATCGAGATCAAAACACAGCGTGTATTGTACAGGTGCTTGGCAGATTTTAGCATTCAACATGGCGGCTTCCACGATGTGAGGCGACACGTGAATGGCAATCGTCACAAAAGTCGTTGCCCTGATCCAGAAAAGTTAGTCCCTGTTCAGTCGGTAGCCACCTTCTTCAAGCCCGATATGGATCTCTCAATAATTCGTTGCAGACTGTGTATGCATGTCTTCGTTAAAAAAAAAAGCGAGGACGTATGGCTACAAAAAATGTCATAAAACTACTGAAATTCAGAATTTTTACTACTGAAAACTTTTTTGGGGGTTGGCAACTCTGGGAATGCCAAGGTTGGCCAAGATGCGCACAACTGGGGAGACACATGTGGACCCCACTGCAACAACGAGACAAATGACAGGGGTCTGAGACTGTTGGAGTTTGCCAGATACAACAATCTGGTACTGGCAAACACGCGTGGTCTCCACAAAAACTCCAGACGATGGGCATGGCACAGTCCCGGCAGGGAGCATCACAACCAAATAGACTACATCATGGTCAAGAAACGCTTCAGATCAAGCATCAACATTGGAAGGACACGCACTTTTCCAGGAGCAGACATCAGAAGTGACCACAATCTCGTGATGGATGTCTTTCCGGCTCCACTTGAAGAGAGTAAATACAGCAAAGTGCACTAGACTGAAGTTTGACCTGGACAAACTGCAAGACCCGGAGGTGGCAGAACTATTTCAGGCCACAATTGGAGGGAAATTTGCACCACTGCTCATTTTGGGGGCTGGTGAAGTAGATGTCAACACCATGACCACCACCTTCAACTCAGCTGTGACAGATGCCGCCACTGAGATCCTTGGCAAGCACCGACCAAAGAAGAAGCCGTGGATCACACCTGAACTTTTGGATCTGTGTGATAAACGAAGAGAGATGAAAAAGAAAAAACACCTCACAGGGAGCTGATGCCTACCGAAAAATCAACAATGACATCCGAAAAGGCATGCGCACAGCAAAGGAGACCTGGATAGAAGATCAATGCCAGGAAATAGAGAACAGTCTGAACAAGAACAACAGCAAGAAGGCCTACCAGACTGTGAAGCGGCTGACAAGTGTCAAACAGCCCAAAGTCTCCACAATCCAAAGCAAGTCTGGCATATGCCTTACAGAAGAACAAGAAGTCTTGGACAGATGGACAGAGTACTGCTCTCACCTTTACAACCATACACCAAATGGAGACCCATCAGTTCTAGCATGTCCCGAGAACAGAGAAGAAGAAGAAATCCTTCCAATTCTCCGGGAAGAAGTTGAGGCAGCAGTGCAATCGCTAAAGAAAGGGAGGTCAGCTGGAGTGGACAACATACCCGCGGAGCTGCTACAAGCAGGAGGAGAAGCAATGATTGATGCCCTCACCATTATCTGTAACAAGATCTGGAAGAGTGGGGAGTGGCCTATACCATGGACCCAGTCGCTTGTCATCACTCTTCCCAAAAAAGGTAGTTAAATTACCGCACCATCAGCCTCATCAGCCTCATCAGCCATCCCAGCAAGGTCCTACTGAAAATAATACTCAACTGGTTGAAACCCCAAGCTGAACAAATCATAGCTGAAGAACAAGCAGGATTCAGGGCAGGGCGAAGTACCACTGAACAGATTTTCAACCTCAGAATAATCTGTGAGAAATACCTACAGCACCATCATCTATATCATGTGTTCATAGACTTCAAGAAGGCGTTTGACCGAGTCTGGCATGCAGCTCTATGGGCAACAATGAAAGTGTACAACATCAGCCCTAAAATTATTGAAGTCATCAAAAGCCTGTATGACAAGGCTACCAGTGCAGTCCTCCACAACAGCGCCATCGGGAACTAGTTCAGAACAACAATCAGTGTGCGTCAAGGATGCCTACTCTCTCCAACACTCTTCAGCATCTTCCTAGAGCGCATCATGTCAGATGCTCTTGCAGGTCATGAAGGCACAGTCAGCTTATGGGGTAGAGCAATCTCCAATCTTCGTTTTGCAGATGACATTGATGGATTGGCTGGAGAGGAATAAGAACTTGAACAGCTGGTACAGAGGCTTGACACCACCTCCAGAACTTATGGAATGGAAATAAGTGCAGAGAAGACCAAAATGATGACCAACAACACCAATGGCATCAACACGGACATCAAAGTCCAAGGCCAATCCCTCAACACAGTGCATAGCTTCAAATATTTAGGAGCCATTGTATCAGACAATGGGTCCCGACAGGAAGTCCTCTCCAGGATCGCACAAACAACTGCTGCCCTGACAAGGTTGAAGCCCATTTGGAAAGACAGGACCATCAGTCTACATTCCAAAGTAAGACTGCTGCGCTCCCTTGTCATCTCCATCTTCCTTTATGCTTGCGAAGCATGGACCCTGACAGCAGATCTCCAACGAAGAATACAAAGCATGGAGATGAGGTGCTACAGAAGACTTCTGGGCATTTCCTATACACAACAAATCACCAACGACGAAGTCCGACAGACCATCACACAAGCCATTGGACAACACGATGACCTGCTTACAGTGGTGAAGAAACAGAAATTCTGAAGGTATGGCCATGTCACCAGATCATCAGGCCTTGCAAAGACTATTCTGCAAGGCACAGTGCAAGGAGGTAGAAGAAGAGGGAGACCGAAAAAGAGGTGGGAGGACAACATTCGAGAATGGACTGGTTTGACACTGAGCGAAGCCATCAGGGCTGCTGAGGACAGAGAAAGATGGAGTATGCTGGTTAAACGATCGTCTGTGGTGCCCCTACGACCTCCGGGTTACAGGATAGGATAGGATTTTCATGTAGAATATTGCAAGTTCCATATGGATCATGTGAGTCATATGGACTGTTTCCTTCTATTTTTTACACTGTCTTTTTCTGTAGAATTTTAATTATTGCATGTTTTGTTTGTTTCAGATGTAATGAAATATGGTAATTTTTGAGGAGCCTACTGGTGTACTGGAGGTGTGGAATTTTCATATAGATCAGAGCAGACGTGTTCAGAACACAGAAGAAGTTAACATTTGTATGTTTACTGAGCTCGGAATTTTGATTCGGAGCAACTTTGATGAGCCTAGTGTCGTGGACCCTAGAATTTCTGGAAAGGACTGCTTTGGATTGGGCATAACTGTTAGTGTTAACTGTCCATTCACATTGTGCAGAAGTACAGTCCCTGAACATATTAATGGACTTGTCAGCATTAAATCCAGGCACGTTGTGAAAGAACCAAAGCCCAAGGCAGAGTACAATCTGACCAGCAAGCAGAACTTTCAAAAATTTGTTTGCCAGCCTGTGGGTACATGTGACCTGCGACATGTCATCAATTTGGTTTTGCTTAGCTTGTGTTGGGGATCTGTGAAGATTTTTGGGGAGATAGAGGAGAAGCCAAAGGTACAGCCTATGTGCTAAAGAACGAGACTCAATCTTCTGCACAGCTTTCTTGTATATAGAAAAAAAAAAGTAGGGGGTGGTGTTGGTTGAGAGTATTTTTTCACAGAGGGCTTTCCCTATTAGTTTAATTTGCAAAATGGCAAGCGGTATATTCTTGGCGAGGTTTGTTCTTTGTCTTGTGTCGGTTGTAGTCACCTTTACTAGCGGAGCTCCAGCTCAATATTACAATGGGATGTCACAGGTTCTACCTGTTGGATGTTCTCAATGGTTTGAGGAGAACTTGTTCTGTCCAGACAACAGAGAACTTAAAGAATTTCTTGACAGTAAGTGCTGTTCAGCATTCCCAAATACAAAGCTTCACTGTCAGATAGTGACTGACCACCAAGGTTGGTCCAAACCTTTGCCTGCTTGCATGAAAGAAATCGATATCCCTGCTGGCTACTCCATTGTCTTAAATGTAGAGATGCACGGAAGGCCTACGATGAGCCAGATTCCCTGCTCTAACAATAGTTACGAACCTGAAGAGCGCCAGAGCTCACATATTATTTACCCTCACTGCAGCAATACGAAAAGTAAATGTAACATTGCTGGACAAGAACTTCTCTGTAGAGGGGGCCCTACAGGTGATGACCGTTGCACATGCAGCAAAGGATTCCAGCCTACTGGACCACAGTGTGGGTCCAATGGCTTTGCTGCTAATGATAACTGTTATTGCCAACAGTTGAAGTGTCCAATGGGGCAAGAAGCAGTTCGCATTTTACCAACTTCTTTGTGGTCACCACCCCTTTGCGATGCTTTTTTTGAAAAGATTGAATTTGTTTGTAAGAATACAACCACCACCACAAAATCTAGCATTGAAAACCCCAAAACACCAGTCCAAAGTTCAACTACCCTTGTTACTAGTGATGGCAATTTCCTTGGCACTACAGTCCCTCCTATAAGCGTTGACACCAAGGTCCATGGCGACATAGCATCTAGTGCTATAGATGTTGTGACCAGAATTTTCTGGGCTGTTGTTGCATTTTTTGCTCTTATTTTCCTGTTGGGAGCGCTGATTGTTCTAATCATCGTGCGACAATTCAGAAAAGTAACTACACAGAGAGTATTCTATAATCAAGCAGATGTGGAGAAGGAGGGAGCAGCAATAAACAGTGTCAGAGAAGGCACACATTAAAGGAACAAAACCGAATCAAGGCTGTCACATGCCAAGTTTGGGATTCATGAGTGTTTTGTATGTTCAGTGTTCAGCATTTGCAAGTGCATTATGTGGTTTAGGTCTAGTATTTTATGCATCGAGCATTAATGATTACGTTTGACAGTGTTTTTTCTAAGTTAATTTTTGATTGGATCGTCTCCAGAATTTCCTAGGTTATATCGTAGCCTGGTAAAAATGAAATTGGGGTTAGATTGATTGATTGATTGTTGCTTTAGGTCCAGCAGACTCTTCCGAGCCAAATCAGGACCGGACAACCCCCCCAATCCGCATAAAAGATCTGCCGAAACAACCCTAGTGGGAAAATTGAATGCCCTTCACCGGCCAGTCACTTTACAATAAAGACATCCCACGCAGGGGACGGTTGAGGCTTTACCCCAACTACTCGAACCCCCGGTTACAAAAACAAAATAGAATACAAACATCATTATAAATCATCAACAAAACACATACATATAAAATGCCTATAGTGCTAAATAATAACATCATAGGAAGCCCTAGTGACCACCCGGCAGAAAGCGTCCAACACTCCCAAGCTGATCCAACAGACCTCGTACACAAACAAGGAGCCTTGTCCAGGAAGAGTTTTCAAGAAAAAAGGTAGGTCATTGAACTAGCGAAGAAGAAGATAGTATAGCAGAGTGATAGGACAGATCAGGAATGGGAAAGAGCAAATGAGGAAGACAGCGACAGTGAGAATTTAAAGCACTAAATTTCCAGAAAGTGGGTATACTATTTATACTGAAACCCCCGGCACTCCAACGGGGGCACTGTTGCCGCAGTGAATCAGTCATGCCTACAAAGGCAAGACAGGTTTTCAACTGGGGCTTTCACTTTTCCCTTTATAGGTTAGAACAATCTACAGTGGCAAGATTGCTCATGACCCCAAGGGGATGGGGTTAGATGCCAGCTGGCGTTAAAATGCGTAGAGAGAAAGCATAGCCATAGACCTTGGTTCCAAATACTATAACTATAATTATGGTGCAGAGTTCCTTTTCTTCCTTCAAGGAAAGTATCTCTGTTCAAAATATGTAGTTGTATTCTGGCACACAAATCCAAACATATATGTCTGCTTGCACGACTCCATGTCAATGAAACGTGCTCTGGGCACAAAATGGGGATCTCCCACTTTGCAGGTAATTTATAGTAAATTCCTTTGAATTATAATCAATTTCTTTGCAATCTTTTGTGGGGTATAAAATGATTAACTATTCTAAAATGTTACCATTATGAGCGATTCTCCAGAGTTCTAGGTCAAACTAATTGAGGCTTGAAGGAATTTAGATAAGAATGTTGACCTTTTTAGGCTTTTAATTATTTCAGTCTCATGCTTAGCAATGGAAGTTTTATGTACTCGCATAACATTTTTTTGTTGTTGCCAATGTGTGCGAGATGAGTTGTAAATAGTCCAATAATGACATTTTAAAAAGAAATTTAAAAGAAAAAAGTTTCCTCCACCTGTTCACCGTTTGCCAGTGCTAAACTTGCAAGTGGATTAATATCTTACAACCTATTTTAACTACACAACAATCAAACTTGGTAAGATTGTGTATTTTCATGATGCTTCATAAATGAGCAGTGAATTAATGACTAAACTTCAAGGTCAAGATATTAACAGGTTCAACAAATAACAATTTTTTCAAAATTTTTATTTTAATTGTAAAAAGTTATTATCAATAAACTTGCGATGCTTTGATGCATGATCGATAATCAATGAGGCACACATTTTTGGAAATTTGCGCAACCTCACTCCAAGATCAAGGTCATTGGAGCTGTTCAAAGTTGGTTAATCTAGGTACTTTGAAGTGACCTTGACCCTAAATTATGAGATATAAAGTCCCAACATGTTGTAGTTACAGATGAAAGATTGATCTTTCATATATCTTCCGTTTTTGCATTGACCTTGAAGGTCAAGGTCATTTTAGGCCTTGCAAAAAACTTTCTTTTTTAAAGTCATTATACAGCGGAATGGCTCTATATTTATTCCATAGTATGCTATAACATTGGATTATTTGATCATACATGAGCATGAGAGGCCACATGAAGGTGAAGGTCATCTCAAGGTCAAAATCATAGAAAGATCAAAGTTGGCATTACTTAGCATTTTAATGCCACCGTTCATTTAGGTTTTTTTCTCGGCACTCATTTTCATGTTAAATATTGCAAGTTCCATAAGGAGCATGGGAGTCATATGATCTTTGCCCTTCTATGAAAAAGGGACAATAAGGTAAAAAAAAATAAAATAAAAATTAAAAATAGTTTTACTCTACATATTACTATGTTATTTGTTAACAGTGGAACAAGGGAGCAAATACGTAATTCGTTAAAATTTATTCCTTTCTTATTATTACAGGATTCCTTTGTTAATAATGCTATTTTTGCCATTTTTTTATTATGCACACTTACTCTGTTTAATTTTACCATTGGTGATTTTGATCATGCTTTTTTTTGTTGCTTTCATTTTTGCCATAATTGATGCTTTGTGTATTCTTTTGGTGCTTGCCAATTTTGGATGATTGATGTTATGAATGTTTTGCTAAGTTGACATATTTCCACAAATTATATGCAGTTAGTGGTGATTTTTCAGTGAATGTTCCAAATTGCTGCATGTTGCATGTTTTTCTATTGTGTGAAACTTTTTATTGAATGAAATATTTTGAATGGAAGATGAAATAACTTGCCATGTGGAGAAAGAACAACTGGTCATTTTGTAAGAGAGCATGGTGCACTGAAGTTTACAATAAAATAATTTCTTTGTAAACACGTTGCTTGCTTTTTCTACTGTCAACATTTCATTGTATATATTGAACAAGAGTACATAACCAACATGTGGATAACATTGTGATTAGTAAAGTGTGGAGGTTTTGCTGAATGAAGTATTTTACAATCAAATCTTGGCTCTTTTAAATTAATGTTGCTTATTGTCATGTTGTCTACATCTACCTTGTTAACAATATCGAACAACATATTTTGTATTGGAGGAGGAAATTAGAATGTAGCTGAGATGAGGGTACAAAAAAGGGGTGCAGTTTATTTCGAACAAAGGTGCATTACAATACATTTTTTTAACTGTTACTTTTAGTGGTTTTATACAACTTGTCATTCTAAATTTTTTTTAAAAACGTTGTTTTTAAAAAGGGGTTTATTTTGAACAAAGGTGCATTACACTATATTAACTGTTGCAGTATTGCTGTAGAATTCTATCAATGGGGCTAGTGTACTTAGCACTTATTTTTAGTGTTTTTACACAACTTGTACATTCTAAATTATTTTTTTTAAACATCATTCTCAAATAGGGTTTTATTTTGAACAAAGGTGTATTAGAATATATTGTCTTAACTGCAATATATTTCCTCATATCCTAGATGCTGTAGAATTCTACCAATGGCGCTAGTATACTTAGGTTTATGTTTTCACACTTGTTATCATTGTAAATTATTTTTCTTTGAATTGCATGTTGCATCAATTTGGTATGATGAACAAATAACAGGGTAAACATTTTGAGTCGGCTCCCAACGGTTGCAAACACCTACGCCTTCCAGAGGTCATGCTAAACGTTTTCTGTTTGTGCATGTGTGCATGTCTATGTGATTGACCTACCTTTTTCTGTGTATTTTGCGTACATTGCAATGCAGTACAGTCCACAGATAAACTGCTGCACATGTTATTTCATTCATTGTCAAACACCGAGGTCTTTTTGTTTAGATTTCTTTTTCCAGTATATTAAATGTAAGGTTAATTGTTGCATGCTATGTTTGATTAAAAAAAAGAATAGGGCGTTGTTTGCTCAGTTTCTGTTTGCAAGCGTTTTTTGCACGCAGTTTGAAAATAAAGCACAGAAAAAACATGACTTTTGTGGCATTTTTCATGTTGTATTTATTTGTTCTTGTTCTTGCGTTGTGCAAGTGTTTGCATTTACATTTTATTTTAGTGGCTGTTCGCGAGTTAATTGCATTTCATTTCAGTTTACAGATGGTTTTAAAATGAACACATTCCGCCATGCGGATAGAAACAATATAACATTAAAAAACGCAAATGTATTTTTGATGGAGTTTATTCAAAATCAACTAAACTCGATAAACATTATATTCAACATTATTCTTGGTAGACATCAAATGCGAACAAAAAAAGATGAAAAATGAATGGCAAATCAAACAACAATATTAATACATGATTTATACACAACCCAAACACATTTAAGTACACAAATTATATTTTGCCATCATTTGTCCGTTTGGTATAAATAACAATATAAACCTAATCCTAATTCTATATTCGCTTTCCTAGATAAGCATTTGACAGTGGTAACTGATCACTACACAACTGAATTTGTATTCAGTCTCCTACCAAAAGTTTAAAAAATACAAAAAAATGTCATTTCTTTCTTTTGCCTTCAAAACTGTCCTCCCCCCAGCAACAATTTAAGAAAATTTTTGAATGTTAATATTTTGTCTATGGATACAATGTTCATCTAGTGTGCCCTTTTCAGATTTACTTGATTAATCAAACAGTACTTTATGTAATTGATGAGAACTGTCCTACCTCCTACAAAACAAGTTAGTAATAACACTAGTAGAACTTTACAAAAGTTGAATAATTCACGATTTTAAAAGTAGACGAATATAACTGATTTTGCATTTGATGGCAATCAAATTAAAGATGCTACTTATGAACTAAAGAAGTAGGGCCTAATAAACTAAAACAACATTCCCACTAAACTGCTTCTGCCGTCATTGATCAAAAATTTAACATGGATAAAATAAACACAAATGTCAAATAAAGACGAAATACTTAAAAAAAATACATATGAACGTCAAATAAAATTTTGTTTAACTAAAGTAAATTTGCTCAAATGTATCAAACATGCATTGGCATTTTATCCTTTCTACCTTCAAACCATCGACATCACAAACAAATCTGTACAGGTAAAGTCAATAATATGGCTAATTCAATTTTCTTTTTCTTTTAAAAAAATTAAAAGTGAATGAAAACAACATTAGACTGAATGACAGTGAGAATTTGGGCATCTAAACCAGGGACACCCGTCACTGAAGACAAGACAAAGAAGAAGGAAGATGAACTTTAGAGGAAAAAAGAAAAGAAGTAGAAGAAAGAAAATTAAGAAATGGAAGAAGAAAAACAGGAAAAGCAAAAGATTAAGGAGAAGAAGCAAGAAGGTCCCAGACAGTGACAAAGCTAGAACATAATCAAATTGTATAAAGCGCCCAATATCTAAGTGGGGTTTGTTGCACAGTTATCTACACCAACATCGTCTACACATAAACCCATTGAATCATCTATCGTGTCTGTACATTTGTTGCTTTCAACATTTAATAATGTACATTTAACATTTAGGTCTGAATTAGTTGGACACATTTTGTCAAAATAAGGTCACACAAAGCTAACCATATATCAACCTCACACGTAGCACATGTTTTTACAGTATTCTTGGAAACAAAACCTTCATATTCGCACATTCAAGTTTAACTATGTTATGTCACACTTGACTCCTCATATTTTAAAGTGTTCTTAAAAATAAATAAAAAAACGAATTAAAAAATCATCCATATGATGTTCACTCATTTGTAATTTTGTTGCACACATATCAAACTATGTCGCAAACCGCTTGTTATATATATTTTACTGTGCCTAAGAACACAGTATGTTGCGATATTCACAAATTATCCCACACATTCTTATATATATACACATATATGTTAAAAAAGAATGTTGCACAAAGCAACGTTTCATAATTAATTTAATCCAGATCCATATTCACATCCGATATTGAACGATTTATAATATTTAACCTTTTAATTATTTACACAATGATTTTTATTTTTGGCTTGAGAAATGGAAGACAATGTGCACGAGACAACACCCCACTCCCTCAACACACCATTAATAATAATAATGATAGGCAACGGTTTTCCTGTCACCTTCCAGTCATTGGAGAAGAGGCATTGGTGACCTCCCACTTTTCACAGCCAGCTTCATGAGGTTTGTGCCATTCTCGTCTCCCTTGTTACTACTGTCAATTACTCTTTTCTCAACACAGCAGGTATACCCAAATCACAGCTAATAATAATAATAATAATAATAATAATAATAATAACAATAACAATAATAATGATCATAATAATAACAAACCTTTAGGCAGTTTAGCAGCCGTGGATGCAGAATATACAAGCAGTTGTTGAGGTAGCAAGGGTAATATAAATAATAATAATATGACAAGAGGCGAACCTTTTATGATAATGATTGGTGAACACATCTTCACTCTGTCCACCCTTCTTTTGTAAATTGCACACAAACTGAGATAACCACAAACAAGGGTATATATGGGGAGTGAGAGGGGGGTGGGGCAAAGATTTCAGAAAGAAAAAAGCCAAAATAACACAGAAGAAATGGAATAAGCATGGTGGTGAGGAATATGGGGGTGAAGGAAAGTGCAGGAATACATTTAAAATTTAAAAAAAATAAAGAAAATAAAACTTTATGTATGAGGGTATCAGCAATGAGGCATTGAAGATCGTTAAACAAAACATATATTGTACATTTCTTATTAAAATAACATCATTTTAACATCATTTTACTTAGTTCATGATCAGTCAATTGTCTACACCAAAACAACTGTAAAGGTGATAAACGATATCTCTTTCATTATCCAAAACTGAATGTACAGCACAGTAAAATCAAACGGATGAAAACAATATCGCACATGTCGTTTATCATAGAACATGTCTACGTTTTGTAACTATAAAACATACAAAATGTACACTGACTGTTAAGCATTGTAGAAACAATATTTCACAATAAGAACATAATATGAGACACTGAATACATTCAAGTTACACGCACAAACACAAATAAAATAAAATAAATGTAAATATAGATAACGCGTGGTACAACATGTTTACAGCTTCAGTATGTCAAATATTCCATCTCTATAGGAAAAGGTCAAGTTTTCCACATAACCTTTGGAGTTTAGGACCTCCCTTTTCTCTAGTCCAGCTAAATGAGGGCAGTGTCCATCTCCTCTCCCATGCATGCTGTTTTACCTTGCCCGCTTCTAAACAGACCCAGCTACCCATTCACAGCTGGGTGTACTGGGATATGTGGTGCGCTTGTTTCAATCCTTTTGTATTGTTTGGTGGTTGCCTGCCAGGTATGATCACCCATCCAAGTACTAACCCTGCCCCACGTTGCTTAACATTAAACATTGGTAGTGTGTACTGCCAGATAATAAATTAATGAAATGTAACCCTTCAAACTTTTGCATCAATACATAATTCAACTAATATATATATCTATACAGTAAGATTTTAAAAGAGAAAGGTAATTTTAAGTAAATAACATGTTTATTTTCAAATTATAATGTTACAAGTAATTTTTTAAAATACTGAAGCCTAATATAATTATGCAACTTTAAACAAAATACCATGTGCAGAATTGATTGATTGCTTTATTGTTGCTTTAGGTCCAGCGGACTCCTCCGAGCCAAATCAGGACCGGACAACCCCCGATCCGCATAAAAGATCTGCTGAAACAACCCTAGTGGGAAAATTGAACGCCCTCCACCGGCCAGTCACTTTACAATAAAGACATCCCACGCGGGGGACGGCTGAGGGTTTACCTCAACTACGCGAACCCCCGGTTACAAAAACAAAATAGAATACAACCATCATTACAAATCATCAACTAAACATATACATATAAAATGCCTATATTGCTAAATACTAACATCATAGGAAGCCCTAGTGACCACCCAGCAGAAATCGTCCAACACTCCCAAGCTGATCCAACAGACCTCATACACAAACAAGGAGTCTTGTCCAGGAAGAGTTTTCAAGAAAAAAGGTAGGTCATTGATCTAGCGAAGAAGAAGATAGTATAGCAGAGTGATAGGACAGAGCAGGAATGGGAAAGAGTATATGAGGAAGATAGCAACAGTGGGAATTTAAAGCACTAAATTTCCATAAAGTGGGGATACTATTTATACTGAAACCCCCGGCACTCCAACGGGGGTACTGTTGCCGCAGTGAATCTGTCATGCCTACAAAGGCAAGACAGGTTTTCAACTGGGGCTTTCACTGTTCCCTTTATAGGTTAGAACAATCTACAGTGGCAAGATTGCACCATGTGCAGAAAAAACAAAAATGTAACATAATTTTTTTTAATTAAATTTTTTGTTTTTTTGTTTTTCATAAATGTGTTTATGTTCTGTTTCATTAGCTTTTGAATCATCCCAGAAAATATTTTCTAATAATGTAAAAATTATTTATAAATCAAATTTTGTTTTATTGATGTTTAGGTCTTTGTTAATTTTAAAATTAAATGTCAGAGTCTCAAAACATACTGTAAAAAACGTTTAAATAAAGTCAAATGTGAAAATAAATTCAATTTCAATTCTTTTTCATATTAAAAATGTATTTATATAGTTGAATGTTGATAAAATAATTAAACTTAATTTTTTTAATATTTTCTCTAAACTAATTTAGTTAAATATTATTCAACATAAGTAATTTATATCTTTAATTTGTTTTCCCAATAATGTTAGCTAATAGTAATTAGGAAACTTGAAATTTTTAATAACAAAATTGATTTGTAACTTGATTAATGGAAAAGAAACCATACAAAAGTTACTCAATGCTTACTTTGTAAGTAGACCAAAAACAGATTTTAAAAAAGTGCACATATTGAAAGGCTAAATACAAAATTTTTGGCTGAATAATGATTACAGTATATTTTATCACTAGCTCAATTGTATGTTACGGGATATAAATACAGAAAGTTTAGGAAACGTTCTTTGTATATTACTGGATCAACTAAAAAGAAACTCTGTAAACTATATACAAAGTAAATGAACCCACATTTATACAAAGCAAGAAACCTAGATCTACAACGAATAATACAAAGCATGGAGATGAGGTGCTACAGAAGACTTCTGGACATTTCCTATACCCAACACATATAACCAACGACGAAGTCCGACAGACCATCACACAAGCCATTGGACAACAAGATGACCTGCTCACAGTGGTGAAAAAACGGAAACTCTGATGGTATGGCCACGGCACCAGATTATCAGGTCTTGTAAAGATCATCCTGCAAGGCACAGTGCAAGGAGATAGAAGAAGAGGGAGACCGAAAAAGAGGTGGGAGGACAACATTCGAGAATGGACTGGTTTGACACTGAGCGAAATGATCAGGGTTGCCGAGGACAGTGAAAGATGGAGTATGCTGGTTAAACGATCATCTGTGGTGCCCATACGACCTCCGAGTTACGGATAGGATAGGATAGGATAGGATAGGAAGAAACATAGAAGAAAATGTCAAATGTACAGGTGCAATGTACAAAGGAATCTCACGTATACTGGAAGTAATTAATTTTGAAACCTCACCACTCATCCCAATGATGAAAAGTACAAACATGAACATTACATTACATGATTATTGCTTTAGGTCCAGCAGACTCTTCCGAGCCAAATCAGGACCAGTATAGCCGAATCAGGACCACAAAATCAAGACCACAACTTTGCTGAAAGAGGACTCACCCCTGATCCGCATAAAAGATCTGCCGAAACAATCCTAGTGGTAACACTGAAGGCACTCCACCAGCCGGTCACTTTACAATAAAGACATCCCACACAGGGGACGCTGAGGCTAAACTAATTTATCGAACCCCCGTTTACAAAAACAAAATAGATTATAAACATCATTATAAAATATCAACAAAACACATACATATAAAATGCCTACATTGCCAAATAATAACATCATAGGAAGCCCCAGTGACCACCTGGCAGAAAGCGTCCAATATTTCCACGCTGATCCAACCGACCTCACACACAAATGAGGAGTTTTGTCCCGGAAGTGTTTTCAAGAAAAAAGGTAGGTGACTGGTCTAGCGAAGAAGAAGATAGTATAGTAGATTGATAGAACAGAGTAGGAATGAGAAAGAACAAATTAGAAAGACAGCGACAGTGGGAATTTAAAGCACTAAATTTCCAGAAAGTGGGGATACTATTTATACTGAAACAGGGAGAGTACAAACATGAAAAGTCTACAAATACCCCGCTACAAACGCTCTGCAGGCTATCGATCCTTCTCAGTGTAGTGCTTGGTCCTTCAACTTGGAACCCTCTTCCTCTTTTGGCAGCTCTCTGAGCATAGCCATTTCAAGTCCAACTTAAAAACTCATCACTTCCTTACAAATGTCTGATCTCGCCTCCCATCATCATTCCCTCTTTTTTGAATGAGACCACCGCCATCACACCGGCTGGCCCCCACCCCCCTCACTCCTTAGCTACTCTTCTCCTCTCCATCCCTCGTCTTTTAAATTTTACTTGTAAATATTCTTTTTCATGTTTGTATTATGTCTTTGCATATTTTATTAGTGACTTGTTTTTGTTTCACTTTTTTTCGTATGTATTTCGATGTTAAAGTAAGAACTGGTCCTCAGTAAAAAGCACTATATAAATACCCTCATTATTATAGTCATCCAAAGGAAAAAAACCACCTATAGCAATACGGTTTATGTGCAAAAATAGATAACTGTCTGTACATAAAGCTATACAACCATCTAGACATAAGTTATAACGTTACCACCATCTATACATAACGTTACGCACACAAAATTTGGTCATGTTTTTTTACAAATGTAGTTGCATTGGTATGCGTTGTAATTTCGTGAACAACTTGATGATTTCTTATGAATGACGCGTGATGTTAATTACAGTTAATTATCAAATTTTATTAAATCTACATAAGCTACAAGTGATTGTACACAAAATGTTGTAAACCTCTTTGACAAAATGACATTAGGTGATCATAGTGGATGTACGTTTTATATACCTAATATTGACAGCGTCATGTAACATCATAACTGTTCACAATAATTTAAAAAAAAAAAAAAAATAAAACACAAACCAGAGCATACATGCACACATTGTCCCCAGTTTGAATGTTGTACTTGTGTACACACACTTCAGTCCACTGTCTAACAGTGTGACAATGTCTCACATAACAAAAATAAGAAAATATTCATTTTGGGTTGAGGAAGTGAAGAGAGACACACACTAGTGTACCTCAGGATGCATGGCCACTGGCCAATCAGCACTTCAACCATCATCATAATTGGTCTGGAAATGGTGGGGGGAAAATGGTTATTTCCTTATGGCCAGTGGCTAATCAGACCTAACTGATCTATGTGGTGTGTCTACAAAATGGGAGGTAGATGCACCGAGAGAGAAAAACAAGGTTTGTGGCGTTTGTCTCACCTGAAGAGTTAATAGATTGCGCCTTGGGTATATAAGCCTTATTGGGTGCTATGCTCCAAAGAATAAGGCTGGCTCCTTGAGCTGCTCTTTGGTTGCAAAGTATCGAATGCAGTGTGATGTACTGCTGTTGTGCCTGTCGGAACTAGCGTGCAAGCCAAGCATATCAAAGCTCCGACAAATTATCAGTCAAGACTGTCATCCACCTTTTGGAGAGCATTTAAAATTCAGTTGTGGTTCCCAACGACAGGCTTTTCACTGCTCGAAAAATTGCAGATATACGAAAGTGTGAAAAACCTCTCCTTGTTTTGCACTCACAGGCCTTGCATTGGTAATTCAGAATTAGCAGTAGGTGCCGCCATATAATAGGTTTGTAATGTTTTCCGGCATTTTAATGACTATGAATGTCTAGCACTGAAAAGCCTTTTAATGTGGAATCTTCCAAACAGATAATGTAATCCCGTCATCAAAAAACCAGTTGAACATAAATAGTCTTACACAGGCTTGTTGATTTCCTTGGTGTTAAGACTTTATACTATTTTGTGTAAATAGTATACGATACAGGTAGTCACCATTTCTTAGCTGATCATTGCTTCAATGGCCACTGAATCAAACAATGGACAAATTTCAATGATACTGATAAATTTGGTTTGACAGTTCAATCTACATTAGATACACTTTAATTTAAGTGTTCTGTACATGTAATGCTCTGCTGATGGTCAAATGCTCTTCAAGCTCACACATATGTAATCCTAAAAAATATCAAGAGTGCTAACAATAGTAACATACCCAATCATATATATATCCTTGAAGTGACAAAAGTCAGTGAATTTTCTTCAATCCCGTGGCTAGCTTATGCAATCCATATCTGACTGAATCACATTTTGAGAATGATGTAGGCATTGCTGAGTACAGTGTCATTTCCATGTTATCAAGTCTCCAACATGCACTGAGAGTGCATCAGTCACAAAATTCACTGTTGGTGCATCTCTCAGTCACAAACAATTCTCTGTGGGTGTACATCAGGGTCAAAACAGTTCTCTGAGAAAGTTATAACTCACTCATAAAAAGCTTACTAAGTCACAAATGTTATTGGTCGATGCTGTGAGCTCTTTCAGCTGAGCCCTGCAAGTACAAAACACCCAAGATTTGCTTCTTCTGTGACTGCTCCAGTCTCATCCCAAGGCTGACTCACACCATGCGAGCATCGTCAAAGTTTGACTCGTGCTCACGAGCCTCTCGGCCACACAACACAGCTTGCTTGAAGGCAGGCAGACCCGCTTGAAGCAAGTTCACAAAACTGCGGAAGGCTTGACTAGACTGACTAGCATTGAGGCTTGGTTCTTCATAGGCCGCCCAGCTGTCTCTCACACCTGAAGTAGACAACTTTACAACATAAACGCTTTGGCATCATCCAAAAAACATCTTACAACATAAACGCTTTGGCATCATCCAACAAACATTTACAACATAAACAGCTAGTTTAGCATCATCCCAGAAACATCTAAAAACCACTCACACACAAATATTAAATATGAAAGAAATGCTATACGAATAACTACAGTCAGAATTTCCCATTCACATTCTTCGTCAAAAATTTCCCACCTTCAACAAACAAACCAAACAACAACAACAAAAAACACCCAAAATTGTATTGATCTTAGTTAATTAATTAATATTGATGTTAATATGATCATTTACAGCAGTTATAATACTCTTTAGCGTCAACCTTTTTTTTTTTTACCAACAGGATCCAACTACTTGGAATAACCTATTATACCTTGCAGATTCACTTGATGCGTTCAAAAGTAAGTTGTGCAAGAGGGTAATGTACTCCACTAATGTGGACGTTCAAAATGTATTCAAAATGGTTAAACACTATGTGTGGGCCAAGGGTTTAGAGCGACCACTAATCCTCATTCAGAGGGCTAAAGGTTTGTAGCCTGCGTACCATATATTGCTATGCTATCCTAATGCTATAGAATTTTTCCCTCCTACTCTGTACTCACGTCTGTCATGATGGGTTCTGTAAAGCTCTGGTTGAGAACGCGAGGTTGCAACACCCCTGGGTATGACCTTGTAGGGGACAAGGGTATCGACTGTCGCTGTTGGCCGGCTTTGTCTCCCCCTGTTTCTGTGTCCCCTACTGAATGGTCCGTTTCTATGCCACTCTCTGAAGGTAGATCCAAACACAAACATAATAATAATGATAATAGTATTAATAATAATAATAATAATAATAATAATAATAATAATAATAATGATAATAGTATTAATAATAATAATAATAATAATAATAATAATCATCATCATAATAATGACGTTGATAAGGAAAATAATAGTAGCAATAATAATAATAATAATTATGGATGCTATTTATATGCGTTTTATTCCTAAAGGTGCGGTCTGACAGGAAGTGAAACAGAAGCAAAACAGCCCTTAAAACATGAAAAATAATAGTTTTGACGATGTTTATCGTGTGACTAGACCTAAAGCATAACAGCAGCAAAGCGCTGAAGTGAAGCAAAGCCGATGCTTTCAGTGTTTGAGCGAGCTCTAAAATTTTGGGTTGTTTCGCTGAAGCATTTGATTGCCAGCCAATCAGAAGAGCCGATGTACAAAAACGAGGTTGTTATCATTTCGGCGATCATGGAGGCATCAAAAGCTACTGGGCTATTAGCAAATCTGAATCAAGACGATACGTTTATTCTCATCGATCTAATTCAAAGCCACGAGGCATTATGGAATGTTAGAAGTCAAAATTACAGAAACCAAATTCTGAAAAAGGCCTCATGGACTTCTGTGAGGGAGGGTCAATCTGACGGAAAAAAAACTGGGATCGTATGCACAACTTATTGCGCATTGCTTCCATGCAGACTGCTTATGCAAAACTTCTCATCGTCTGACCGGTTCACAAAGCAAAGCATTATAAATGCACTTATTTTTAGATGCTTCTAGAAGCAGATGCTTTGCTTTGTTTACCGCTTTGCTTCTGTTTCACTTCACGTCAGACTGCACCTTAAGCCAGACTCGAAGCGCAGCAACCTGTAACTTAACACACATGCCCGCACATTACAGACAATCCTAATATGCAACAAACAGACATTCGTCACTCAAACATGTAGTATAAAGGCAAAATTGCTATTAGAAGATGAAAAGGAAGTTGATGAATGAAAGCTTTTACAAAACTAAAGCACTTGGCAGAAGTATTGTACATACTGTAATCTGAAAATGTGCATAGTAGCTGGGTGATCCACTTAACATTTTATAAAGACAAACTAATCATAAGCAAGAACTAAAACATGATTTTATCATTAGATGGCTATGAGGAATGGGGTTTGAAGATCTTTGTAGCAGGCCCTACATGTCAACCTTTGAATAATTTAACAATGCATATTTATTGTGAAGAAAACATTTACTGAAAGAGCGACATTTGGAAGGGAGATACTTCTTTAAAAGTTGAACACTTATGTAGCAAGTTCCATTGTTAGGGAGCGTTAACAAGGGCAAAGAGGCACCACTACACTACAGCCAAGTTGATCGATACTGAGCGACATGAGGATGATAGGCGATAATCCCTGTGAAAGTTGGTCCTTATGTAGCAAGTGCAGCTGAGTCCATCACTTCACCATTGTCAATAGATAACAAAACCAAAACTATCTGAGCTAGGGTGGCCCCATGGCGCAGTGGGCTAGTGGCCAGTTCCATAGGCCCAAAGTTCTATTCCCGCGAGGGGTGAACTTGTGTTACTTAGTTACGAGAATATTCAGGTCACAGAGGGTTTTCTCCAGGTACTCAGTGTCCTCCCTCCATTAAATACTGGTAATTTGATTTTCTTTCCATCTTCTAATATCAACCTAGTTGCCGTTTCACTGCAGGTTTGAGTGATAGATGTGTGTCTGCTGTGTGTGAGAGAGTGAGTGAAACTAGTGAGCGTGTATATCGATGCAGATCGCCAAGTTTTGAGCCCGATTGGTCATTTGGGAAAAAGCACATACAGAGCATCCAGTATTATTACTATTAGATCTATAGTTTGTATATTGTTGACTTAGTCCACGTCCAACCAAGGAGCAATTATACCATGAGGGCAATCTCACCATTGGACAGCATAGACTGGCGGTGCAGATGGCGTGGACTATCCATGGGATCAAAGGCCAAGTTCAAGGACCCCAAGATGCCAGGCACTGGAATGGGAGGAGTTGGAAGAACTGTTGCTGCTGACAGAGATGATGGAGTGGGGTCGCTTGGTGCCATTACGCAGGTACTCCATGGACGACACCGCTATGGAATTTCTCGTGCGAGCTGCGGATGAAAAGGATAGGCTTACAATACAACATAGTACAATATGCAATTGCACACTGCTGTTATTAACGATGCAGATGATGGAGTGTGGATGAAATGGATAGGATTACAAAACAACATAGTACAATATGCAGTTACGCACGGTTGATACTACCGATGCAGATGATGGAGTTAGGATTATAAAAAAATAGTACAATATGCAATTACACACAGTTATTACCGATGCAGATGACGGTTTGGTGCCAATAATTATTATTATTAATTATGAATATTTTTCTTGTCTGATCTAAACATAGCTCTGGGTTCTTACATCAATGCATGAAAAACGACAACTATAAAACATAATAAGGACAATTCATCTGCAGTTTTAACAGTTCACCTATATGTATACGATGTTTTATAATATATATGAAATGATAAAAAATGATATGATATATGATATGACATGATATGATATAATATGATATGATATGATATGATATGATATGATATGATATGATATGATATGATATGATATGATATGATATGATATGATATGATATGATATGATATGATATGATATGATACAGCTCCAAATTAGTTTAGGCCAATGGTCTGTAATGTGATCTTTTGACCAGACTTAGTTTACTACTTTCACAAATTACAGGTTACGGGTGATAAACTAAAATCTCTCTAACTCGCAAGAACAATGGCTAAGCAGATTGTTTCTTTAATTTCAATCGGTGGATGGAAAATAACAAGATTTATGGGACGATATAAATGACTGAAGTAAAGGGGAATTTTTAAGGGAAAGAGGCAAGTTAATTGTTCCAAATACAAGGCCCCGGATTTTAAAAAAAAATGTAAGAAGCACATTCACCATCATTATGATTTAGTGAGCAAAAGTGGAACTGCAAACAGGCATGCAGAAACTCCTTGTACGACTTCGCAATAGAATTTCTGTTATGAGCTGCCGAAGGAAAAGGTTTGAATGATGACTAGAAACAGGTAAGGCATAGAAGACGATAGAAAGACGTCTTGAACATATTTGTGTGTTTAAGAAAGTGTGAAGGAATGCATAACAAGAGAAAGTCTACAAACACTGAATATTCATTGTTATGGAATGTGGGCGCACGTTTGCTCTTTTTGGAGTGATCAGTGTTGGGTGAAAGTTTCAGACTGATTTTTTTCTCTCTCAAAATACTGAACATTTCATATCAGTTAGTCAATTCAAATAACTGCGAACTCCAGCTGTGTTTTCTGTCTACCTTAATTAAGTGTTCATCGAATAACAAAATATTTTCTTTCGTTGTTTTTCCACGAAAAGGAGTACAACAATGCAGCCAACCTGCTCTGTTGTGCAGTGGGATGTTGAGGGCGCGGTCATGGATGTTGTCCTGGCTAGGCTTGATGTCCATGCAAGGTTTGGTCCCTATACCCATGGAGGCCATTTCATTGATATGACATTCTGCACACACATCAACGTTTTGGTGTCAGCAACAGCAACACCAAACACATTGTTTCTGCACACTACTGTAGCCTGGAACCATCTGGACATCTCTGCCCTACACTCAGCAGCTATTGAGCATTTTACATTCTCACTGTCAGCTGCCAGTCGCCGTAAGAACTAGTCAAGACGCGCACCCCGAAAACGTTGCGTTTAGGCCACATACCTGGATGTTAGCAACATAATCTACAAATACACTCCACAAACAAGAATGAGCAAGAGTCACATATGTCAACAAATATCACATATACTGCCAAAATGATAAAGACTGAAAATGTGGATATAAATATATATATATATATATATATCTACAACCAACAAATTCAAGGCTTTTTTTATCATTAACTGAATTAGTAATTTTTTACTTGCTTTTAAAACAACCAAAGCACAGTACATTTTAAAAAAAAATTTCTCATTTCTTTAATTATTTATTTATTGATTGTTATAGAGCGCTTTTTCAGCGCAAGAGCTGCTCAAGGCACTGGCCGACAAAGGATGTACATGTAGCTCAAGCTGCCTCAGACACCTACCTGCAGCTTTTGGACGCATTGAATGACGGCCAGACAACTGGCACATTCTTAAGCAGCCGAGGATTGGGGAGAATGGACCTAGTGCATGCTGGGTGTATTTGTGTAGCCAGCACTCACTCCTCTAGGACATGAGCGTCAGGATCTTAAGTCTGTATGAACGATGGAATGCGTGCGTGTACAGATTAGACCTCAGTTTATACTCTCATCACTCTCTTCTTTCTATCATCCAGTAAACCACGGAGCTCAATAAATTAACGTGAAACCAAATGTTAACTCTTTCCCTGCCAGGCATGTTTCCACGTTTGTGCCAGATGTTTCTCTGGCACCGGAAAGAAAGTTCAGTACCTTAGGCATTTAAGCTACTGTTCTTTCAATAATAGTTGTTAAATAGATATATTTCATATCAAATTAAAGGTAAAAGAGTGAAGAATAAGAAAAAAAAAAACACAAAAAAGTTAATTTGATTATGTTATTGAAATATGTGTTTTGAAAGCATGTTGATCTTTTTGAAATGATAAAATAAACTAAAAATATTTCTACATACCACAGTGATAAAAAAAAATCTGGAGGAATAATTCCAATCACTGAATCAGCTTCACACACCAGAAAGAAAATTTATTTAGGATCAAAATACACTTTACAGTTTGAAATTATATTGATTATTAGCAGAGTTTGACACACTGTCGATTGTGACCATCACAATGCTTAGTAAAATGCACAAAAAACACTATAAAAACGAATCAATTTGAAGAAACCACGCGCGTGTCGATCGAGAACGAAAGTAGAAAGAGTTATCTCTCTTTGGTTAAAATAAAACTTGGATTGGACTGCGCCAAAAAAACGGAACGAAACGGAATACTGAAATCGACGATATATCGTCGATTGGCACAAACATGGCGGCTCAGATCGACGATATATCATCGATTGGCAGGGAAAGAGTTAAAAGATCGTAAAACTGCAAATTGTGTAACAAACGGCTTGCATTTTACAGTCCATTTGACCAATATCATTTTAATAACATGAATAAAACCAGACCAAGGAGTACTATGACCGTAAATTTACATTGATAACAAACTCAACAACAAAAATCAATATAAGAAATCAGACATTTATTATGTGCCGAAGCCTACTTCAAACCAGAAAGAAAGAAACAAAGCACTCCAATTTAAAAAAAAACTACAAAAAAACAGAGAGTGCAGGTTACTAATTGTATGTATGCACCAGAGTTATTAGGTTTGAAAGCATGTAACTGCAAGTGTTTAACCACAGGCTATGTATCGGTGTGGTGCATGTATGAGAGGAATGATGAATGAATGAAGTGCCTGTGGTGCATGTGTTTACCAGCATCAGAGCAAAGTCCACGTGTAATGTCATTTGGTGGAATAAATTCTGTATTGTGCATTGTAAATCCTGTTTAAATGACTAAAGGATAAAAGACCTGACCTCTGTTTCTAATGGCCTGGTTCCAGAGAATCCTGGTGATGTCCTTCACCCATGCACGTTTCACTTCAGAGTTTGGAGCCTGCAGGATGTAATTGTCACCTAGCGATCTCCGACGGAACCAGATCTCAAACTTGTACCCGGAATCTCCGCAAGTCTCCGTCAGTCCAATGTCCGCCATCTTGGAAAGAATGCAAGTCTGTTTCGTCAGCATTAGTGTCAACAAAGATCTTCCGTTAATTATTGAATTTCAACCGGACGTGACATTTTTATTTGTGTTGAACTGTTACTACCATTAGAACAAAATCTTTGGCACATTTTAAATTGAAAACATTCAATAAAACGCAATAAACAATATTTAATAATAATAATAATAATAATAATAATAATAATAATAATAATAATAATAATTATAGATGCTATATTCATGCTTTTTCCCAAATTACCAATCAGACTCTAGCTTGGCAATCTGAATCTACATACACGCTTGCACTTGTCAGAAATTGCTTTTTTGTTGTTTGGTTCATGGGTGTGTGTGTGTGTGTGTGAGGTAGGGAGGGGGTAGTGTGGGGGTTAGTGGGTGGGCGTTTTAAGCTTGTTTGTGTCTTTAGCTTTACTGTGTATATGTTGTGTGTTAGCCAGTAGTCCCAGTGCATGCGTAATAAAAGCCCTTTTGAGCAAACATTTTGTCAGATTTGGAGCTATATAAAACAAATTATTATTATTATTATTATTATTATTATTATTATTATTATTATTAATTACATAATTTTTGTTAGAAATAGCTGCAATAACCTACCTTGAGACTGTGTTTGTAGACATAAATGTCATGCTGCCCCTGTCGGCCACGCCGTGTCTTGCTGAACAAAAGGAGATCCTCGAAAAGGAAGACGCGACGCATCATCTTTCTTCGACCTTGGAACACCAAGAATTCATCCTGCCGCAGCAGCTTCCCTTGCTCTTGCAGATTGACCTGCAAGTGGAGCCCAGTGCAGACAGTACTTCAAAAATGCCTTTGGGAATCACATTTGTTCCTAAAGGAAGTGTATACCTGTGGTGTACAACAGGCCGGTTTCCACTAAAACAAGCGACTTTGACACTGGCTTAGTGTCATATATCTATAAATCATAGGTTGTGTGTCAGTATATGCCCTGAACAGTTTCTGACTCTTGGATTGGGGTCAGCGTTGCTTTTGGGCTGACTTCTTATATAAGCTTAGTAACAATTTGATTGGGACAAAGGCTTTCAGCCAAACATTAAATTCGGGAAGCCATGCAAAAGATTAAAAAAAAAAAAATCATATTTATTGCTACAACAGGAAAAGGAGAACAAAATGGATTGTTGTAAAAACACAGCATTTTTCAGACCAGGAGGTATGCAGTTGGAGATGCAGAGAGCCAAAACATCCAGCCAGCTCAAAACAAAAAGGGCTGAAAGCGTGTCTGTACGACAGGGAGTTGTGCTGGCAACACAAGTGGACACTAGCGCTGGATTGGAGTTTGCTGGAGTGTGGCTCAAAATCAACCCCATATTGCTGGTGATGCACTCTTGCTGCAAGTTTGCGCACTGCACAATGCTATAAACCACAGACACACCAACCCCTCTTTAAAAAAAAGAAAGAAAAAAAAAAAAAAAAGGCCAATTTGTTTCAATTCAATCTGATTAAAATTTACCTGCATTCAGCACTTCTTATTCTTGGGTTCACAGCACCATAAATTGCATGTTATTCCATTTTGGCAGGAATATAGTGGAAACTAGCATCGACGTGACAAACGAGGCATAATTATGCCATAGCAAATAATGACATTACCACGCTTCATTACTTTAGATATCTCTTGCTTTCTATTGGTTAGGTGCATAGTTCCACGTAGGCAGTATGTTACCCTACGCACACAATACCATTTGAAACGCTACTACTGCAAAGCACATTTGAGAAAAATCAGAACCGATTCTAGATTTTGTCACTTTTGTCTACTATATACTCACATCAACTTCTCGCAGAGAGTCCATAGCTAAGAGATCGTTGCCATGGCGAAGTTGGAACCGGACCATTTCCTCAGCTGCTTTGAGATCGGCGTATTCCGGTTCCGTTTCAGGACACTCCTTCAGGATCTGTTTCAGGAGCAGGGCGTACTTCCCCATCCGCTGCACCGGCTTCAGAAGATAAGATGCCAGGTCCATCCGATCGGCAAGCTCCAGCTGCTTTTGCTGAAACGGACATTGATCAATGAAGAGTAAAAACGCCTGTGTGGCGACGCAAATGCTCGCAGTCCTCCATTTATTTCCATTAAATGCTCAAGCAGAATAATGGATAGTAACCTTATTCACTGTTCACCATCTGGGAAAGAAGGCACGTTGATCGTTATAGCTATTATTTTAATCCTTCACGGTTTAAAAGTTTCTTCAGAAAGTGACGGAGAGAGGTTTTCAATAAAATCTGTAAGTAGCGAATGAGATGGTGTGGTTGTGTGTGGGGGAGAGAGGACGTAGTAAGCTCATGGGAGGCCAAAGGGGAAATGGAAACATTACATTACATAATTGTTGCTTTAGGTCCAGCGGACTCTTCCGAGCCAAATCAGGACCGGACAACCCCCAATCCGCATAAAAGATCTGCTGAAACAACCCCAATGGGAAAACTGAATGCCCTCCACCAGCCAGTCACTTTACAATAAAGACATCCCACGCAGGGGACGGCTGAGGCTTCACCCCCAACTTATCGAACCCCCGTTTACAAAAACAAAATAGAATACAAACATCATTATAAATTATCAACAAAACACATACATATAAAATGCCTACATTACTAAATAATAACATCATAGGAAGCCCTAGTGACCACCTGGCACAAAGCGTCCAATACTCCCAAGCTGATCCAACAGACCTCATACACAAACAAGGAGTCTTGTCCCGGAAGAGTTTTCAAGAAAAAAGGTAGGAGACTGGTCTAGCGAAGAAGACAATAGTATAGCAGATTGATAGAACAGAGCAGGAATGAGAAAGAGCAAATGAGAAAGACAGCGACAGTGGGAATTTAAAGCACTAACTTTCCAGACAGTGGGGATACTATTTATACTGAAACCCCCGGAACCCCAACGGGGGTGGGAAATGGAAAGGAGAAGGGGAATGAGTAGCAACAACACATGCCAAGAGTTGTCGTCCATGATGACGAATAGAGTTATCCCAAAGTGTGCCCCACAGAACAGCAGTATGAAATTACGCGCTATTTCTAAGCGAAAACTTATCAGAAATAAATAATTTTAACCAATAATAATTAATGAAATCCTGTAGCTTCGGGGTTTTTGCAAAAAGAGACGTCCGCGTCCTGGTAGCTGAAATGGCAAGGGAAAAGGCGGGTTTTATCGTGATAATTGTGATTAAATAATAAGACCCCTCGCTAAAACTTTGTGTACAGATAATCAAATGCACTATTTGCAGGTCAAAGCAAAAACAATTTTGAAATTCAACCGTAAAATACTTGAAAAAGTGGTTTTTAGTCCCTGCACATAGCATCAACACATGCCAAGAGTTGTCGTCCGTGATGACAAATAGAGTTACCCCTGAGTGATAGGCCTAATAACACTTCAAAATACAAATAACTTCTCATGCATGATACATTGAGTTTTTTTAAATTTGTTTACAAAAATCACATCAAGGACTAACTTATTAAAGCTTTAAATTAACATTCTGTCCAATATATAAGCAGGCCATCAGCCGGTCACCTAAAATGGAAAAAGAGCTGAAAATGCTGATTCAGTGTTTTTTCTTTAATGGCTATTAAAAAAAAAAAGTTTTAGACTTATGTTAAAAAATGAAATTTTTTTGCAATATACATGTTATCCTGTATTAAATTTAGGCAAAAAACAAAATGGAAAAAATGCTGTGTTGTTGCTAGAATGAGTGGGGTGGGTGCCAAGATGCTGATGAGGAAAGAGGACAGCTGTCCCTCTAATTATTACATTTTCAAAAATTGTATATAAAAAATCCCACAATAAATGCCAAATAAACAAATAAATAACATCAAGAAATAGACCAACTAGGCAAGGAATAGGACAAACCAACCACAAAAACAGTGAGCAACTCAAAGCAAAAACACCAGCTAGATGGAGCTGGGACATCCAGAGTTCTAATCCTACAACTAAACTAGGATTGACACATTATGCAGACACAAAACGTAAAATACTTGAATAAAACAACCACACATCATCAAATACAGTCCCATCAACAGACCAGCTAGCTAGACGTAACATTCTAAATCTAACTACAACAGAACTAAGATTATGCATTGCACAGATTTTCTTCATCACTTCACACGCTCGTGTCAATAAATGGGAGACAACACACACTTGATGATGCAGACACATGGCACAAATTATGCCAGTTATGGCCCTTTATTTGACGATGCAGAGTGTCCGCAATAGAAATGATTCTTTCGAGCACAAACAAAACAAATTTTTTTAAAGCATTGCTCTCTGTGTCCCTGCCTGTCTGACCCTCTCTCCCTCTCCCCCCCCCCAGCCCCACTCTCTTTCTCTCTCTCTCTCTCTCTCTCTCTCTCTCTCTCTCTCTCTCTCTCTCTCTCTCTCTCTCTGCATTCAGCAGTTGCGAGTTCAAGATATTTTATCATCTTCAGTGGCAGGCGTTGGTAGAAGGGGGAGAAAAGACGTTTTTGGCTGATTTTGTGAGGCTCCATTCTAAAATCTGGACGTTAACCAAAAATTCCCCAGTGCATGTGCGCGGATTACTATCAGGGATTACTGTTTACGTCAACATAACAATGCTGAGACACGAGACAAAACGTCTGACGTATGTGTCACAGAATTTTATACCGCCAACGTGTGTATTGTGCTCACATGCATTACAGTTGGTCTCGTAACTCCTGAAGAAGCTTTTAGCAAAATGCATACACCTTTTAAAACGGTATGTTTTATCTCCTCTGGCGTTTAGCTCTGTTCCGTCTGTTTGCACTATAGCTCAGCTCTCAAGCTGGACGAATCTGTAAAATTGCTAAAGCTGAAATGTAATTAACGTTATAAATAACAGATCTAAATAATTCGGTTACTTACCCTAAAGAAGTGCTTCCCAAACTCCAACATCAGGTCATCTGACTTGGGTTTGTTCTTGTTGTACAAGGTGTACAGGTGAAATTCTGGCTCCTGCAAACAAAACAATCAATCTCTAATCAAATCAAACAACCATTGAAGCCAAAAAATATAATTTATTGAACATTCAATCAGCAACTCATGCAAACTGTACTGAGCAGAGATCCCTTATAAGATCTCCGACTGAACTAATTTGGAACAACAATTTACAACCCAGCACTTTATAAAGCCACCACAACGCAACATAGGCCCTACACTGAACTCCAGGATAAATTCTAAAGAACAAAATGTTGCTAGTTGTAGAAATATTACATGCTGTGGGAAAAAACAGTGGGAAAAAAAGTGGGAAAAAAGTACCCAAAACTCTGAAAGAAATAATTACTATACTCGTAAATAATTATAGGATAGGTGGTCTAAGAGAGAGAGTGATCATTACCCATCTCCTCTGTCATGCTTCGCTATACCTCCAACCTAGCGCACGGCGCCACGAGCACATGGGTGCAAACAGTGGCCTGTTTATTCTCTGACCTTCCCATGCAGCGCAGGTCGGAATGGACGATCACACTTCACAGTACGAACACCTCACAGTACCAACACCTCACAGTATGAACACCTCACAGTGTGAACACCTCACAGTATGAACACCTCACATAATGAACACCAATGAGCACCTTACAGTATGAACACCTCAAAGTATGATCTAACTTTTTCTATCATATCCTATCACACTAACCTCTAACTTTTCATTTGAACACCGAAGAGGATAAATAACCTTTGATGAAAATGGATTACACATGCTCATCTTCGTGATACATCGATTCCGTCCATCCATCAATCAATCAATCAATCAATCAATCAATCATCATCATCATCATTATCACATTCGTCATCATCATCATCATCATCATCATCATCATCATCATCATCATCATCATCATCATCATCATCATCACCATCATCATCATTATCATTATCACATTCGTCATCATCATCATCATCATCACAATCATAATCATACTCTTCCTCATCACCAACATCAACCTTGCTAATAATGCTGGAACTTACATGCTTGAGAAAGTAGTGGCCCACTTGGAAAGGGTTGTGCTCGCACGCCTCTAGCTCACGCAGGAAGAACTGGGAATGGAACTGGTAGATCTTCTCCACGTTGCCGAAGATGACGTTACGCTTCCCTTGCAGTGACTGCGGGACGTCCACGCGCTGGAGCTCCGCGACGTAGTTCTCGATGACGTACTGTAGCGATCGAGTGTAGTCCCGCTCCGTCTGTATCATCTCGCTCATGATCAGCAGAACGGTTCTGTGTTAAGGGAGGGGGAAAAAGCATTTGAAATAAGGTGAATAAGAAAATAAGATTGAGTATTTTAAAAAAAACTAAAACAAACAAACATGTTGGGCGTGAACTCAAAAACTTTGGTGATTACAGAGTGTGGATTTCAATTAATGTGCAGAACAATAAGGTAATTAATAGATATTTTGGAGAGAGGGAAGGAGAGGGGGGAGAGAGATAAATAGATGGGGGGGAAGGATGGAGAGGGATAAGGGAGAGAGAGAGAGAGGGGGGGGGGTGACAAAAGAAACGAAAATCGCAATGCACCCACACACTCCATTTTGTATGGAGAAATCGCCAGTCTGTGTACTTTCTTATGCCAGAACGCTTCAGGTCAGACATTTTGGACGCGAAGGGTGTGGTGTACGAGGTGATGGTGGGTCAATGAGTTATGAACATGAAAACCTCTTGTTCATTTTCTTTCTTCTTCTTCTTCTCTTTCTTCTGCTCCTTTTCTTCTAGACTGATACGTGTGAACAGTGTAATGAGATGCACACTGCACTTGTAACGCAATAATAACAAATGCTAGATCATCTACCTCCTTTTGCCGGACAGCCTGAGGTCAGCCATGTTCTCCATGGGGGTGGTCCGTGGGTAATGGAGGTGGGAGTTGACCGAGTCTGGGGTCCATTTGATCTTGCTGATGTTGCTGCTGATGCCGTTGGAATCGTTCACACTGTTCTCCTGCAGATCTTCTTCGTCTTCCTCTGGCATGCTGCAAAGGAATGAATTCATGAAGGAAGGAGGGTAGGAGGGGAAATAAAGCGTGAACAGGGAACAACTGGCGCTTACTAGTCACCCGACAGACTCCAGCCTTCAAACTTTAGGACAAAGCATCTGTAGTGTACAGATGAAGACTTTCTGCAACAGCAGCACACCACCATTGAAAATGAATGAAGGAATGTCAGGTCTAAGTCTTGAAGCATCAACATGAAATATTCAGCAGTATCTAACTGTACGCATTATTACCATTTGTGACAGACGATGCTGCACTCTTGCACAGTTCGTTTCCTAAAGCTTAGAAGGTGACATGATCTATGTTTGTCAGACATAACCTTGGTGTTTACATCCATGCATGTAACGGACGATGTGTTATTTTTGTTGAACAACAAATACAACAGTGAGTACTACTCACTATGACGTTTCACTGAATTTTCTGTTTTAAAAAAAAAAGTGTGGATGGGTTAAGCAAAAACAAAGTCTGTATGCGTATGTCTGTTTGTATCTGTCTCTAAAAATAAGAAGTTCAAGTACAACAGCTTAATTAACCCAGTCAATGGAATACAGATCTAACACATTTTTTTCCCAATAATAATAAAATATTTTTTGCTTTTAATTGTAAACTCTACTCACTGTATTTTTACACATAATTATGCTGACTACCACTCGCCTATTATTATTATTATTATTATTATTATTATTATTATTATTATTATTATTATTATTATTATTATTATTATTATTATTGTTGTTGTTGTTTCTTCATGCATCCTTTCTAAACAATGTCATTTAAATCGTTCTTGCAGTTTTGTTGAGAAGTATTGTTTTGTGTGTGTGCGCGCGTGTGTGTGCGTGATTGAGTGTATGTGAGTGTGGGCGTGTATTGATAGAGTTATGGGGTGCTAAACTTGTCTTTTTATGCACACAATGGGATTTTTAGCTCGCGCCCCACTTTTTTTTTCAGCTCCCCACTTTTTTGTAAGTACACGGAAGTGCTTTTCTTAGTACATGGGAGTGCTCTTGTAGTACGACTGTTTTAGGTGGGGCAGGGTAGCTCAGTTGGTAAGAGCGTCTTGCTAGTAACCGAAAGGTCGCTGGTTCGAATCCCGGATTGGTCAACGTGTGATCATATTATTTTCCCCTTTACCAACAACTGGCCCGCTGGTGTCAGTATAAATCGGTCCAGTAGTCAACCATATGCGAAAGTGTCGTGTGACTATAATCTACAAACAACAACAACGACTGTTTTACTAGGTACAGTGGAGTGCTCTTGTAGTACGACTGTTTTACTAGGTACAGGGGAGTGCTTTATTTGAAATAAACATGTTAGGATTAGGGTTACGAGACAACATAAGTCAAATTTTTGACGCAATGAGCCATGATCTCATTTTTTTCATTTTTAGATGAATTTTGCGCTCTTTTCGTGCAAAAAAAAAAACAAAACAAAAACCACCACTTTCTGATGACTACATTTTGTCCCAACCCCCAATTTGCCATGAATACAGACTTGTGTTTGTATGTGTGTGTTTGTGAGCGTGTGTGCGTGTGTGTGTGTGTGTGTGTGTGTGTGGATGTGTGTGTGTGTGGATGTGTGTGTCCGTCTGAAAAAGAGCTTAACTGGAGAATGTGCAATTTGTCGTTTTGTTGTGTCTTAAGTAGAATTCTGTTGGTTTATGATGTTCGAGTTTGCATTGTTATTGAACGGTCTGCAGTTATCTCCTAAAGTTGACACCTTGCGTTATGTGGTGAACAATCTAAACACGACGTTATCTTCTGGTTATTGACGTCCAACGAACACATAATCTGTCACACGCGTGTCTTCTGGAAGACGGCCCTAGGAAAAAATAATCCTGCATCTGGTCGTTTGTTTTCTTCTTAGGCTCTAGTTCCGCCGAGTACCGAAACCCGTTGAAGCACTGACAGGAATCGGTAAGAGAGGCTCAATAGAGTGAAAGTCTATATCCGTACATTCCGATGTTAGTTCCCAGTAATGGCTGTATACCCTAAGGCTACCTTTTCGGGCGATGCACAGTGAAGGTTTTTACTGGAAGTTCTTATAGCGCGTTCCTCCATCTTAAGGTCTACTCAAGGCATTGGCAGATACAGGATATAACTCCAGCCTCCCGACGGTCCCATTGTTGCTGCCTTAGGCGCACTGTCTGACGCTGTAGACAACTGAGCACAATCTTAGATGACCTGGGCTGGGGGAAAACCAACTTCCACCTCTTTTGTATGGAATTCATTTTAGCGTGTGACCGGTTGCTTCGTGCAGTCAGTCCTGAGATTGAATCGCATGGAACAAATTGTATGATTTAATCGGTAGGTCTGACTGGGCCTTTGGTTAGTTAGTTCGTCAGTCGTATGTTGGCGTAGAGCTTACAGTACACTAACTGTAAGCTCTATGATGTTGGCCATTAGAAAGGAAAGAAATAGCCACACAACCTGCCGCCCTAAGTAAACTCTATGTCCCAATTTTTTCTGCATGTCTGCGCGATGGGGTATGGTGAGGGATGGAGTGAGGGTCGGGCAACAACAGTTGTGTGGTTGGAACAAGATGAAGATCTCCTTACCTGGGCAAGCTGTCGGAGCTGCCAGTGATCATACTGAGCGTCTTGTCACCGCGCTCCTCGCGTTTCGCAGCTTGTTCCAATCTCGCCGCCGCGTCCGCATCTTCGTAGATGACAGGGGACGTAATCATAGGAACCGGCGCGGTGCTCGCCCTTTTCAGCATCTTCTTCAAGGGGCCGGGTTTGGCCACGGCTGGCGAAGAGGCAGAGGAAGGCGAGGAGGCGGAGAAAGAAGAGGAGGAAGGGGAAAAGAACGGTGAGTGTGATGGTACGGGATGAGACACGGTGCGGTTGAGCGGAACTTTCTGTTTGGGAGTTTTGAAGTCTGCCTCGTCACCGCTCGGACTTTCACCCAAAGGCATCGGTCTGGACGGTAGGCGGGCGGTGGGGGAGATGGGGATGGTTGCTGTGTTGGGATAAGAAGGAGAAGAGGAGGAAGAGGCTTTGTTGTCCTGGCCAGCCAAAACCACGCTGGGCTTCTTGTCCCTTCTGACTAACGGCGTACTGTCCGAGAACGACGTCTCAATCACACCTTCTTTTCCCCTTCTAGACGAAGACGACGACGACGATGACGACGCAGGGCTAGGCCTTCCACGATCCTTGCTACCCGTGCTGTAAGCGTCTGACCAGTCTCCACCATTACTTATAGCCGGGGTGCTGCTTGTTCTGGGTTCCCACACTGGGTACAAATCATCTTCAGTCACCACTTTCTGCTTCAAGTCTCTTCTTGGCGATGGTGCCTGCAACACCGTCGTCAACGTCGCTTCTGATAAAGTTTTTGACGATGATGATGATGGCAAAGATGCTGGAGATACAGACGCGACGGCAGCGGATTCGCTTTTTAATGCTGATCTGAAAGATTCCACTCTATCGCCAGATTTGTCTTTGGACGCAGTTTCGTCCATAAGGGCATCCTGTTCGTTCAGAGCGACCAGGTCCGCTTTTAGGCCTCTCTCCAAGAGGTCCTGTTTGAAGATCTTGTCAACCAAGTCTTGCTTCAGCCCTCGGTCCATCAGGTCTTGTCTTAAGCTTTTGTCCATCAAGTCTTGTTTGAAGCTCCTGTCCAGAGCAGCAGCACTGGCAGCAGCGACGTGGCCCTGCTCCAGCGCTAACTGGTCTCTGGCGCGATGCAGACAGTTCTGCCTCAGGAGCAGCATCTGGCACGTTTCTTGGCAGCGGGTCTTGGCGAGCTGACACTGTTCCAGCAGCTTCTCGTTGTGGAGTCGCTGCGCCGTGTCGATCATGTGGACGAAGGTCTCGTCGGACATGGGCGGATTCTGGCGGAGATACTGCTCCAGGGAGCGGAGCAGCTTGTCCAGCCCAGCAGCCGTGGCGCAATGCTCCATCCGCATGGAAGCCACGTACTTCATGGCTGCCAGGGCCCACTCGTAACTCTGAAACACACGGAGAGAATAATGAGAGAATAATATATATCTACATCCTCAATCTGCCAAAATAATCTTTACGTCAATACGGACATTTACGTCAATACGGACAATCAAAGAGACTTAAATATTATTGTAGCAAGACATAGGAACAAAGTCTTTCGATAAAAAAAATACATTCACAAAACAAAACGAGTCACGAATAATATTTGCCATCTGATAAAAGGCGATATACACGAACCAGCAGAAGGCTAGCTAAGTCAAATTTACATAACTGAGAGGCCCTGAGTCTTCAAGCAGTCCAAACAAGCAGCATCCATGTAAATCAAGATTAACTCTCAAGTCCCAAAACAAAAGAGTCATCAGCCAGCCTTTAATACTGTATTTGCATAGAAAGCGAACTCGCATTTTTATGTTAACAATTTGCCTTTTGTGCTGTCCTGAGACGCTGATCCTTGCTGAAGTTGCTTTCATTGCTACCAACACATCGGATTAAGCTTATATCCATGGATTTACCCGTATCTCATCGGATTAGTCTATATCCATACAACGGGATCATAACCAAACAGATGTAGAAACAGAGAAACAGTGTTGCTTCTCCATGGTCATTTTAGGAGCCTGGACATATGGGGAACAAGGGAGGGGAGTACGAAGGTAGGGAAGAGAGAGAGAGAGAGAGAGAGAGAGAGAGAGAGAGAGAGAGAGAGAAAGAGAGAGAGAGAGAGTCAAGTCAAGTCAAGTAAGCTGTATAACCCACAATGGAGGATTCATACAGGACATTGCGTCTCAGCGAATAAGAAAAGAATAAAAGAAAAAACAAAAAACAACGTTGAAAACAAATAGAATAATACACAAAATCACTATATATATATTTCCAAATTTACTATTAACACACTCACCCCCTATCTTTCTAGTTCTCTCTTAATAACTACTAAGGCACAACATACACCGTATTGGCTCGGAAGAGTCCGCTGGACCTAAAGCAATAACCATGTAATGTAATACACCCCTATAACCAATTTACAGTTAATTTGATTTGGCTTACAGAACAGAGAGAGAGAGGGAGAGAAAGAGAGAGAGGGAGAGAGAAAGAGAGAGAGAGAGAGAGAGAGAGAGAGGGAGGGAGAGAGAGAGAGAGAGAGAGAGAGAGAGAGAGAGAGAGAGAGAGAGAGAGAGAGAGAGAGACAGCACTGTACCATACAGCCCGAATTATTTGAAGATGAAGGCCTGATGAACTTACGGTTGACAATCTCAGTTTGAGAGAAAGATAATTGATAAAGGGAAGTCCGTGATGCTATCAAGAAAGCCAAAAGGGTTTACAAAGAGAAAGTAGAATCCCAGTACAGTGGTGGCAACCTTAGGGGTGCCTGGCAGGGGATTATGTCCATGGTATCTGTCAATCAGAAAACGGATTGTTCTAAGAAGCCTGTAAAACTTGAAGGTGTTGTTGATGCTGATGTGCCCAACGTTTTAAACCATTTTTATTCTCGCTTTGAAAAGCATGACTTTTCTGCCAACATCTCTGATATTAGGACTTCACTTGTACCTGACCATAATGTTATTATTATTTCAGAGGAGACTGTGACCAAAATGTTTAAGTCTATGAATGTTAACAAAGCACCTGGCCCTGATGGGATTTGCGGTAAAACACTGCGTTATTGTGCTGATCAGCTTGGCGCCGTCTTCCAGCCTCTCTTCCAACAGTCTGTCGATTCTGGGAAAATACCATCTCTTTGGAAATTTTCTAATGTTGTCCCATTACCCAAAAGGTCTAACCCTAAACAACCCAACGACTTTAGGCCTGTTGCTCTCACATCTCTTGTGATGAAAACTCTTGAAAAAATTATCAAGGCTCTGGTTTTGAGTGCGACTGAAAAGTTTCTTGACCCGCTGCAGTTTGCTTACCGGGCTGGTAGGGGGGTGGAGGACGCCAAGCTGTTCATCTTAAATAGTCTGTACAAGCATCTAGAAAAACCAAAGGCGCACGCACGCCTCGTTTTTTGCAGATTTTTCTTCTGCATTTAATACCATGCAACCACATATTCTGGCGAAAAGATTGATTGAGGATTTTAGGCTTTCTGACCAACTTGTTTTGTGGATCTTGGATTTTCTGGTTGATAGACAGCAGAGAGTTTGTGTTAATGGTTGTTTTTCTGATATTGCTGTTACATATACAGGGAGTCCTCAGGGATGTGTGTTATCTCCCCTGCTTTTTATTTTGTACACCGACAGCTGCAGAAGTACCCAAGAGTGTAGGTTTTTAGTTAAATTTTCAGATGACTCTGCCTTGTTGTCTCTTTTTCAGGGCCCGGAAAACGATCATGGTCTTGCCCTTTTTGATTTTATTAACTGGTGCGATAATAATTTTTTGGAAATGAACGTGTCTAAAACAAAAGAAATGCTCTTTGATTTTAGGACAGTGAAGGATGATGTCCGTCCATGTGTTATTCATGGGGAAGATGTGGAAGTTGTTGACACATATAATTATTTGGGTAAAGTTTTTGATAGTCAGCTGAAATTTGATGTCAACACCCACAGTCTTGTCAAACGTGGTCAGCAAAGAATGTATCTTCTTAGGAAACTAAAATCCTTCTCTGTAAACACAAAGATCCTCAGTTTGTTTTACCAGTCTTTTATAGAAAGTTTGCTGATTTTTTTCTTTTATCTGTTGGTTTCACGGTCTGACTGTGAAGGATAGGAACAGTCTGAATAGCATTGTCAATGTCTGCTCAAAGATTATTGGAGTTAGGCAGAGAGATCTTTCTTCTTTCTGTGATCAGCAGATCTTACGGAAAACCGGGAGCATCCTTAATAGTCATCAGGAACATTGTTTGAAACCCGAGTTCACACTGTTGCCGTCCGGACGCCGATATGCTATGCCCATCTGTAAGGGAAATCGGCGTTCCAAATCTTTTATTCCCAGTGCAATCCGACTTCTTAATAGTACTAACCGCTTTTAGTTTTCGGCACTTTGGGGGTCTTATTTGTTATATAGTGAGAGTCTCCCTTTAGTGTCTATGTGTACTGGCTGCACTTTTTAATCAACTTGTTGAATTTTGTTGACTTCTGTGATATCACTTGTGATCTTGATTCGCGTGTGTGTGCTTGTGTGATGTTTTTTAAATTTTAAATTTATGTATTTATTGTTTTGTTTTGTTTTGTTTTTTTGTTTTTAAAAAAATGGTTTATGATACATTTTTTGAGTATCTTTATGCTGCCTCATAAACTTAATAATGTAATTGCCCTTTGGGATGAATAAAGTTGTATTGTATTGTATTGTATTGTATTGTATTGTATTGTATAATTACAGGAATCCATCTACATAATGCCGTATAATCTTAATGCCCAAAATCACCTACTCCCGATACAACCCTGGTCGCACAGTTCTGTCAGAAAGCAAGCGCAATAATCACAGTGAATGGTTATCCAGTCTATGCAAATGCTAGAAACCCCCAAACATCTGACTTCAAACAAACGTGAAAGGAAACCGGTCCCCACCCCTTCCCAACACCCTCTCCCCCTTCCACCCTCCCTCTTCATCTCCCTCAACTGTGTACGGACTAAGCTCCACTTCCTCTCCCCCATCGTCCCCACCCTCCCCTTCCCAAAGCAAAAAGGTCCGCTTGCAGGGCAAACAGCACCAAAGATGGTAGAACGTAAAAGTCAATTCTATAATCATTATGTCAACAGTATCTGAATAAAGAGATCTGTGCTAGTCACGGGCCCACTGAATGAAAACAAGTTGAAGAGGAAGAAGTTAACGAGTAAGGAGAAAAGAAGAAGGAGGAGAAGAAGAAGCAGAAGGAGGAGCAGGAGGAAAAGAAAGAAAGAAGAGGAGGAGGAGGAGGAAGAAAGCAGACGAAGAAGCATGTACTCCCAGACACTTACAAACATGCCCGTCTGGGGATTTAGGGCAGCAAACAGTAGCACGAGCTATGGCTAAATCACACTTTACCAAGAGAGGCGGACTTTCTCAGAAGTTCAAGCCCAACAACATTGGTTAGAACATACCAGTCTGGTTCTTGCACACGTCTAGGACTAGGCACTTTATATTTGTCGAAAGTCAAAAAGACACTGAGACCCCCCACCCCCCCCCCCTCTAACCTCCCTCCCCCCTTTCCCTTCCTCCCCCCCAAAAAAATCAATGTTTATTTTTTCTTTGACATTTTTCAACAATGTAAAGATTGACTATCCTCCCCCCCCCTCCCTCTCTCACCTCACTCCCGCCCCCTAAATTAAAACAAACTCCGAAGTTATGTTTTTGCATTTGTCAAAAGTGAACAGACATTCTGACACTCCCCCACCCCCACAAACAAACAAATAAACTCTAAAGTTTCTAAGTGTGCTGTTAATTCAAACACAATGTCGCAGCAAGTGGATTGATTCAGGGGTAAATGTATAAACAGTCTGCAAAACTGTACGTAATTATCTAGCTTTTTACATAATATAAAATCTTATGTTAAAATGTAATAACACTAACTAAGGACGAAACCCAATAAAAATGTGAGAAAAACGTACATTCATCCTGGTCGACCCCATTCAAGGTGAAGAGTTTTATTTTGATTGGGTGTTATTGCGTCATGCTAGAATGTTCGAACTTTTTTTCGATTGCAGAGAGCCTATATAAGCAACGCACTGTCTGCTTGGGTGGGGGGTGGGGGGATGGCAAGTCCCCTATATGCTTATAGTGTCCGGGGACGTTAATCTACCTGCCTGCCTTGGGTGGATGATTGATGATGATCTTTGGAAAGAGATCTTGTATGCAGTGGTTGATGTTTGCTGAATAAAGTTGGAAAACTTTATACGACGACTCCTGCCTTGTTGCTGATTGAACAGGCTGCGTGGATAAACGAATTGGAGTCACACTTATCAAGATTCAAGCATCGGGGCTGAAGCCACTACTGATAAATAGTCGAGTAACACTGAAGACGAAACCCAATAAAAATGAGAGAAAAACGTACAGTCATCCTGGTTGACCTCATACAAATAGTACCAACACAAGTAATAAATGAATAAATAAATGAATAAATATTGCACAGAACCTCATTATCTACTATTTTTTACATAAACCCCCAAACTATAATTTTATTTTAAGTGAATCTCGAGTTTTAAAATAGGTATCATCATTCATGCTCTTCCTACCTCCTCTTTCTGTGTGTGTGTGTGTGTGTGTGTGTGTGTGTGAGAATGAGAGAGACAGACATACAGACAGACAGACATAAAGACAGAGACAGACAAAGGGTTTGTGTACACCGCGAGTGGTAGGTTGTATCGCCTAAAGAAACGGGACTGGAGTTTATTAATACCATCTTGGATATAATTTTTATTAAATGTTGTTCTCCGGGTGGAACGATAGAAAAGTCCTTACTTTGCACTTGTGCCACAGATACAGATGGCCATGTATCAGCTGTTCTCCGGGTGGAACGATAGAAAAGCCCTTACTTTGCATTTGTGCCACAGATACAGATGGCCATGTATCAGCTGTTCTCCGGGTGGAACGATAGAAAAGTCCTTACTTTGCACTTGTGCCACAGATACAGATGGCCATGTATCAGCTGTTCTCCGGGTGGAACGATAGAAAAGTCCTTACTTTGCACTTGTGCCACAGATACAGATGTCCATATATCAGCTGTTCTCCGGGTGGAACGATAGAAAAGTCCTTACTTTGCACTTGTGCCACAGATACAGATGGCCATGTATCAGCTGTTCTCCGGGTGGAACGATAGAAAAGCACTTACTTTGCACTTGTGCCACAGATACAGATGGCCATGTATCAGCTGTTCTCCGGGTGGAACGATAGAAAAGTCCTTACTTTGCACTTGTGCCACAGATACAGATGGCCAGGTTTCAGCTGTTCTCCGGGTGGAACGATAGAAAAGTCCTTACTTTGCACTTGTGCCACAGATACAGATGGCCATGTATCAGCTGTTCTCCGGGTGGAACGATAGAAAAGCCTTTACTCTGCAATTGTGCCACACATACAGATGGCCATGTATCAGCTGTTCTCCGGGTGGAACGATAGAAAAGCCCTTACTTTGCAATTGTGCCACACATACAGATGGCCATGTATCAGCTGTTCTCCGGGTGGAACGATAGAAAAGCCCTTACTTTGCAATTGTGCCACACATACAGATGGCCAGGTTTCAGCTGTTCTCCGGGTGGAACGATAGAAAAGCCCTTACTTTGCAATTGTGCCACACATACAGATGGCCATGTATCAGCTGTTCTCCGGGTGGAACGATAGAAAAGCCCTTACTTTGCATTTGTGCCACACATACAGATGGCCAGGTATCAGCTGTTCTCCGGGTGGAACGATAGAAAAGTCCTTACTTTGCATTTGTGCCACACATACAGATGGCTGGTCTTGCTGACAAATCACGTGACTGGTTTTCCAAAGCATAAGATGGCGCATGAAGTCATCGGGGGAAAATCATCTTCATGCGCCCCCCACCCCCGCAACCCTCTTCCCACCACCTTCCCACCCCCTTCCCACTCCCCACAAAAAGTATCCATGACTTGGCTGGTTGGCAATGGAGCCTCATTTTTAAAAGAGAATGGTTTGGCAAGAGAGAGAGAGTCTGGTCTAGCCGGTCAGTGTATTTGTAATTCCTGTTTAGTAACGAAAACAGCAAACAGCAATAACAAGTCCACACGCCTGAGCACAAAAAAAAAAAAAGAAAAAAAAAGGTCGCCGTATTGACAGAACATGATTCTCAGTTTCTGTTTTAAGATTATTAAAGACCTTTAGGACTCCTGCATTCCAAAGCGTTCTCTTAGTGCAGTCAAATCAGGTTTTCACAAAGTCCTGTTTATCAAGACCGAAGTTCGAACTCACAATGCACTAAGCGAGGTTTTCACAACGTCCTGTTTATTAAGATCGAGGTTGGAGCCCACAATGCACTAAGCGACGTTTCCAAAGGTAATATCTTAGCGCGGGCTGCACCTATAGGGAGATTATGGGTGCGTGTGAAAATAAAACCTTTTTTTTTTAAATTAGGGATACAGATTCTGGACTAAATTGCATTGCAAAGTCTAATCTTCCAATCTGTCCCTAACAAATTAAAACGATGCAGAACCTTTAACACTGAATTGGAAATCATACAAAACACCACACACGTCTGTATGCATGGCAAACTGGGGTTTTGCACCAATGTACTGATCATAAAGCGGTTTTTTTTAACGAAAAGAGCGCATAGTAGATTAAAAAATGTCACAATTAGATTTAAAAAACAACAAAAAAGCCTCGTTTCGTCAAAAAGTCGTCTTATTCCGTCTTCTGACTCTAACCCTTTTACTTCAAATTTGTCTAGAAAACAGCCCGCCCCGGATAGAGCATTCCCATATGCTTAAAACAGTCCTACACATTACAAAAGCACTCCCATGTACTGAAAAAGCACTCCCATGTACTTAGAAAAAAGTGGGGCGCTGAAAAAAGTGGGGCGCTAGCCAAAAGCCCCATTTTGTACATAAAAAGCAAGTTTAGCGCCCCATAACTCCATCAATACACGCCCACACACACACAAGGCACACACATGCCCACACCCACACACACACACACACACACACAAACCATCTTCATCTTTAAAGACTATTCGACAACCTCTATTTCTATTCTTCAATCTTTGGGAGAAAAAAAAAATTCAACAGATGCCTACAGATTTTAGACATAAAAACAAAACATTGAGTGTCAAAATTTTTACACTTTGAAGGGAGAGAATGCCATACAGGGTAGTTAAAATGGACAATAACATTATCCGTAAATACATGGTAGGTAGGGTGCTTTCCAACAAAATGGACAATAGTAAAATATATGTTGACAATAGCGGTAAGTTGAAGTACTTAGGAAGTTACTCCTAAATAACCGAGAGTAGGTTGCTTCCCCTGAAATGCGGAACAAAATACATGTTGACAGCTATTTACGAAGTAGCTCTATTGGCTGAGAGTGAGAGAGAGACTGGGGATGGGGGGAGGGGGGAGAGAGAGAAGGAGGAAAGAGAGAGAGAATGTGCGCGCGAGCGTGCGTGTATATTCACACCAGTCGCACATAACCCGACATCGTAATTGCCGGGTTCTTTAAAGTCGACACGGCGGTGACAAAGAGAGAAGAGGATCACCATCTAAAAAGTAATTACAGAAATCTATATAGTCAGAAATTTAATGATACTACTACTACTACTACTACTACTACTACTACTACTACTACTACTAGGAAGAAGAAGAAAAAGAAGAAGAAGAAGAAGAAGAAGAAATCTCAAGAAAGATGAGAACACTGTTACACACCAAACTGTCCCTTGTTTTTGTGGAATAAAGATGCGTTGACTTTGACTATGAATTTGAGAAGAACATGCAGGAAGAGAAGGAGAAGGAGAAAGAAGGAGAGGGAGAAGACGAATACGACAAGGAAGAAAATCCACAAGTCAACGCCTGTTCATCTGCCTACAAGGTGCGAGACCGTTTCGCTCCTCCAAAAGGTGAAGAGTTCCATAAACAGGGTTACCAAGCGTCTGATCGAAGAAGGCAATTTATTCGACAGCCAAAAGCAGCCTAACTCTCTCTTGCAGTCCCTCCAGCCTAGCTGGGCTGGCTGAAGCATACGCCCTACTTAAATTAATGCGCAGACAGCAACCTCGGCCACCCTGTGAGCCTGTGGTCACCAGGAAGCTAAAGTGTCTTAGCCCGTGGTGGAAGCTCATCAAGGGACTCGGTCAATCAGAGTGGCCGTAGGACAAGATCTAGTACAGGACTGCCCAATGTGGTTAGCGGAATTGGCTATTTGCGCTACAGCTACCCGTGAAGTAGTTTATTCATTGGTGGTTGTATTATAGGCAGCACTTTTCCAGTTGGCGCTGGCCGATACAAGATCTAACTCCAGCCCCTCGCCTTAGACGCACCGTCTGCGCCCAAACCACTGAGAACAATCCTGAGAGACCAAGGACTGGAAGGGGTGCGGTGGTTGGGGAGGGTGGGGTTAGGTGGGACATAACGGTTGTTCAATGCTGGGTGTATTTATTTCACTGGCGCTATTCACACTTTTCTGCTATCCTATGCACCAACGGGAATCCCCTCAATGAAACATACTTCCGGTTTTTTTCTCCGCGTGTTTTAGTGAGTTATTTCCAAATATTCAAGAATAATAACATGTGTCACTGGCCACCTGTATCGTACCCTCACATATTTTTATTTTTTTTGCTGCAGTTTATTATCCCTTTCTATCGCCAGTGGCGCGCCTAAACCCTACCTACCTAACATTATTTGCGAATTTTTGAAAAAATATTCGGAAAAACATAACGCCCAGATGCTGGCTCGAACCCACACCTGTCAGGCGCCATTGGGTTCTGGCTTGTGGACAAGGCCAGTTAGTCCCGCCTTAGCCCACTTGGCCACAACGCTCGCCTAACATAGTCAGTTACTTCGTGTTTTGTGAAGGTTGCGACGGCGAAGCTATGGAAAACTACAAGAGTTTTCAGGTCGTTTCACTTTCTGTCGATGATCGACGCACCTCCGAAGTCGCCACAAATACAGGCCTCTACGATTGTTTTTTGCATCCTTTCACTGAGCATGTACTTCCTCCACCGTTTTTATACTTATCCCACTCGTTTTCTGGCTCAAACAATCGTCGTTTTCGGCAATTTGCTATATTTAAAAGTCACGCATCAAGCTTTGATAAAAGCAAAACAAGCTAGACCGGAACTTGGTTTCATGCTAACCTCGTTTTAATTTATAATGGCGATACCCACGAGTTTTTTATGAGAGGTGCCGGAAAGTTGTGAATGGGACTCACCCGTTTAGGACATCAGCGTCAGCAGTCCGTGCGTTAGAAAGCGTGCAGTAGACCTCGGTTTATACTTGGGTTGAACAGAAATATTACTTCGATCTTTTCCCGCGTGCCCTATGTAGCGAGACCTCTCTGGCATCATCAGCGAAGAATCTTTCCCTCACCAAAGCTAAGATATGATGACCTATTTTGCTGGTGCGTGACTTCGTACCGTGTCCACTGGTCTTATCAACAGTCTCAGTTCACGAGCCAATGACCCATTGGGTGGGTTCGTGACTGTGTAGAAGGGTAGGACAGCCCCATGAGGTCTGCGGGAGTCGGGGTGAGTGTGGAGATGGGAGAGGGCAGGGAGCCGGGGAAAGGAATGGAAGGAGGGGGAGATAGGAAAAGGGAGAATCAGGCGAGAAAGGATTCCTTACATCAGCATAAGACACGTATTCATACATCAAGGGTTGGGTTGTAGACACATCGTCTACACAATGTAGTAAAATAGATGGTTACTCGCTCTCACCACCTCCCCCCACTCCACATGTCACTGACATGCACACCCCCTCTTTCCCCCTCCCCCCCTTTTCTCATCTTGTCCTGCTAGTTGCTGGAAAACCCTGACAATGGAATTTACTCCAAAATGCTTCTTAGTCTAAAGGAAAAAAGCTGTTTTATTCTCCGATGACAGTTGAACCCCAGATAGTCATGGCACGCTCTTAATACTGACGCCGTGCTTACCGTTAGTTCTCTCCATGCATCCCACTCCAAAGAAGGGCTGAGACAATTGCCACTACAATTACTTGACTCTACTTCCGTCGTCTTCGACAATGAATAGGGAACGATCCTATGACAACTAGTGTATACAGAACTAACCTGGATCTGACGCAAAGAAGAAGAAGAAGAAGAAGAAGAAGAAGAAGAAGAACAACAACAACAACAACAACAACAACAACAACAACAACAACAACAACAGGAGGAGGAGAAGGAAGAAGAATGAAGGAGGAGAAGCATGAGGAAAACAAGAACAACAACAGCAAAAACAGCAACAACTACAACAACAGCAACAACAACAGCCAATGTGATTCCAATATTAGTTTAATAGCTCATTCATGCAGCTTTTCTTCTTGTATGTTTTCTTTGGTTAAAATTGTGAACGACAATATAATTATCTACATACTACATGTAATGCTTTCCAAACGTCTTCGGTGAAAGCATACTCAGCATTCTATCTTTTGTGGAAAGAGACAAACATTCTCTACATCTGTGACACGGAGACACTGCTGAAGCATTTTAAAGTAATTCAAGATCTTTTAATACGAGTGTCGAGTTGAGTGGAAATGGATTGTCCCGAAGTTACCTTAAATCGATGGAAAATACCCTACCTCCATTCTCTCTCAACTTCTTCTTATATTTATTATCTTGTGTGCTATCTGTTGCAATTGCATTTACTTTTAATCTTAAACTCTACTCAGATTATTTTCAAACTTCCAACGCTTTGAATAATTATTTTGACTATCCATCACCTATTATTATAACTAATGATTCTTCTTCTTATACCCTTTCTAAATATATTTTTTTAAATAGTTGTGTTGGGAAGTGTTGTTTTGTTGTCTGTTGTATGTTGTCCGGGTTTGTTCTGTCTTTGTCAACATTAGCATTCCTTGACTGTTATGTACTCATTTGCTTCTCATTGTTGTACACTTTAGCAGTCCTCTGCTTTGTTCCCATTCTCTCTCAAAGCATCATCATCATCATCATCATCATCATCATCATCATCATCATCATCATCATCATCATCATCATCATCATCATCATCATCAAAAAATACTGAGCATTGACGCAAAAGTCTTGTAAAGTAATCAATCACATCCCAGTTAACTCTTTGACTTTTGAAGTTCTATACATTACTGTTCTACTGACACTGTTCCGGTACAGAAGCAAAGCTGTAGGGGTGTGACATCGTCACAGTTCCTAGTATCTTAGCTGGGCTGGGAGCGACTGGGAGCATTCTGATTGGTCGACGCGTTACAAAATTCGACGCATGCGCACAGTGCTATCGTAGTCTTAGTAAGGATTATGGTTAGGGTTAGGGTTAGAGTTAGGGTTTAGGGTTAGGGTTTGGGTTAGGGTTAGGGTTACGACGCCTAAGAACATCGTGAAAAACCCCGCCCGACATAACCTGGCGCATGCCCAAATGCGCCCGGATAAACTAGGAAACCCGGAACTTGGAGGATGTGACAGGGACTATCTCCTTCTCTCCCCTCCCTCCTCGTTCCTTCTTGCTCTCACCCCTCCTCACCCCTCACCCGCCAACTTGCCACCTCCTTTGGTTCTCACTTTTGCCACCAAAAAGGTTGTCCTATTTTCACACACCCCACCACCGTCAGCTAATACCACCTTCAGTACTCCTAAGTAAGTTCGGCAGAAGATGAACGGAAAAATCCCTCAAGGGGTTTCTTCAACATGACAAGCAGACCCTGGAAATATTAGCACGGGCAGACTCCACTGCCACTTCGCATTGGAAACTATACCTCCAATGGCCTCGGAGAAAGCCTCGCTGTTTAATGAGGAAAATAACTTCAAACAGTTATGACACAGTTGCTATGGGCTGCGTAGTGGAAATATTGAGACAGATCTTTGGAAAGAAATACTGGACTGCTACATAGTCACACTCTGTGTGCCCCCCCCCCCCCCCTTCATCCCTCATCCAATACACCGAAAAACGCAGCCCGTGGTGGGTTGTGGGAGTGTGGAAGGAGGAAGAATGCTGGGGTAGCAGAGATCCGATGTCCACAGCTGTCATACAATTAACACCTCCGATAACTCCATTAGTACGAACAGCCCTGCCCTTAACTCCCCCACCCACTATCTCCTCACCTACCCCACCCCCAAATCCCTCCCTTCCCACAAAACCCCAGACTTCCAGAACTCGCCGCACTTCCACACTCACTTCTTACCACCACCACCACCCTTTCACCGCACACTGTATACTCTCTGTTACAATGGTCGTTGGTTTTTATCAGTAGTTGATTCAGCCTCAATGCTTGAATCCTGATAAGTGTAACTCGGATTCGTTTATCCACGCAACCTGTTCACTCAGCAACAAGGCAGAAGTCGTCTATGAAGTTTTCCAACTTTATTCAGCGTACATCAACAACTGCATACACTCGCTCAATCGCTTTTCACTTTCTCTTACACAGTGCATCATTTATAGTTTTTTTTTTAGACTCCAGATAACGTCAGAATGTTCCAACGTGACACATTACAACGAATCAAAATAGACTTCGTCATCACTATCTTACGTCATACAACTTTCTTTACAGTCCAAGAATTTTATCAGATATCTACATTTATCGCGAAGATTCGATCGATAGTCGACAAGCAACTCTAGAGAGTTCTCCAATAATATCGACCAACGAAAATTATACCAAGCTTCTTCTAACAACAACGCAAAATTAAATCCAAGGTAAATACATTCTGTTATTGAATGCTTTGTAAAACAAAATGATCAGATCTATCGTGCGCATCGCAAAGGTAACAGTCTCACATTAATCACCGTACACTGTACACTCTCACATTATTCACCCGATACTGTATACTCTCACATTATTCACCGCACACTGTATACTCTCACATTATTCACCGCACACTGTACACTCTCACATTAATAGAATATTCTCTCAAGGTCAGGCCCAATTTAACAGCGAGACGTAATTGATTGCCATCTTTCCACTTCGGCGCCACGCAAATTTCCCATGCACTTCAAATGCTCACTCTCCTCAAACTCATCTAACATAATCACTATCAATCAAGCTTCCCTCGGACCGTCTCATCTTCCGAACCATGCAAACACCGTAGACTCACTCCCAACAATAAAAGTAGCAGCTCAAGCCAAGTGATTTGGTATCGTCTCCAGCTCTGAAACATGCCTCTCAAACAGCATTCTCTCGGATTACGCGATAAACCATTTTCAGTCAAGTTTCATCACCCGCTTCCGCACTATTTAAAAAAAAAAAGACAAAATCCCGAGACCGGTTTATAGCTAGACCCAAGTGATTTTGTATCGTTTCCAATAAACGCAACGATTATACATGTTTCGCATGCCTTATCAACAGCCTTCTTCCGGATACATCTACCATAATCAGGCAAAGTTTAATTCGTACAGTCTCAACCTCAGTACCTTGAAAAAACCGTAGACATACTCCCAAGCCTAAACTAGTTTAAGGAAAACGATTTCGCATTTTCTCCAGTTCCGCAACATGCGAGTTTCGCATACTTCTCAACTGCACTCTACCGGATAAAATCTACCCTAATCAGTCAAAATTTATTTGTGCAGTCTCCACCTCGGTACCATGCAGACACACTTCCGAGATTAATTTAGCTGGAGCCAACTCATTTTGTACCGTCTGCCATGCAAATTCCGCATGCATCTCAACTGCCCACTGACCAATCCAATTTCACACTGACCAAAATTAAATCCAGCGTCCGGTCCAACACATTTTCAACAGGGCTAATTAGCATGTCGCGTGGCTCCAAGCACTGCCACACTATTTTACACTTTGTCACAATGGTCAGTCTGTGGACACAGGACTTCCAGTGCTGTAGTAGGTCTATTCTTGTGCTGTCCGCTCAGTCAACGTTGACAGCCATGACCAAGGAGGAAGGGTGTCATCACAACCGCCGCCTCCACCGCCATGAGCTTCTGCCTCCTCCTCATCAATCACCACTATCATCATCGTCAATCACATTCATCACCATCAATCTTTTTTTTTTTTTTTGCACAATTGTGTTTCGAGAAAGAAACTGCCTTTAGTCATCATCATCATCATCATCATCATCATCATCATCATCATCATCATCATCATCATCATCATCATCATCATCATTACCACCACCACCATCACCATAATTAACACCGTCATCATCATCATGCAGAATTGGGTTTAAAGAAAGGGCAGGCAAAACTTCCGATTCTCAGCTCTATGTTATAATGAAACAGGAGCCATAACGTGTCTACTGCATTTTCCATGGCTCGTAAGACGGGTTGGTTGATGCTGTTACCTAGGAATAGGCGTTCGAATTGTATACTAGATCGCCCCTGTCTGCGCAGGGTCTCTCTCTCCCTCCCTCCCTCTCTCTCTCTCTCTCTCTCTCTCTCTCTCTCTCTCTCTGCATGCACCCGAGATGCCAAAGGGAGATAAGTGGATCAATTTACATGGCGGATGAGGCTGGACAGAATGTCTGTGGCCTGCCTATTTTCTCGCTCAGAGTGGACAGTGCGTTGACAAGATGAATGGGCCACAATGGACATTGACTTATCAGATGGCAATTAACGGTGAACTCGGGTCATGGGTGGAGGAGCAGTACGGAGGTGAAGGTTGACAAAAAGACTACATCTCTGTACTGTCATTGGCATTGCCTTTGTACGGTGACCGTGGAATATATGGTAGCGTCTTGTGTAGTAGGGTAGTACGCAGGGCGCATCAAGCAGTAAAGTGGGCGCTTCGGGCGCCTTGAGGAAGATCTAATTTTGGGATAACGCCTTAACATGCTCTTTGAGCTGGCAACGAGCTTTAGAAGAACAATGTATATCATTTATTAGAAAGCAAGGATAGGATAGGAAAGCAAGGATAGGATAGGAAAGCAAGGATAGGATAGGAAAGGAAAGCAAGGATAGGATAAATAGGATAGGAAAGCAAGGATAGGATAGGATAGGAAAGCAAGGATAGGATAGGATAGGAAAGCAAGGCTAGGATAAAGCAAGGATGGGATAGGATAGGAAAGCAATGATAGGATAGGATAGGAAAGCAAGGATAGGATAGGAAAGCAAGGATAGGATAGGAAAGCAAGGCTGGATTCTGAAAGATTGTAACAGTTAGCTTCTGACAGTGGAAAATTTGATTCTGGTAAGATTCCGAAGGTTGGGGTTGCGTAGACTTGAAAGATTGGGGTTCTGGTCAACCCTGATAGATTCTCAAAGAATGTAAGAATAATTTACCAACATTTCTCAGCTCTTTCAAAGTCGTTGAACAATGCCGCAACAACTGTTGGTTAAACTAGATGGCAGAGTGCGCAGCCATGTCGACGACAACTCAACGCCCGTCTCTGTCCACAGTAACACATTTACTGCTTTCTTTTTTCTTCTTCTTCCTGCGCCATAAGCATGCCTTCTTAGCATGAAGATGTGCGCCGTACCTTAATAAATTCGGGACGACATTATGAGGGAAGAAGATGAAACCTCACACAATGTGTCATATTTGAAACAATAATAAAATGACCGAACCCGTGACCTCCGGATCGTAAGGTCGGCCTTCGCCACAGAGTTATTATACTTGCCACCCTCAGCCGGTCAGCTCAAACAATCGGGAGTCAATGACCTCTAAAGAAGGAGTAGCAACAAAATCATAATGTCTCTCACTGGCACGACCACATGTTTTATAATGCAGCCGAATTCAATCCTGGGCCAATAAGGGGATTGGAAACTCTTGAGCTCTTCACCTCGAACCGGCAGATCTACTCCATGGAAGGAGGGGGACATTGTAGGGGGGGGGAGAGGAGGGGAACAGGGAGGCCAAGGGAGGTGGTGCGCTAGAAGGGGAGAGGGGTTATTGTGTTTTGCCATACGAGTCACAAACCTCTCACTAGCGCATTCACACTGGCAGATATAGCCGGGTTCAGTTGGGGAGGAAATGAATCCATCGAACTGACAGCGATCCTTGTTTCAGTGCTTGCGGAAGGCAAATAGTTTCTTCTTTGATTGTTGGCGGCTTAGGAGTGATTCGCTGAAGATGAAGAACGATGAGAGAGGGAGAATGGGAAGAAGAAGGGAATGATGAGGGGGATGTGGGAGGAGGTGGAAGAAAAAGAGGAAGAGAGAGAGAGAGAAGAACAAACAGCAAATTGGTCAGCAAACAGAGAAATGGTTCAGAATCAGAAACTACATTAATTTGTTTCATTTAAGATACACATCGGCCAACAAAAATAATAATTATAATAAAAGAAAATTAAAAAATTTTTTTAAAAGATAACAATCTGAACGAGAAAAAACTATTATGTAAAACTTCTATTCTATTTCACATAATGTATAGCATTTACTCAATTTCTTACTTATTTCAACATGCTCAAAGTATGGTAAGGCTGCTGCGTTCCCTTGTCATCTCCATCTTCCTATATGCTTGCGAAATATGGACCCTCACAGCAGATCTCCAAAGAAACAATACAAAGCATGGAGACGAGGTGCTACAGAAGACTTCTGGGCATTTCCTATACCCAGCACATCACCAACGACGAAGTCCGACAGACCATCACACAAGCCATTGGACAACACGATGACCAGCTCACAGTGGTGAAAAAAATGAAACTCCGATGGTATGGCCACGTCACCAGATCTTCAGGTCTTGCAAAGACCATCCTACAAGGCACAGTGCAAGGAGGTAGAAGAAGAGGGATACCGAAAAAGAGGTGGGAGGGCAACATTCGAGAATGGACTGGTTTGACACTGAGCGAAACAATCAGGGTTGCTGAGGACAGGGAAAGATGGAGTACGCTGGTTAAACGATCATCTGTGGTGCCCCTACGACCTCCGAGTTATGGGATAGGATAGAATAGGACCGTTTTTATAGTTATTTGGGTCCAATGACTCCCTCTCTCTCTCCCTCTGCATACACAGTTTACATAATTATATAAAACTAAGGATTAAGCAAATAAGATTCAACTATCACACAAAACTAATTACTATAGAAATTACCATAGATTATCTATAGTTTGAAGACTGATCACATTTTGTAATGCAGCAGGTACAAAGGTTAAACTTCTATACATTTGGTAATGCAGCAGGTACAACCGTTAAACTTCTATACATTTTGTAATGCAGCAGGTACAAACGTTAAAACTTCTATACATTTTGTAATGTACAAAGGTTAAACTTCTATACATTTTGTAATACAGCAGGTACAAACGTTAAAACTTCTATACATTTTGTAATGTACAAAGGTTAAACTTCTATATATTTGGTAATGCAGCAGGTACAAAGGATAAACTTCTATACATTTTGTAATGCAGCAGGTACAAAGGATAAACTTCTATACATTCTGTAATGCAGCTGGTACAAAGGTTAAACTTCTATACATTTTGTAAGAATGTGTTCTATACTAATTTTTGTGTCCGCAAATGCTATTAATATTACCACAGTATTTAGTTTTACAAGTAATCTATGGTCAGGACTCCTAACCCGTCTTAAGATTTCTGATAAAACAGGAAGTTTGGTGTTAACATCAGAAATACAAACGAATACAGAGACCTAACCAAACTCTGTCGAGCACAAAAAGAGAAAAAATAACGAAAAAGAATTTAGAAACCGAAAACGAAACAAATATGTGAACAGCGTCTTTCAGATTCTAATCAACAAAAAACGTGAACAGCATCTTTCAGATTCTGATCAACAAAACGTGAACAACGTCTTTCAGATTCTAATCAACAAAAACGTGAACAACTTCTTTCAGATTCTGATCAACAAAAACGTGAACAGCGTCTCTCAGATTCTGATCAACAAAAACGTGAACAGCATCTTTCAGATTCTAATCAACAAAAACGTGAACAGCGTCTTTCAGATTCTGATATCAAAAACATGATTAGCGTCTTTCAGATTCTAATCAACAAAAACGTGAACAACTTCTTTCAGATTCTGATCAACAAACACGTGAACGGCGTCTATCAGATTCTGATCAACAAAATCGTGAACAGCGTCTTTCAGATTCTAATCTCCAAAAACGTGAACAGCATCTTTCAGATTCTAATCAACAAAAACGTGAACAGCGTCTCTCAGATTCTAATCAACAAAAACGTGAACAGCGTTTTTCAGATTCTAATCTACAAAAACGTGAACAGCATCTTTCAGATTCTGATCAACAAAAACGTGAACAGCGTCTCTCAGATTCTGATCAACAAAAACGTGAACAGCGTCTTTCAGATTCTAATCTGCAAAGTCGTGAACAGCATCTTTCAGATTCTAATCAACAAAAACGTGTACAGCGTCTCTCAGATTCTAATCAACAAAAACGTGAACAGCGTCTTTCAGATTCTAATCTACAAAAACGTGAACAGCATCTTTCAGATTCTGATCAACAAAAACGCGAACAGCGTCTTTCAGATTCTGATCAACAAAAACGCGAACAGCGTCTTTCAGATTCTGATCAACAAAAACGCGAACAGCGTCTTTCAGATTCTGATCAACAAAAACGTGAACAGCATCTTTCAGATTCTGATCAACAAAAACGCGAACAGCGTCTTTCAGATTCTGATCAACAAAAAACGTGAATAGCGTCTTTCAGATTCTAATCTACAACTAATCAATAAAAACGTGAACAGCGTCTTTCAGATTCTGATCAACAAAAACAAGAAAGCCAAAGGAATGTACCAGTGTCTGCAAAATAACTCCATTAAATCGTCGTCTGCAGAAAACCAATCAATTCAACAAAAAATACTCGACTTCTTTCTCTCTCCAATATGAAAGAGTGGACAGAAAGCTCCTTTAAAAGGGGAAGCCACTCATAGTACGGAAATCGTTATGGCACGCTTCCGGACACAGTGACTACCCATCACAACCAGCCAAAGACTCCCTTGCGGAGATTCGGAAGGAGCTTGCAAGATTGGGCAGCTCATTAGCGCTAACATCGCATGGAGACTCATGCAATACCAGTGTTCAACGACAACACCAAGTAATAAACTCCAAACCCAATCAAGAGGGTTGCTGTTGTCTTCCAACCGTGGTTAGAGACTGTCTTCCAAAACAAAAATACACGTTTCCATTTGGTTTTAAAATTTAAAAAAAATTAAAACAAAGGAGACTCGAGTGGATTTTATCGAACATGATGCTTTGATCTGAAAAGCCGAATGATTCGAAATGAGCGAATGAAAGGCATTTCCACCCTTTTTTTTGAAAGGCTGGGCGAGCAAGAAACTCATTTGAACTTCCAACCAACTTTCATTATTTCACAGCAGGCGGAAGGGACTCGACTCAAGGGAATCCACAGATATGGTATACCCTGACTAACCCTAGTTTACTGACGGAATCCATAGATCAGGTATACCCTGACTAACCCTAGTTTACAGACATCTGCGGATAGCGTAGCGTTTAGAGCTCAAGGCCGCGGGCCAAGGTCAAGCCCCATGTTAAAAATAGATTCATTCCCACAATCCTTTGCGTCATGGACACAAACATGCCGGTAGCCACGGTACTTGCAATAGCGATGAATGCTATTCATTCAAAGATTACATGAAAGATTTAGTATTTTTCCGATTTCCTGACTGGGAAAAGAAAATAACAGAGTTTGAAAGATGGGTACATGCCTGCGGATGTAAAGGTTTTACTCCTCAAACGGCTAAATAAACACCAAAGAATCCGAAGTTTGTGTGTATCAAGCACTTCGTATTTGACCGACCGACTGCAAGAAATCCCGATCCTTTCTATTTAATTCAATACAACTTTATTTATCCACATAAGGCAATTACAAGATTTAGAAGCAGCTCATTTTTTGTAAAAAAATTTTTTTATAAACAGTGGAATGTGAAACAAGATATCACAAGACAACATTGTCACACGATCTTATTGTGACAAGGCGTACAATCTAGCCTGAGTCAGAGAGCACCCACTCATCCCTCCCAACCATCCAGTTAACCCCTCTACACTTCCAGTCGACCCTTGGACGCGCGCTGGCTCATTCACTTAAGCCCCGCCCCTCGGGCATCAAGTTAAAGCCTGACACAGAACCAGACTAGGTGTCAGTCGCTAGCTCTCCAGCCTTCAAGCCACAACAACTTGTCCGAAGACACGTCTCCATCGACTGGCGACCTCTGAGCTACGGCAGTACTCGTGTGCTTCACCCCGTCTTAGTCAAGGTAAGAGAGGAAACTCACTCTTTGTCATGTAGCAAACCCATCACCCGTCGTTCGCCCCCACGTTCGTATGTCCTGTCGGTATGTACGTTCGTGTGTATAGCTTTGTCTTGATGTGTTGCTGACATGTATTATTGCCTTGTATATATTATCCTCCTTGTTTATATGACTCATGCCATGTTTGAATTTATACTTGTATGCTCCATGTTAGCCCCATGTGTAAATATCCCATGCCATGCTGTCCCTCCATATAGATTAAAGTCCCCCAGTACCACCCTTGCCTACAACCCCTTGGTCCTGTACCCCACTCCATTTGCTTACCCCTTGCTCCCAATGTATAAATATTTGCCCCTGTTGCCACTACCCCCATCTCAATGCGCCGAAGGTATCACATATTAGCGGCTGCCAGTAAACACCACATTGGCCCCATAAACCTAGTTGCATTGTTTGACTGTTGGTATGCGCTGGATCAACCTTGACCGGTCAGCCAATTTGAAATCAGAATGGGCAAACTCGCGCAACAGGCGCTGAACCCAGGATACACCTATCCCCCGCTGATACAGAGTCTGTATTGCGTTACAGACGGCTCCTGTTCAGGGCTCATACCCCAGCCTTGTATCATCTCTCAGTCGCTGACCCGCTGCAGGCCCCTGACAACCCAGGGAGTCAACGAGAAGCGTTTCCCCGAATTTCATCATCCATAAACAGCTAGCAGAAAGAAGAAATCTGACCACGTCACTCCCTTGCTCAAAGCCCTACACTGGCTTCCCATCTCCCAACGCATTCAATACAAGACCTTGTCTCTCTGCTACAAGTCCCTAAACAACTCCGCTCCTCTCTATCTCTCTGACTTACTTCACCCATACATTCCCTCTCGCTCTCTTCGCTCTGCCTCCGACCCTCTCCGCCTCCGCATTCCTCGCTCCAAACTCAGCACGTTCGGGTCCCGCTCCTTCTCTGTCTACGGCCCATCCATCTGGAATACTCTTCCACTCTCTCTCCGTCAGAAACCCTCTCCCACCTCCTTCCAGTCTGCCCTCAAAACTTACCTTTTCAAGCAGTTCTAACACTATGACCTCACTATGCACCCCATCGCCAGCTGTCTCTTGCATATAGTGTCTGGTCTGTTTGTGGTATGAGTATATTTGAGTGAATGTATTTTTTGCGTAATTGTTACATGTGTCATTGTCTAAAGCGTGCACATGCGTGCGTGAGTTGTGAGTGCGCGCTTAGAGTTATAATTATTATAAGATAAGCGCATTATAAATACAGTAATTATTATTATTATTATTATTAGCAACGTAAGCTGAAATCTACGCCTGTACCTCAACCAAGATTGGCACCATCGGTCATTGCGCAAGAAGCGTGACCGACTGACCTGCATTCCAAGTGATGCCACGCTTAAACCTGGTCATCAGTCCAACCAGACTATCTTGGAACAACCACCGCCCTCCTATAACCAGCTAAGTGATTGACCCACGAGCATCACCACTCGAAGATCATCTGGCCAGAAACCAGCCAGATACACTCTTGCCCTATGACGATATCAGTCCACAGTAGCACTAGTACCCCAGAAGTCAACCACCCAGAATATCTCCGAGCTACTCCCTACTGATATAGACGCTACCCCGTGACTCACTATTAGCATTACCTAATATAGACGACCCAGTTCGATTTAAATAAAACTTCACAGTTAGAAATTGCACTTACCCAGACTGGCCTTTGTATTCGAATTTCTCAACTAGTGTTGTATACCATCTTTCTCGTCTACCCTTTGACTGTCTCTCATTTAGTTAGTAGCCCTAGCCTTAATTCTCTTGAATGTCATCGCATCATTAGCCTAACAAAGGAGGTAATACAGCGCTAGAGATTAAGAGCTTACCCTCCATTCCCCCAACCCCTTTCTTTGTGACATTAACTTTGGCGACCCCGACGAGACTAAAGACTTAGGTTCCCATCCCAACTTGACGAGACTAAGGACTTAGCTTTAATTTCCACCCCAGCCCAGTAGAGATAAGACCCAGCCCCTAAGCCTAGGTAGTAGATAGCATAGCCCCATAGGTCCCTTACTGGCTTTTCCGAATGGTGGTGTCTCGAAAAGGTTTTTTTTTCGCATTCATTTTTGAATTTTGATTGATTGCATTTTGTCTTTGTGGATGTGTTGTGTTGTATTCGCCCCTGTGCAGTTTCATCGTAGCTCATTCTGCCCACCCCCTTGTTTTCCGTCAGTGTACCCCCTTGTGTGCGCCCCTCATTCCGGTTAGGACTTTTCAGGGTAAGTCACCTCCCTTACCATGGCCGACCGGGGAGAGCTTGCGCTTAAGTACAAGAGTATTGGCGAGAGCTTAGGGCTCGCCGGCACCGAACTCAAGGACTACGTCCTAGCCAACGTAGATGCGGACGTGGCCGAGGAAAAGTTGAAGAGGGAAGAGAGGGCTAAGGAGCGAGAGGCGAAGAAAGAGGAGGAGAAAGAGCGCATCGCCGCGGAAGAACGGGCCGCCGCCCGGAAGAAAGAGGAGGAGAAAGAGCGCATCGCCGCGGAAGAACGGGCCGCCGCCCGGAGGAGAAAGAGGAAGAGAAGAGAGGGTAGCCGCGGAGGAGAGAGCCGCCGAGCGGAGAAGAGAGGAGGCGAAGGAGAGGATAGCAGAGGAGGAGAGAGGGTCGCGGCTCTCGAGGAGAAGAGGAAGGACAAGGAACTGGAACGGCGCCAAGCACTCCTCCAGCTTGAGCGCGATCGCCGCGATCTAGGCATCGCATCGCCCATGAGCGAAGACTTCTCGCTCATCGCCCCCAGCTTCGCCACTGTCACGTGGGGTTTATGGGCTCTGCACAATGGAATTATGGACCCTCACGTTTATTCGGTGGGAACTGCTAGTAAGTCACCCTATGAATTACTTTAATAAATTTATTTGTTCAGCTCGTTCTGTGTTAAGGTTGGGGTACAGAAATAGATAGAAAAATGGTAAAAGAATACTGTCACACTAGCTTTCACACGGCTATGAATCATATGTAGACCAGCCACTTGATAACAGTTAAACTCACACATTTATTTCTTCTACTCTATACAAAATTCTCTAAGTACTAATCTAACTTAAAATGTCTCAGTCACTGCTAATAGTTCGATCGCTGATAGTCTAGGCAGCTGTTATATTCTTCCTAGGGCACTTGCTATAATATCTCATGTAGATTTGGACTACTGTGGTCCGTTTTACAGTTTCTGAAGAGTTGGACTACTGTGGTCCTGCTATGATCAGTTTAAGTGCACCTTCGCCTTATGCACTTAACTCATGTGTGGGGTGTTCGAAGTCCTTCTGTGAGGTAGCTTCTGGTCCACCTGTGTCGTTGTGTAGTTGGGTTCCCTTGCCACGCTGTGGGGTCTGACAGGGTGTTTCTTCGGGTATCTCTTTCCGTCTTGTGCGGTAGAGTCTCCTCCAACTAGTCGTTTCTGTGGAGGGGGGTGCACAGGATAGCTCGGGATAGCTCGCCTGCTCGTCTGTAATATAAGAGACGAAATTCTGCACAACCCTGAATAATCGGTTTGTGCAGAGCGTCTCACTGAAAGCCAAAGTAGCCCTCAGTGATAGCTCCACATCTCTATACATAAGCGACGAACATTCTGCTACTTCCGGGTTCCACTGGAATCTCACTCTAAATTCCTATACATATATAAATATCAATCGTGTCTAACTATACACATACAGAATTAATAATATTATAAACATTCAGTGGTACAGCCACTGGTCTGCAAACATACATATAAGTTAAACAACAGTGGTTCCGTACGGGATACAACATGGCGGCGCAACCGGTCGTGTTTCGCCTCGGGGTAGGCTCTTCCACGTGGTCACGCAAATTCGGATTAATAATTCACATTTATGCATAGCAAATTCTTCAAACATAATTTCAACAATAATATAAATATATCACGATGAAACAGAAGGGTGTTCATTTACCTGCTTGACAAGTTCAGGCCCGTTGTGACTTGATAGAATTCTGAGATTCTAAGTCCTGCTTCCTGGTCTATGAGTGAAGATAGTTCTCTGCTAGCTTTCTAGCTGTTAACACTTCGGTGTATTCCTCCCAACTGACCAAAACTGTGCGTGGTTTGGACCCAGTCAAACTGGCTCCAACCACTTTGCCTAAGCTCTCCCATTGGTTCCAACGGTCCGATTCAAAACTTAAGTGCTGACGTCACTGCGCTGTGTGTGTGGCTCAGGCTCGCAGTGTGCTGTAATTTAATTGCTGCTGTGTAATAGACTGACTCTCTACTATTACAAAGACTACACAATGCTAAATAGTCAACAAGCAGAGTTAAAACTAGCCAATTTATGACAGGCTCCCTCAACTGAAAAAAGGCGATGACTACTGGATTCGACCTTTTTCTACTACAGAGCCTAGTTTAACACTGCACTATCCTAGGGTCCTATTTACAAACTAAGTAAGTTGCTCTACCTGAGCTGCAATGCTGTGCCAGGTAGCTATGGACTCTAGTGACAGGGTATTACTGGGCGGGGACGAATTCTGGTGCTGTGGCCCTTAGTTGTGTTGGGTGGGCGACAGCTGCTGTGTCCTCCACGAGATGGCGACTGAGGTAGTCGGCTCCGTGGTTTTCCTTGCCGGGGATGTACTCGATTTGGAATGAGTATGCCTGAAGGGTGAGTGCCCATCTGTTCTGTTCTGTTTGTTTATTGTCTTTTCCAGCAAGCTGATAAGACATTTAAAAAAAAAAAAAATTGTTAGATTAGATTACCAACAGGAGAGTCCAGCAATACTTTGGACAGTTTGATTCCGAGTTGAAAATCTACATCACTGAAACTGACCTTCCCTTGCAATTCATATGGCAGTAAAGGCCATCTCATCAGGCGAGAGTTCAAAGACTTGGAGGCTGCCAGGAACGATAGTGGTTGGTGGTCCACCTGAACTGTGAAGTGGGTCCCATACAGGTAGAGTTGGAATTTCTGTATGGCCCAGACTAGTCCAAGGCATTCCTTCTCCGACGTGGCGTAGTGGGTCTCGGCGGGTCTCAATTTTCTGCTGGCGTAGGCGACAGGGAATAGCGTCTCCGCATTCTTGGGGTCGCGCTGTAGCAGTACTGCTCCGAGGCCTAAGTCGCTTGCGTCGGTGCGAAGAACGAATGGCTGAGTCAAATCGGGTAGATGGAGTACTGGCGCCGATGTCATTCTGTCCTTGAGTGTTTGGAAGGCTGTCTCGCATTCCGCTGTCCATACGACTTTGTCCGGGGCGATTTTCCGGGTTCCATTTGTCAGAGGTACGGCGATGCTGTTGTAGTTGGGGATGAACTTCTGGTAGAAGCCGCAGAGTCCTAGAAACGACTGTACTTCCTTTTTGGTCTTGGGCCTAGGAGCGTCGAGTAGGCGTTTCACAGTCTTTTCTACCGGTCGCAGGCTTCCTTGACTGATGGTGTGTCCCAGAAATTCTAGTTCTGTGAATCCAATCTGACATTTGGTGGGTCTTGCCGTCAATCCCGTGTCTCTGAGGCGGGCGAGTAAGTTGCTGTAGGAGCGTGACATGTTCCTCCCACGTAGGTGTTGCGATGAGGATGTCGTCCATAAACGAATGTAGGTGCTCGCTGCTCAGGGGTGCCAGGAGTTTTCGCATCATGGCGCTGAAGATGCTGGGTGCGTTGTGGAGTCCGAATGGAAGCACGTTGAATTCGAAGTGTCCTTCCATAGTGCTGAAAGCTAGGTACTTTCGGACTTGTGGTTGTACTGGTATCTGATAGTATCCTTTGCTGAGGTCGATGCGTGAGAAGTACTTCGCTCGCTGTAGCTTGGCAAATAGGTCTGTCTGGTCCGGGAGTGGCTCTGGCTGGAACTGCGTTACGGCATTCAACAGTCTGAAGTCGATGCACAGTCGATGCTCTCCGTTGGGTTTTCGCAACAATACCGTGCCTGCGCTGTAGGGTGAAGTAGACTCTGAGATGATTCCGGCTGCCAGTAAGGTGTCTATCTCTTCCTTGATGGCTCGCTGCTGAGACAGGGCATCGGGTAGAGCTTCTGGCGGACGGGTGTTGGGTCGGTCACCGTTAAGGTTACTTCGACGAGGTCTGTCCTCCCTGGTCGGTCTGTTAGCACAGTCTGATGTTGTCGAATGACCTGTAGTACTTGCTGTTGCTGTTTAGCGGCTAGGTCTCCGTTGAGTATCACGTCTTTGTAGGTTTCTTTGGAGTGCAGGGGATACTCTACTGCATTGGTCTCCATGCTTTCTCCTTCTTCCGCGATGGCGATGGCTAACAAGTTGTGAGTGCTGGGGGTCGCTGGTCGGTCCGTGTATTTCTTGAGGAGATTGATGTGGTGGTATCGGGCTCTCCCGTTCACCTCTACTTGGTAGACTGTCTTGGATTTCTTGGCAGTCACCCGGTACGGTCCTCTCCAAGCGATGTCCAGCTTGTTGGTTCCACTTGGAAGTAAGAGTAGCACTTGATCGCCGACTTGCAGTTCTCTGTCCTTCGCGTGGCGGTTGTAGTACTTCGCCTGACGGGCTCTTGCCTTCTTCAGTGCTTCACCAGCTTTCTTCCACGTTGCTTTGAGGGTTTCCTGCAGGTCTGCGACGTACTTGGTGGCACCTCTTGGTGTGTCGTCTATCTTGGCTTCCGTCCAACTTCTGCGTAGGGCTTCTAGCGGTCCTGCTAGAGGTCTGCCGAATAGCAATGTTGACGGGGTGTAGCCTGTGGCTGCATGGGGCGTTTCTCGGTATGCGAACAGTGCCGCATTCACGTAGGTGTCCCACGCTTCTGGATTGTCGTCGGCGACTTTCCTGAGTATGGTGAGAAGGGTTCCATTCAGTCTTTCTACTTGTCCGTTGCTGGCGGGGTGGTATGGTGGTGTGCGAATGTGATGAACTTGTATCAACTCGAACACGTCTTGCATCAGGCGGCCGGTGAACTGAGATCCGTTGTCCGTTCTAATGCTGTCCGGGAATCCGACTCTGGTAAAGATGGCGATGAGTGCATCTGCAATCTTCTTGGTGTCGATCGCTGGCAACGGGACTGCTTCGCACCACATCGTACATGCGTCGACGAGTGTGAGTAGAAATCTGTTCCGCTTCTTGGTCATGGGCAGTGGTCCTACTATGTCTACTGAGACTTGCTGGAATGGCACGCCGACTACTACCGATGGTCCTAAGGTAACTGGTACGGTGTGATGTCGCGGGGAATATCGTTGACATTGGTGGCAAGATTTCACGTAGCGCTTGACATCCTCCGTGATTCCTGGCCAATAGTAGTGTGCGCTGATTCTCTGCACTGTGGCTCCAATTCCCATGTGTCCGCTGAGTGGCATGCTGTGGCCTAGTTCTAGTACTTGGGCTCGAAGGGTGGCTGGTAGTACTAGTTGGGTGTGATCTCCATCTCCTTGTCGATGTAGAACTCCCTCTTCCATGTAGAAGTCTCCCTTGTGCGGGTGTGTGTGCGCCTTGGGTAGCTTCTGGAAGCACTTCGCTATCGAGGTGTCTTCTTTCTGTGCTGTTTTGATCTCTTCGAGTCCTGGATTCGGAGCGAACTCGGGCTGGGGTGGTTGGGTTTTAGCTTGGGCCCTGGTTTGCACTGCAGCTATCTCTACAGTTTTAGGGGGCGTGCCTAAGAACACATACCTACAACCTAGCACTAGATCATACAGGGGTTTCTGTAAAACAGCTGCTTGGATTCGTCCTGTGACGTACCTACTCTCTACTTCTATCCAAGCTATTGGGCAAGTAGTCGTCGGTTTCGTCAAGTCTGCTCCTTGTAAGTCGACTGTCTTGTCTGTCAAGTCCGCGCGCGATACAAGAGATTCGCTAACTATCGCGTCGTATGATAGACCTGTGTCATACAGACAGTTCGCTTCTTTTCCGTTGACCTTGACCGTGTCTGTCACCGATGGGTGATCTCCGATCGTGTGTGGCTTGTTACCGCTGCTTTGAGTTAGAACTCTGTGCGCTGGCCGGCTTTCGCGCTCTTCCCTACGTTGTGCGGCCAACTTGAAACATTCTGCGGTGGAGTGATTGTTTCTGTTGCAGAACGAACAATACCGTCTCTGTTCTGCGGGACCTCTTTTCCCGAATTCCGTGTTGGGTCCTTTATTTTGCCCAGGTCTGGGGTTATTCGGCTTATTCGCGGTGCGCTCTTCCCGGTTAGGGCTTCGTTTCTGTGCCTCTTTCCCGTTAGGCTTTAGGTCTCGCCTGAAGCTCTTGGCTTCTCCGTGTGCGGCCACGTACCTATCTGCGACCTTGACCAGATCTTCCAGTCTTTCCGCGCCCTGCTCTACTGAGAATGTTCTCAGCTCGGGGGTCATGGTTTCCCGAAGCTGTTCCCATACTAACAGTTCTGTCAGTCCATCATACGTCTTAGCCGTGGCTGACTGGCTAATCCACTTATCCAGCGTTGTGGACAACCGATCCGCGAACTGCGCATAGCTCTCTCCTTTCACTCTCCGATTGGTGCGGAACTTTTGCCGGTAGCATTCTCCTGTTAGTTCGAATCCCGTTAGGAGTGCCTCTTTTACTTTGTGATAGTCAGTCACTCTGTCAGTCGGTAGCTTACTGTAGATGTCATAAGCCTTTCCTCTAAGCCCTTGACTAAGCTTAAAAGACCAATGAGTGGGATCTAGTTTGTACTCTGTTGCTAGACGCTCAAACCTAGTCAGATAGAGATCTAGACCTTCTTCTCTCTCATTGAATGTTCCCAGTGGAAATGACATTCCTTGTACAGGGTTGGATGCTACCTCTAGCTGATCTGAGTGGGAAGGGGTTGAGGAAGAACTTGAAGCTCCTGATCCCAATCTTCTTAGCTCTAACTCATGCTGTCTTTCTTTTTCCTTTTCTTCCCTCTCTTTTTCTTTTTCCGCCCTCTCTTTTTCTTTTTCTGCCCTCTCATACTCCCATCTCCTAACTTCTGCATCTCTCTCTGCTGCTAATGCTGCCTTCTTCTGTTCTCCTTCTAATTCTAATTTCTTCTGTTCTCTTGCTGCTTCTAACTCTGCTTTTTTCTGTTCTCTTGCTGCTTCTAACTCTGCTTTCTTTTGCTCTGCTTCTAATGCTAGTTTCTTCTGCTCTGCTTCTAATGCTAGTTTCTTTTGCTCTGCTTCTAGTTCTGCTTTTCTCTGTTCTGCTTCGAGTTTCTTCTGTTCTCTCTCGGCTGCTCTCTCTGCCTTAGCCTCCTGTTTCTCTACCTCTGCATTGATATACGCAATTAGGTCTGCCCCTGCTAAGTGTAAAGCTTCTCCTAGTTCCTTGAAACGCAATCTCAAGGCCACTGGGTCCGACATTGTCAAACGTGTCTATGAACACCCTCTGAATCAAGTGGAATACCAAAACGCTAGCAATATTGCAATTCAATAACAACAATGCAATGACAATCAACTTCGTAATCAATAATAGAATAAAACAAGAGTCAAATGGCATACAACAGTTACTTAAGCAAAACCTGCAAAAGAACCATGCAACATACAGGCACCAAAATATTTGAAGCAAAAAAGTTTTTAACTAAAGAATAGTGCACCCAACTGATCAGTGTTATACCCTTACACTATTCTAAGTTATTCTACTTCTACTGTTATCTAATTTTATTGTACTTAGGTCCGGTTATACCCAATTCCTATTATACACAGATCCTGGCTAGGCTCGCCAATTAAAGTGTCACGTGGGGTTTATGGGCTCTGCACAATGGAATTATGGACCCTCACGTTTATTCGGTGGGAACTGCTAGTAAGTCACCCTATGAATTACTTTAATAAATTTATTTGTTCAGCTCGTTCTGTGTTAAGGTTGGGGTACAGAAATAGATAGAAAAATGGTAAAAGAATACTGTCACACTAGCTTTCACACGGCTATGAATCATATGTAGACCAGCCACTTGATAACAGTTAAACTCACACATTTATTTCTTCTACTCTATACAAAATTCTCTAAGTACTAATCTAACTTAAAATGTCTCAGTCACTGCTAATAGTTCGATCGCTGATAGTCTAGGCAGCTGTTATATTCTTCCTAGGGCACTTGCTATAATATCTCATGTAGATTTGGACTACTGTGGTCCGTTTTACAGTTTCTGAAGAGTTGGACTACTGTGGTCCTGCTATGATCAGTTTAAGTGCACCTTCGCCTTATGCACTTAACTCATGTGTGGGGTGTTCGAAGTCCTTCTGTGAGGTAGCTTCTGGTCCACCTGTGTCGTTGTGTAGTTGGGTTCCCTTGCCACGCTGTGGGGTCTGACAGGGTGTTTCTTCGGGTATCTCTTTCCGTCTTGTGCGGTAGAGTCTCCTCCAACTAGTCGTTTCTGTGGAGGGGGGTGCACAGGATAGCTCGGGATAGCTCGCCTGCTCGTCTGTAATATAAGAGACGAAATTCTGCACAACCCTGAATAATCGGTTTGTGCAGAGCGTCTCACTGAAAGCCAAGTAGCCCTCAGTGATAGCTCCACATCTCTATACATAAGCGACGAACATTCTGCTACTTCCGGGGTCCACTGGAATCTCACTCTAAATTCCTATACATATATAAATATCAATCGTGTCTAACTATACACATACAGAATTAATAATAATATAAACATTCAGTGGTACAGCCACTGGTCTGCAAACATACATATAAGTTAAACAACAGTGGTTCCGTACGGGATACAACATGGCGGCGCAACCGGTCGTGTTTCGCCTCGTGGTAGGCTCTTCCACGTGGTCACGCAAATTCGGATTAATAATTCACATTTATGCATAGCAAATTCTTCAAACATAATTTCAACAATAACATAAATATATCACGATGAAACAGAAGGGTGTTCATTTACCTGCTTGACAAGTTCAGGCCCGTTGTGACTTAATAGAATTCTGAGATTCTAAGTCCTGCTTCCTGGTCTATGAGTGAAGATAGTTCTCTGCTAGCTTTCTAGCTGTTAACACTTCGGTGTATTCCTCCCAACTGACCAAAACTGTGCGTGGTTTGGACCCAGTCAAACTGGCTCCAACCACTTTGCCTAAGCTCTCCCATTGGTTCCAACGGTCCGATTCAAAACTTAAGTGCTGACGTCACTGCGCTGTGTGTGTGGCTCAGGCTCGCAGTGTGCTGTAATTTAATTGCTGCTGTGTAATAGACTGACTCTCTACTATTACAAAGACTACACAATGCTAAATAGTCAACAAGCAGAGTTAAAACTAGCCAATTTATGACAGCCACCAGCGCCGGAATATCCGCAATCCCCCCGCCGATTCCGGGGATGAACTTTCCCCTGGACCCATTCGTCGAACGGGACGAATCGATCGAAGTTTATCTCGCCCGATTCGAGAGAGTCGCGGGAGAAAACAGCCTTGACCCCCGGTACTGGTATCGCAAGCTTAGTCATGGCCTTAAGGGGAAGGCCTACGAAATCCTGGCAAAGACGCCAACTTCCGAGGAGGGCGACTACCCCGCCCTCAAGAAAGCTCTACTGCACGGATTTGAGCTCTCAGGTGAGCACTACCGCAAGAATTTCCGGAACTCCCGGAGAGAGAAAGGGGAGAAGTTTACACAATTCGCCGACCGGCTAGCCACTCTACGGGACAAATGGATAGAGCAAACGGACGAACCAAAAACGTACGACGGACTGCTCGAATTGATGCTAGCCGAGCAGCTTCGAGGGACAATGCCAGCGGAGCTTCGGACCTTCGCCGCCGAACAGGGAGCCGCCCGACTAGAAGACCTCATCATAGTCGCGGACCGCTACCTCACCGCGCACCCCGACGACAGACAGCCTCGCCGGGACCCGCCCGCACCCTCGTCACCAGATACCCGCCACCAGCCTCGCCGGCACGTCCCGCCAGCGAATCACCGTCCACCCCCGCCTAAAGGACGCCCAAACCCCGGAGCAGAGCCTGGGAAGCGGAGCACAGAGCTCTACTGCGGCTACTGCCAGCGCCGAGGACACACCCGCGAGAAATGTTTTCGCCGCATCAGCGACCAGCGTCGCAAACAAGGCACAGTATTGGCCCTACGCCAAGTTACTCCCGACGGGAACCCGGTAACCCCCGTCGCCACTCACACCGATCGACCGGCCGTCACCGAGCAAGTGACCGTCAACGATCGCCCGGCCCACTGTCTATACGACACGGGTCTCACCTTTGACGCCGTCGTCCGCCGCTCGCTCATCAGGGAACAGGACCTGACCGGCGAAACTATCACCCTGAAGTTGGCCGACGCGTCTCAGCCCAGCACCACGCTCCCTATAGCCCGGATCCAAGTCACCAGCCGATACGTCACGGGGACCATTCAAGCGGCCGTGATGGACCAGCCCCTGTATGACTTGATCCTAGGATGCCGCTACGTATTCTTGGGTATGCCGCCCCAGCCTGTGGAGTCGATGGCCGCCGTCCAGACGCGCGCCCAGGCGAAAACAGCCGCGACACCACCCCCGATCCCCAACCAGATGCCGGAACAGATCCGGAAGGCCCAAGAAGACGACGTCACCCTCCGCAAGTGCTACGGAAAACTTCCCGCCGCACGCACCCCACCCAAGTCCGGAGACTTCTTCGTCGAGGACGGACTTCTCTTCCGTCAGAAGGACGACCATTCGCAACTCGTCGTACCTGCGACCCTTCGCCCCCAAGTCCTGGAACTTGGCCATAGCATGCCCCTAAGTGGACATATGGGCATAGGAGCCACCACTCTACGCATCAGCGCTCAGTACCACTGGCCCGGGATGACAGAAGACGTGAAGCGCTACGTCAAGTCCTGTCGCCAGTGCCAACGATACTCGCCCCGCCATCACACCGTACCGGTCACTATCAGCCCCACCGTAGTCGTCGGGACACCCTTCCAACGAGTGGCAGTCGACATAGTAGGACCCCTTCCGCGGACCAAGAAGCGGAACCAGTATCTGCTTACCCTTGTCGACGCTTGCTCTATGTGGTGTGAGGCCGTACCACTACCGAAGATTGACGCCGCCCGAGTCGCCGACGCGCTCGTCACCATATTCACACGAGTCGGATTCCCGGACAACATCCTGACCGACAACGGGTCCCAGTTCACCGGAAAACTCATGCAGGAAGTTTTCCAACTACTTCGCATCCGCCATATCCGAACTCCACCCTACCACCCCGCAAGCAACGGACAGGTCGAGCGCCTGAACGGGACTCTCATCTCAATCATCCGCAAGATCGCCGACGAACAGCCCGAAGCGTGGGACACCTACGTCCCGTCAGCACTCTTCGCGTACCGAGAGACCCCGCACACCTCCACCGGATACACGCCTTCCACGCTGCTTTTTGGGAGACCCCTTTCTGGACCTCTAGCCGCCCTGCGACGTAGCTGGACCGACGCCAAACTGGACGAGGCACCGGTCGACGCCACGAAATACGTCACCAGGCTCCAGGAAACTCTCAAGGCCACATGGAAAGCCGCCTCCGCCAACCTGAAGAAGGCGAGAGAGAGACAAGCCCGCTACCATAATCGCCGCGCCCGGGACCGAGAACTGCAGGTAGGAGACCAGGCCCTACTACTTCTCCCCAGCGGCACGAACAAGCTAGACATAGCTTGGCAAGGACCCTACCCGGTGCTGGAGAAACTCTCACGTACCACTTATCGCATCGAGGTAGGCGGAAAGCCCAGGACCCACCACATCAACTTGCTCAAGCGGTACCTGGAGCAACCCGCAATCGCCCCAGACTCCCACTCGCTACTCACGGTCGCGCTGGCCGTCGAAGTAGACGGTACAGAGACCGGCGTCGCCGAATTTCCGCTAAAAGGGAAGGAATCCTTCCGGGACGTATCTCTGGACCCCTCACTCCCCGCCGGCCAGCAACGCCAACTACGCGCCATCGTAGCAGAATACAGGGAAGTCCTCACCGACATTCCTGGGAGGACGGACCTAGAAGAAGTCCAACTAACCCTGACGGACCCCACTCCCGTCCGCCAGAAACCGTACCCCGTCCCGCTATCCCAGCAGCAGGTAGTAAGGACAGAAGTAGAGGCTCTGCTACAAGCCGGAGTCATCGCTCCCTCCCGTTCCCCCTACAGCGCAGGTATAGTGCTATCACGGAAGCCCAGCGGAGAACATCGCCTCTGTATCGACTTCCGGCAGTTGAATCTCGTAACACAGTTCGTACCCGGACCCCTGTCCGACCCGACGGACTTGTTCGCGAAGCTACAGTCCGCCAGATATTTCTCCAGAGTGGATCTGAGCAAGGGCTTTTACCAGATCCCCGTGCACCCTTCATCCCGCCAGTACCTGGCCTTCAGCACGATGGACGGCCACTATGAGTTTAACGTTCTGCCGTTTGGTCTACACAATGCCCCAAGTATATTCAGCACGATGATGCGGAAGCTGTTGGACCCCCTCCACTGTCCGTCCCTACACTCTTTTATGGACGACATACTCGTCGCCACGGAGACATGGGAGGAGCACCTGCGAGTGGTGCGCCAACTCCTACGCCGCTTTAAAGAAGCTGGCCTCACTGCCCGGCCGACCAAATGCCAGTTCTGGTACCAGGAGCTGGAATTCCTTGGCCACACCATCAGCCATGGACAGCTCCGGCCTCTGGAAAAGACCGTCCAGCGCCTTCGAGACGCGCCCCGCCCCAAGACCAAGAAAGATGTCCAGTCCTTCCTGGGACTGAGTGGCTTCTATCAAAAGTTTGTACCCGGCTACAACGGGATTGCCGCGCCACTATCCAGCCTAACCCGGAAGACCGCACCAGACCGAGTCGTCTGGACCCCGCAATGTGAAGCTGCCTTCCAGGAGCTCAAGGAGAGACTGACGTCACAGCCAGTCCTGCGACTCCCCAACCACGGACAGCCCTTCGTCCTGCGCACGGACGCCAGCGACGTAGGCCTCGGAGCCGTTCTACTCCAACGGGACTCCTCGGACGCCCCGACGCTCTTCCCCGTCGCGTACGCCAGCCGGAAGCTAAAGCCGGCTGAACTAAACTACGCCACGTCGGAGAAGGAGTGTCTCGCCCTCGTCTGGGCAGTCCAGAAGTTCCAGTTGTATCTCTACGGCTCACACTTTACCGTCCAAGTGGATCATCAGCCGCTTTCTTCCCTGGCGACATCGAAATCGCTCAACGCCCGGCTGATGAGGTGGGCTCTGCTGCTCCAAGCATACTCTTTCCAGCTGGAGCACATCCCAGGAAAAGACAACCACGGCGCAGACTTCCTCAGCCGCCACCCCGCAACAGACTCCATCGAGTCCCCACTGAGGGCCGACGCCCCAGCCTTCATACCCGCCGCCGCCCACTAACCGTAGCCGAGACCCGGCAGCTCCGCGGACCCCAGCCTTGGGCATCCGCCATCGACTACCAGGAACCCCGCACCGCCCCGCATCTCCCGGATCGTCGCAACCATCTTCGCACCCCGCATCTGACCTCAGAGCTGATTGGCCGCATCTCAGTCGAGGCCTAGGACCTCGCCTTTTTCCTTGGGGGGGCCTCTGTGACAAGGCGTACAATCTAGCCTGAGTCAGAGAGCACCCACTCATCCCTCCCAACCATCCAGTTAAACCCTCTACACTTCCAGTCGACCCTTGGACGCGCGCTGGCTCATTCACTTAAGCCCCGCCCCTCGGGCATCAAGTTAAAGCCTGACACAGAACCAGACTAGGTGTCAGTCGCTAGCTCTCCAGCCTTCAAGCCACAACAACTTGTCCGAAGACACGTCTCCATCGACTGGCGACCTCTGAGCTACGGCAGTACTCGTGTGCTTCACCCCGTCTTAGTCAAGGTAAGAGAGGAAACTCACTCTTTGTCATGTAGCAAACCCATCACCCGTCGTTCGCCCCCACGTTCGTATGTCCTGTCGGTATGTACGTTCGTGTGTATAGCTTTGTCTTGATGTGTTGCTGACATGTATTATTGCCTTGTATATATTATCCTCCTTGTTTATATGACTCATGCCATGTTTGAATTTATACTTGTATGCTCCATGTTAGCCCCATGTGTAAATATCCCATGCCATGCTGTCCCTCCATATAGATTAAAGTCCCCCAGTACCACCCTTGCCTACAACCCCTTGGTCCTGTACCCACTCCATTTGCTTACCCCTTGCTCCCAATGTATAAATATTTGCCCCTGTTGCCACTACCCCCATCTCAATGCGCCGAAGGTATCACATATTAGCGGCTGCCAGTAAACACCACATTGGCCCCATAAACCTAGTTGCATTGTTTGACTGTTGGTATGCGCTGGATCAACCTTGACCGGTCAGCCAATTTGAAATCAGAATGGGCAAACTCGCGCAACAGGCGCTGAACCCAGGATACACCTATCCCCCGCTGATACAGAGTCTGTATTGCGTTACAGACGGCTCCTGTTCAGGGCTCATACCCCAGCCTTGTATCATCTCTCAGTCGCTGACCCGCTGCAGGCCCCTGACAACCCAGGGAGTCAACGAGAAGCGTTTCCCCGAATTTCATCATCCATAGACAGCTAGCAACGTAAGCTGAAATCTACGCCTGTACCTCAACCAAGATTGGCACCATCGGTCATTGCGCAAGAAGCGTGACCGACTGACCTGCATTCCAAGTGACGCCACGCTTAAACCTGGTCATCAGTCCAACCAGACTATCTTGGAACAACCACCGCCCTCCTATAACCAGCTAAGTGATTGACCCACGAGCATCACCACTCGAAGATCATCTGGCCAGAAACCAGCCAGATACACTCTTGCCCTATGACGATATCAGTCCACAGTAGCACTAGTACCCCAGAAGTCAACCACCCAGAATATCTCCGAGCTACTCCCTACTGATATAGACGCTACCCCGTGACTCACTATTAGCATTACCTAATATAGACGACCCAGTTCGATTTAAATAAAACTTCACAGTTAGAAATTGCACTTACCCAGACTGGCCTTTGTATTCGAATTTCTCAACTAGTGTTGTATACCATCTTTCTCGTCTACCCTTTGACTGTCTCTCATTTAGTTAGTAGCCCTAGCCTTAATTCTCTTGAATGTCATCGCATCATTAGCCTAACAAAGGAGGTAATACAGCGCTAGAGATTAAGAGCTTACCCTCCATTCCCCCAACCCCTTTCTTTGTGACACTTATAAGCACGTAGGCCTACATGTCCTACCATACAAGCATAAACCAAACACACACACACAATCACACACATCACGAACACTCACTGCCGACAGTTAAATAAAAACATGAAGGTAATATAATAGGGTAGTTAAGAATATCAATTAATCATCAAATCAATCAGTCCATAAACAATCAATCAATCACTGAATCGATCGGGCCATATCGTCTTTCCCATCCCACTACACTCCAGATCAGGTAAGAAACGAACAAAGTTATTACATTGTTCGATACTTTTGTTTCTCAGCATTTACTGGTTACGGCCTGTATTTGTATGGAAACCCTGGGATTTTTCAAATTTGATTTGGGATTTCCACTTCCAGATTTCACTTAAAATTTGATTTGGGATTTCCACTTCCAGATTTCACTTTCTGTCATAATAGGCTAACTTGGGCAAATGTTCAGTATTGCCATAACACTTGGGAATAAATACTGTGTGTTTTCATGTAGCCTGGTGTGTTAAAAAAGTAATGCCACGCTCAAGACAACCACAGCAAATCTTTGAAACGTCGCCTTTATTCCGCGTGTTTGTGTCTATGTGGCCACGTGGCTAATTTTCGTGACGTAGCAAGTCTTGACCTTGGCCCGCGGCCTTGAGTTCTAAACGCTACGCTATTGTTGAAAATGTTATGGGTTACAAAAATGATAACTTTTGTGAGGTGAGTGACAGAGTTACGAACAAATCTAGCCTTCAGGCAGATTTGTAAGAATATTTAAACCTGGCTGGATTAAAATATAATATCAATCCTAGTGAGATAAGTCACAGGGCCATTACACAAGCTGGGTATCCGTATCTCTCTACAGCCAAGCCGTACGTAGATATCACACAAGTTTACTTACGTATGAGACAGTCTACTGAGCTCTCTCCTACCAAAGTCTGCGTGATTGCTGCTGCTTTGCGACAGAGCTTCAGGCATTCAAATTGGGCCAGAGGTGTGGGTAAGTGGAGAGGTCTAGATTCACATCACACGATCTGTTTATTATATAAGGCCCTTAGTCTACACGCACCAACCTTTGTCTTGAGGTCTAAAAGAAGAAATTAAAAAAAAAAAAACATAACTCTCAAAGTAAGAACTTTTCGGTTTATTAAAAACTTTTTCTAGTGTACAACACTGGCCAAGTGTCTTGATACCCCCGTTGGGGTGCCGGGGGTTTCAGTATAAATAGTATCCCCACTTTCTGGAAATTTAGTGCTTTAAATTCCCACTGTCGCTGTCTTTCTCATTTGCTCTTTCTCATTCCTGCTCTTTTCTATCAATCTGCTATACTATCGTCTTCTTCGCTAGCCCATTCTCCTACCTTTTTTCTTGACACCTCTTCCGGGACAAGACTCCTTGTTTGTGTATGAGGTCTGGTGGGTCAGCTTGGGAATATTGGACGCTTTCTGCCAGGTGGTCACTAGGGCTTCCTATGATGTTATTATTTAGCAATGTAGGCATTTTATATATATGTGTTTTGTTGATAATTTATAATGATGTTTGTATTCTATTTTGTTTTTGTAAACGGGGGTTCGATAAGTTGGGGTGAAGCCTCAGCCGTCCCCTGCGTGGGATGTCTTTATTGTAAAGTGACTGGCTGGTGGAGAGCTTTCGGTTTTACCACTAGGGTTGTTTCAGCAGATCTTTTATGCGGATCGGGGGTTGTCCGGTCCTGATTTGGCTCGGAAGAGTCCGCTGGACCTAAAGCAATAATAATGTAATGTAATGTATAGTGTGTTGATGTGGTCCTGATTCGGCTATTTGCAGTCCGCTGGGCTAAATAAACAATGACTAACTAACTCTATCTTGAGTATGGGAGCCGAAGCAGTTTCACCGTGCAGCTTCAAGTTACTGTGAAATCTTTCTCTTCCTCACATTATCGTACTATATAGGTAGAACCCACCCAGAACGTTGTTAAGACTTTGATGCTGGTTTGCCTGAGGGAGATTTCACAGTCTGCCAAGAAAATTGCTGCAGCCTCCCAAAATTAGTTGGTGGTGATGGTGGCGAAAATGAGCAGAGGCTCGTGCGGGCAGCACCAGGGATGATGAGCAAAGCTCACCCACCATCCTTCCTGCATGCAGCGGTGTGCCTCAGCGCTTGTTAAAAATGAAAATGACGGAAAGTAAGTCTTTTCATTTGGATGGAAGCCAGAGGCGGTGTTTTGTTGTTTGATTTTCTCCCTCCCTCCCCACCCTCCTCCCTCGGAATGACAGTTTTATCCTTCTGGCATCTATGCCACCATGAACATAATGCCATTTCAATGAAGGAGGGGAGTAAGGTGGGCGGCGAGGGGGAGACAGTTTTCATCTATATGGGAGCCAAGGTCTTACGTTTCAGAATTGCAGGCTTCGTTCCAGCCTAGGACAATATCCTTTCCCTTTCAATCAACTCTCTCATGGTTAAGATGATGGAGGCCATGTACTCGCCGCACGGCGTTTTGCGATGGCTTCTTCATTACTTGTAGCCCTCTGATCTCTCTCTCTCTCTCTCTCTCTCTCTCTCTCTCTCTCTCTGTCTCTCTCTCTGTCTCTGTCTCTCTGCTGTCTCTCTGTCTCTCTCTCTCTCAGTATCCCCACTTTTTGGAAATTTAGTGCTTTAAATTCCCACTGTCGCTGTCTTCCTCCTTTGCTCTTTCCCATTCCTGCTCTGTCCTATCACTCTGCTATACTATCGTCTTCTTCGCTAGATCAATGACCTACCTTTTTTCTTGAAAACTCTTCCTGGACAAGACTCCTTGTTTGTGTATGAGGTCTGTTGGATCAGGTTGGGAGTGTTGGACGCTTTCTGCCGGGTGGTCACTAGGGCTTCCTATGATGTTATTATTTAGCACTATAGACATTTTATAAGTATGTGTTTTGTTGATGATTTATAATGATGTTTGTATTCTATTTTGTTTTTGTAACCGGGGGTTCGAGTAGTTGGGGTAAAGCCTCAGCCGTCCCCTGCGTGGGATGTCTTTATTGTAAAGTGTCTGGCCGGTGGAGGGCATTCAATTTTCCCACTAGGGTTGTTTCGGCAGATCTTTTATGCGGATTGGGGGTTGTCCGGTCCTGATTTGGCTCGGAAGAGTCCGCTGGACCTAAAGCAACAATCAATCAATCAACAAACAATCTCTCTCTCCAAGATTCCAAGAATTGATCTCTTCAAAACCAGTCTAGTTAATTCCGGTTCCACTTTATTAGAATAACTTTCCTGAAGATCTCCCACTCCAGCATCTAAATTTACTTCATTTAGAACACGTCTCCTAAAACACATTACAAATTAAATACACGTTAATTGTAAATGTTGTTGATTGAGATTAACAACATTAATTTGATTTCAATTGTCTGAAAATGATTTTATCTAATAATAACTTCGTTTATTTGTTATGTTTTATGATGTGAAGGTTATAACCTTGAGTTGTATTTAATAGTTATTGTTAAAGCCCCAAGGGCAAGATGTAAAAAAACGCATCCAGCGCTTACTCTTTTACCCTTGCAAAATAAATTATCTCATCTCATCATCTCTCATCTCATCTTCTCTCTCTCTCTCTCTCTCTCTCTCTCTCTCTCTCTCTCTCTCTCTCTCTCTCTCCCCACCCCCCAAAACAAAATGTAATATGGTGATACCGACAGAGTTGGACAAAAAGGTCCGGTGGTTACAGCTAAGCAACACAACACCTAAACAACAAAGACAGAAAGTTTGACTGACTGCAGGTCTGTGCTCTCCTATATAAAACGTCCTTCCCCCTCTCCCCTCCTCTTCCATCCCCCCTACCCATCTCTTCCTTTGTTACATTTTCCAACCCTTTAGCGAGGTGGAAAAAATAAGGTGACAACAACAAAGGGATTATTTTTGCACCCACTGCGACAGGAAATTTGGCATGGATGCAGGAAACCAAAACCGCACTTCCTCTTACGAAACATTTGCGCTAAACCTCTTCTTCCTCAGCCAAGAACACGAGTTGTATTCAGAAATGGAAACTATTTTATATGTTCAGCAAAATGGGAACTATATTTTTGTGCTATATTCAGAAACAGAACATCCAAAGTATGGCAGATATGGAACACGGCACTTTGGAGATAAGCCACAGATATTCATCTACACCAAAACGATAGTCTGCACAACTCCTCCCTGTTGCATCTGGTACACGTTCCTCAATGGAAAGTAGCGTCGAAAAAGAAAGACATATTGCAGTTTGGTGGAGTCTTCTGTCTCGCCCCCCCCCCCCCCAAAAAAAAAAACATTCTCTTTATCGGAGATGGTTGTAGTAGAGAACTCGCTCCCTCTCGTGAGATAACGTCGCAAGAGACAATATCATTTTAATAATAATAATAATAATAATAATAATAATAATAATAATAATAATAATAAATTGCATTTATACAACGCATTTTTCATTAGAATAACAACTCAATGCGCTTACACACATCATTCGTACGAATCATCAATACATTCGCACTACATCATGTACAGCATCATTAAGAAAGTATTATTACTGTTCATACTATTACACAGAAAACGCCTTGCGGAACAAGTGCGTTTTTAAGCAGCTCTTAAAGGAAACAAGGTCCGTACAATGTCTTAAACCGGCAGGCAGCGCATTCCAAACCTTGGGTGCTTGAAAACGAAAAGACCGGTCGCCAACCGTCTTAAGCAGACGCTTGGGCGTTTTTAACAGTTTTTTATCTGATGAGCGCACAGAACGGGTTGTAGTGTAGGTAGTGAGTACCTCAGACAGATATGGTGGAAGTGACTGGTCGAAGTGACGGAAAGCTAGGACAGCAATTTTGTATTCAATGCGGAAATTGACAGGGAGCCAGAGGAGCTGCATTAAGAGAGGCGTGACATGATCACGTTTCCGTTTTTTAAAAACAAGCCGAGCAGCACAGTTCTGTACACGCTGCAGTCGGCTAACTTCATCAATGGGGAGACCAGCTAGAACTGAATTACAATAATCAAGTCTGGATGTCACAAAAGCGCTGACCAACTGTGTGCATGCATCCCTCGAAAGAAACTGCCTCAAGGACGCAATACGCCGAAGCTCAAGAATGGACACACGACAGATGGTACTGATGTGGTCATGCATGGACAAAGAACTATCTAGCTTGACTTTTACACTGAAAATGTTAAACGTGGAGCCACAATGATTGTTGATAAGGTAAAATACAATTAGTACAACTTTAGTATTGCAAAATGAACTAATAAGACAGAACCTGAGAAACTGAGAGTTAGTCATATTGGAAACAGTGTTTAAGCAATCCAATGCGACGTTCTGTAAGTCAACGCTCGCTACATTTGCACATATTTCGCAGAGAAAGAACGCAAGAAGTGTCGCAGTCAATATTTTATTTATCATCAATCGCAATACTTTACAATAACAGCATTTTCCAAAATATATCTCGCAAACTTTGCTGGAGACATTTTTCGCTTGAAAATATGTCGCAAAAGGAGCCATTTTATAGAGTCGTACTTGAGATTCTACACACTCCAGCAAATTTTAAGACACATTCTGCATTTTTAATCACTAATACCAAATCTATCCGTAGGATCTCATCTTTGATATGATGATGATAATCAGTATTGTCAGGGTGGCGACGTGGTGATCGTCCTTAACGCTGATGCAATAGGACGTTAAGCTTCGTTGTTCCTATTTTACTGAGATACCTAAATCCTTTTTATTGTGAGCAGTCCGCCAAATGGTAAGATTGTGCTATTGAGAACTAAAATTGATAAAATACTGGTACTGTTGGAATTAGATCCTGTATCGGCCAGCGCCGTCAACAGCCCTTGAGCTGAAAAAGCGCTTTATAAGAACGATACAATAAATAATAATTAAAATCTAGTTGTTATCAACCATCTTAGGTTGCAGAGGCAAATACTTCACTTTGAAATTAAGTCTTACGCGACCACATTTCACAAGCGACTGATTTTACTGTGCACGAGGCGCTGACATGTAAGATTCTAGTTTCCGTCACTAAAACGTCTGTCTATTTGTCTTTCTCCCTCTTCCTCTTTCTTACCCAAACAGGAAATCCACAAATCGAAGTGGCTGAGCCCGTTCTTCCTCTTTCTTCCCTTCCTCGCCCTCCTTCTCCCTTTTCTCCATCTCCATTTCCCTCTTTCTAATTCGGGACTATTATTAGTCCAAAAATCTTAATCCAAAATAAAATCTCTCTCTCTCTCTCTCTCTCTCTCTCTCTCTCTCTCGCTCTCTCTCTCTCTCTCCAATCGGTAGATGTCTAATTTCGTCTTACTCCTTCGTCTCATCCTCCGCCTTCCCATTACCCCAACTCCTTGTTGAACATTCTTATCATTACCATAATTATTACCTTTGTTCTCTGGCTCTTTGTCCTTTAATTGTTATTTTGTTTGCTTATATTTATCCGATTGTTGGTTGCATTCTTTCACTCATTCATTTTTTTCCCCGCCTTCCTCGTCCTCTCGTTGGAGTTGGAGTGTCGTCTGCTCGGCCCTGACCTTGTCAAGGCCACTTCTTCCAGACAAGAGTATAGTTTCCCTTTGATTCGAAAGCAAAGAGTGTCGTCTCTTTGCTGTCGCTTGCAGACAGCAGTAATCGTCCCTTGTCCCGACCCCTAGCGGTGTCTCAAGGCTGTGCAGTCCCGGGAAGAGTCTCGGGTCGGAAGCGACCCTGACTGTTGGGATTCCGCGATTTCTCCCGACCCGTTCCTCCCTTAGGGCAATTTAGCGGGAAGCACCGAGGTTTTAACAAGTCCACGTCAGAAGTTCGATCGACTTGCTTTTAAATCTCCACAACCTGGTGAAACATTTCTATTCAAATTTGTAACACTATGAAACAGAAAGAAGTGGGACATCCATTTATTTAGACCTTTAAACGATTAAAAAAAAAAATCTGAAATGCATGGAGGTGTGCTATTCACAACTCTTTATTTTCTTGCTCTTGCGGTTTGACATTTTATAACTTCAGTACGAATGGTGATTTTTTTTAAAGTCTTCATTGACACTGTTTCTCAGGTGTTCTTAACAAAAAGTAATGCCAGTAAAATGTCCTCACTAACTTCTAACCTGTTCTTTATACTCCTTGGGACTATTATAATGAATGTAAAAGTTGTCTTATTGTCTGTACATCACATGAACTGTTCTTTCCGCCAAATAAAATGATCTATATAAATGTGTTATGCGTGTGTACGTGTACATCACATGAACTGTTATCTCCGCCAAATGAAATGATCTATATAAATATGTTATGCGTGTATACGTGCTTTAGAGATGAGAGAGAACTGTAAGAGGTCTAGTCTGTGCACGCACGCATTCCAACACACGGACTTTAAAGATCCTGACGCTCATGTCCTAGACGAGTGAGTTCCGGCTACACACAATACACCCAGCACGCACTAGGTCCCTTTACCATATCCCCTCCAGGATTGTGTTCAGTCGTCTGGCCGTCAGTCAGACTACGCGCCCAATGTCTGCACAGCGGGTGCATCTGGCGGTTTGAGTTAGATCCAGTATTGGCCAACGCCTTGAGCAGCTCTTGAGCTGGAAAAGCGCAATGTAACAATGATAATAAAACATCACTTCGTACCAACCAGTCGGCCCGCGATACAGATGGTTGAAGATTAACATTACTCCTCATTGAACACGACTTATTCGAACGATTGTAAACCTCGTTGCACTTGCATGACATCGCATGCTTCGTGATTCTTCTACGGCGGTAGAATGTCAATGGCTGATCTCCGATTTTATCTCACAGTGCTGGCCATGATGGCCCGTTGCCCGACATTGCCTGAGTGAGCTAAGCTGACTTAACGTCATTATACTGCGCTTGGCTACTGCGAGATGAACTTGGAGATCAGCAAATTAAATTCTTGCCACTGTAAAGTATCACAATATACAGTTTTGTTTCAGGCAAAGGCAGGACCATTAACATGTTATAAATTCAGGTCAGTGTGTGCGGACAGAGATTGGGAGGTGAAGGGGAGGGGCGGAGCGCGAAAAAGCAGACGGCAAAAGGGATGGGAAGGGGGGAGGGGGTTGTTGTGTGCACAAAATACAGACGGGAGGGATCAAAGAATGCAAAGTGCGAACAAGACAAAAGGGAGATGAGTGAGGATGAACTGTTGTCTCCACAGTTAGCGTTCTTGAAATTTCGGTCATCAGTCGTTTGCGATCAGTAAAGAGAGCAGGAAGCACGGAGGAAGCGCAGGAGGAAGAAAAGGAAGGATAAAACGTCATCAAGCGACGTCATCACCCTAATGAGGTCGTACAGTAGTGACCTCATTTGAGGAGGACGAGAGGAGACGACAAAGTCAAGAAGGAAATTGGTGTTTTGATTTGAGGCGAAAATATGCAAGTAATGATACTACTAGCAACGGTAAAGATATTTACCCTCTGCGAGCCCGCTCACACGCACAATGAGAGTGAAACGCTTTCACAATTTACTGTCTATAATTCTATACGTCATTAGGACAGGATTCGCACAAATACGAATAAATTAAAACCCGAACATTATAAATTAAAACATGTAGGCGTAAAATACGCAAATAAATACAGAAGCAATACAAGCAAATATTAAAGACACCTCGCATATCAGAAGCAGTAGGCTAACCGATCATCTGTGGTGCCCCAGCGACCTTTGAGTTACGGGATAGGATAGGATAGGCTTAGACGAGGATGAAAAAACCAAACAAACAAAAAACAAGAACATATACTAAATTATTAAAGAAGTCTGAGTCGAGTTATCCTGATGCAAGGAAACGTTATTTAGAAAATGCAATTATTTTTTCCCCATTTCTTTCTTTCTCCCTTTTTCCTTTTGTTGGTATAATATCATATCACATCATAGTGTCAGATCATTACAGGAGAGGCAGTGCACGCGTCTTCTCTTCATACACAGATTACAGGCACACATTTGTGTGCACAAATCTATCAATCTGTCAAATCAGCACAGAAAAGTGCACTCCTCCACTCCGCTTAGCATGCAGATTTCTATATTTACAAAGGATCATCATGCCACATCAACAGCTCATTTCCAGCAGTTTATTTATAAGACTCTTGTAGTCTCTTTCGTGCTCTCGCGACTGTACTATGGAAACAGTCTACTCGCGGGAGCCCCAAATTTCCTTACAAAGAAACTTCAAAAAGTTCAGAATTCAGCAGCAGTGATTTTAAGATCACAAAGACGCCAACATACTACCCCCCTTCTCAAAGAACTCCATTAGCTCAAAGTGTCTGCAAGGATACAATATAAGGTTGTCTGTTGCATGCATGTGCTACAATGCACTATCAAACAACACCCCTCGGTACCTGTCAGACCTCCTCCATATCTACACACCTTCAAGATCTCTCCGCTCTGGTAATGACACCATGAAACTAAAACCTCAAGCACTTAAAACCAAATAATGTGGTGAGAGATCATTTTCTTTTCAAGGACCATTGATATGGAATAGCCTCCCAGCCGATGTACGCCATTCGACATCCTATAACTCTTTTAAGAAAAGTTGAAGACATACCTTTTTATTGCCACATACAGCTGAAACGCGTTTTTTTAAAAATTGCTGCTATTTGTGTGTGTGTGTGTCTGTGCGGTACACATGATGTGTGTGGGTGTATGTGTGCGCTTTGATCTCTGCGAGGGAAAGCGCCCTATAAATAAATAAATAAATAAATATATAAATAAATATATAAATAAATAAATAACTACTACTACTACTACTACTACTACTACTACTACTACTACTACTACTACTACTACTACTAATAATAATAATAATAATATTTCGCTGAGAGAGAGAGAGAGAGAGAGAGAGAGAGAGAGAGAGAGAGAGAGAGAGATGCTATACATTTAAACAAAAAACTGTTCTATGCTGACGATGATGAAAAGGACGACAACGTTAACAACGCTATCAACAAAGGACCTAACTTCTAAACAAGACAATATCCAAAACCAAACAATCTTACCTCAGTTTCTGGAGTATAGATAGGCATGGTGCTTTCTTTTTTTTTTTTCCCACAAACAATAATACCACAGTTGCTCGTTGCTTCTATGTCGAGTCGTTCATAGTTTTTATACAACGCCTCGTCATCAATATTGTCAAAGTCGACGCTTCACAAATGCGATGGTCTATACCTCCTCACATAGTTCACTGTAGGAGCTGGCATATTTGGATGATACTGTTGGAATCTCACGAGCAGGAAGATGACATTTTCAGACTATACCATTTCATCGCCAATGTCCGGTGAAAATAAAGATGTCCGGCGCTATGACGCCTGCCTGAAAATGGCGAGCCGTTGAGTCGTTGTCGAGTACGATCGACGAGGTGATTATTTAGTGTTGGTGCTTTATCTGTATAAAAACCTTGATTTAACAGTCCAGTTATGTAAAAAAGTTGACAATTATTCAGTCAGATTATGTTGTTATTAAACACACAGTATACTGAACACGAGTCTCTCTACAGGCTTCGTCGACTACACGCGAATTGGTATCACGAAAGCTGACGACGCAGGCAAAGCAGAAAAGTTTGGTTTCGTTGTTTTGTTTGGAACCAAAAATGAAAACAAATCGCGAGAAGTTTTCCCAGTTCATGTCACCAGCCTTCAGTAGCTCTCTGAACTTAGGTCACTGCACGAGAAAACACCACATATAAGTCTAAGAGCATGACTACAAAACCATCTCTACCCGAGTCAATGGTTTTGTGACCATCAGACGACGGGAGAAGGTCTTGACTCAAAAAGCTGTATTCCCTATTCTGCGCTATACTACAGAAAAAAAAACTACACGGCGTTTGTGAGACTCGCAGAGTTTTACGTTAGCCTCATCACCACAGATGAAGAGCCCAACGTAGGCCTTGGCGAGATCTCAGCTACGCAGTGTGCAGGAAGAGCTCCACATCATTTTTGATCAAAGTCGCTGGCGGGATTAGAGAAACGACAGTTCCTTGACCAGCTGGATTTTAAACTTGAAATAACGCATTTATCGGAACAACACTTTACTAATATATCTGAGAAATATAGATCGCGTTTCGTCAGAGTTTCGTTTCGTTACCCTTTCGTTGCGTGAAGGATGCGCGCGCAGCCGTTCCAACTCGACCACTTTCGTAGAACTTTAGCAGAATAGAAAGAGGAGGTCAGCGAACTTCGCGTCGCTGAAATAAGGGACGCAACCTTTCGTTTATTGATGCCCTTGGAGTAACTCTCGTGTGGTGAAACAAGAGACAGTACTGGTCTGTACTCTGCCAAACAGGATACTACAACAAGGCCTACAATACTGATGCTGTAGAAGACCTTGAAACACCTAATGTACCCATTAAAAAAAGTATATAGGTATATAAATCGTCCCATTAATAAAAACAACAATAAGTTACATGTAAAAGCGACTTAGACGTAAATATTCTGTCAACGTGGAGAAAACAAGCCGAAATAAAATCCAATCGATGGGTTTCCTTGGTCGCCATTTTGTATTTCTCAATTCCAAGGATTTCGACACATCACTCAACAAGTTCATACAATCTCATAACGGCATTTTAAATGGCCTAAGACGCGCGAATCAATATTCCCAATATCAATCTAACTATTTCATAAAACAAGATGCTGTTAACTGATCCAGATAACTTTTTTTTAAATACTGAGGAAATGGTGTCCATGTAATCTTGGGTTTTCACGAGAGTGGCTTCTCTTCTTGGAACGAATGTCGCATCGCGTAAAGGAGTACAACCGGAACTTCCACCGAAAGTGATTTCGTTGCAACATCTCTATATCTCTAATATCCACGTCACGCGTCTCGAACAAGAAAACGACCAAAAGCTCTTCATCAGTTCAAACAGTAGCTAACTAATCTCTTGTTAGCGAACAAAGTTGACTATACAAAGTCACCAACGAAACCACGGGACTGATGGCTAAGTCAGGCGGCTGTACCAGAAACAAAATCAACACCACCTTACTGTATGCGAGTCGCGCCTTTCTGACAAGCAGACGACAAAAGTTGTACAGTTGGAGCAGCCGCAGTAACTATTCACTCTCTGGACAGGCGACTGACACAGTACTCTTCACTACACTTCCATACCATAGAAAGAGTTCCGTTCTAGACCATTATCCTCAAAGTCACAACTGACGGATCAATTGAATCGATAACCCGAACCAATGGTTGGTTGGTTGGTTGGTAAGTAGATTAACGTCCCCGGACACTGTAAGCATATAGGGGACTAACTCTATGGGACGAACCAATGTAATTTCTCACAGTCTATATAGACAGGACACCCTTGCCATTCAACACGAGGCACGTAACCAGTTAGCACGCTTTGTGCGTACTTCTTGTGCCAGCACGTAACAAATTGGCCTGTTATCGGATGTTTCGTTGACGCAGCCTTCTGTCATCGACCACGTTGTCGTTAGTCTTTATCATGCAGCCCTGCCTGAAAAATCTTAGAAGTCAACGATGTGCAATTCTCATTAGAGGCTCAAATTAGCATTAACAAGGTTGTGTGCATGATTTTCGTGCAAGCACGTCACGAATTTGTAAGTCGTAGGATGCTGTCGACCCAGCCCTTCTCTAGATGGCTGTGCTGTTAATTTCTGGTATCGAAAAAAGTAGCAACTACCAGTCTGTCAAGTACATTTTATTTAGCAACACTTTGCTATCAAAACAAGAAAATTTCAGACTGTTAAGAGTTCACCAGGCTAGTTTTGAAGGATCCCCCCCGCTTACAAACGGATTCAACGTGAACTGCGTACATCATGTCACGAGTTAATCAGAGCATGGGATATTTAGGCAGAAGAGTCCAATGGTAACAAAATAGCAAGCTGGCAGGGAGAACAGTCCTATATTATCAGTGTGAACAAGTAAACTCGTCAAAATTATACTGTCATTTGCGAAGATTAGAGCCTTTGGGTTTCAGTATTAATAATTATTTAACAGTCAAACCAGAGACCAGAGACCAAAGATCAGATCGCTTTCAATCGCACGGACATTAAAGATCCTGACGCCCATGTCCAAGACGGGTGAGTGCCACCAACCTAAACACTCCCAGTAAGCATTAATCCCTTCCTCCTCCATCCCCATTGGCCCAGGTGTTTGGGGAGACAGGCCATGCGTCTAAGGCAGCAAGAGGCTAGTCGGGAGATCCTATATCGGCCAGCGCCTTGAGCTGGAAAAGCGCTATATAAGAACCATTATAAGATTCTTTTATCGCTTTACTGCACTTTGTAAAACACAAACATAAAATATTAAGAAACAAACGCCGAGCCTAATCCAAAAGTAAGAACGATATGACAGATTATATATAGCCCACGTCAGAAAAAGCAATTTTCAGGAACCTTGAGAATTAATAATAAGAGAGACAGCAATCTCGCTACAAAGTTCAAGGACACGACAAGGTGGCTCTGGACGATACGAGGCTTAGCTACAGCAGCCGTAATTCCAAGCGGCTACCCATCCAAGCATAAAACACCAATCACTTTTCATAGTTTGGAATTGGAATATGATCTGTCCTTTCCCTTTCCCCCCGACAACCAGGTCTTTGGAACACGGTACTGTGGTTCCTGGCTAGAGGTTTGTATTGACCAATCATTCTCTTTGCACAATGAAACGGAATTCTCTCTCCACCCCCACCCCCCTCTATCTCTTCGCTCCCAATACACTTTCCAATTTTGTTCGACATCGACATGGTTCTTTCGTCGTCCTACATAACATACGTCGTGTCTTAGAACGTAAAAACACTATTTTACAACTACTATTGATTTTTGTGTGATGTTTCTGAGAGTACTTTCTATTACTGGAGTTTTCTCTGGGAACGCTTTGGACCACCTCTTCTTCTCTCCAAAGAACCTTAAAAGACTTCGCTTCAAAGAAAGCGCTAGTCTTCTGTCCGATGGTTTTGACAGTACTTTCCCTCAAGGGATCTGGAACTCTTTGGAACACCCAAGGACTCTCCTCTGAACAACCTTAAGAGATTGGTTTCAATGGAAAAGCGGAAGATCGATGTACTCACGGTTCCAGTATAAGGTTCCAGCTGGTTCTGCTCGAAGACAAGAGCCCAATGATTGATGTTTGTAAATGAAAACCTGATCAAACCCTCACTCCCACCCGCATTCATCGGAAACGCTCCTTTTATTTTCACCGAGAAATACAACGCAAGGAAGCGAGACCCGCCTGAAGCGTCAATTGTCCTTCACATTGGAACAATCAAGGACAATTGGAACAATCTGTATCGCCCGTTTATTTAATGGAATTTGTATATCTTGTGTACTTACCTGCAGCGCTGAACAAGGTTTATTCGTCTTAATTTTATTGGCCCACTATTCATTAACAAAAACTAAAAAATCAACAACACAAATACACCATTTCCAGAAGTCTAGGCCTGTGTTTTTCTGTCTTCTGTTCAATTAATCACAACGTTGTATTCCACCGTTCGTCAGAGGCAAAAGTATTTTAAAACAAAATATTTTTTTTAAATATCACATTCAAATAAACGCTTATTAATAATATAAACATTTACTCCATAGTTCCGTAAATATCTTCTGCAGTGTCCTTCAGAAGAAAAAAACAACTTTAAAATAAGACAATCAAATAAACGCGTATTAATAATAGAAACATTGATTGAATCAGTTCCGTAAAAACCTTCTGCACTAATAAATACCATACCTCCATCATAACATGGCATAATTATTCTCCGACCGAAGTAGCACAAAGTATATTATTTTGCAAATAAAATCACAACAATATTTTGTGGGACAGATCATTTCTATTCAGTAATTTATGGTCACGTATGTTCACGTACATGGGATTTTACAACTACACGCCATTTTTACCCATGGACAAACAAACCTAATAATCCAAACAAACTCTAACAATTTACAGTAGAACTATAGCCATAAAAGTAACAATACTACACAACTTTACCTACTGCAGACATGTCAATTATAAGGGCAATATATATAGTAGTAGTAGTAGTAGTAGCAGTAGTAGTAGTAGTAGTAATAATATTACAGGGACAGAGCCGTCTTAGTTTCGGGAAAAAAAAATTACCACTAACAGTTCCTGCGATAAAAGAAAAACAATTTTCACAAAATAGTTTTTTAAACAAACATAATTAGTGTACTAACCACAATTTCTGAGACAAAACAAGTCTTGTCTATAGAAAACTACTCTGGAAGTACCATACCGCAAACATAGTTTATGCGAAAGAGAATCACCGAACTGCTTTTTTTGCGACAAGGACAGGCTTCTTCAGAAATTTGAAAAAAAACCACAGTAGAATAGATACAGCCACTGTAATTACCACAAAACGTGTTACAACTGACAGAACGGTGGTTTCACAGGAAGAAGACAGCGCTCCGTCAAGACGTGTTATCGAAACAACAGATAGACCAAGACTAAAGGAGCCTGGGGACAAAACGCTAGTTCAAAACACTAGGCTAATGGACGTGGGCCAAAGAAGGAGGAGGGGAGGGTGGATGAGGAGAAGTGAGAGAGAGAGAGAAGATGGGGAAAGAGGGGAGATGGAGCTGAGATGGAGGTAGGGAAGAGGGAGTGGGGCCGCACACGCACTAGTTGAAAGCCGTACGTGTAGGGAGCCAGGCCAGCAGAAGGGGGTGAATGGGGGGAGAGACGGAGGTTTTATGGAAAGGAGATGGGAAGCGGCTGAAAACGTAGCCCTTTGGGAAGAAAGAGAGCGACCGACGTTGGGAAGGGGGGAGGAGGGTGGAGAGGGGGATGGAGAGAGAGATGGAAGGAAGAAAGTCTAGAGGAGACTGAGAACGGAGCCCTGGGGCACACAACATTAGCTCACAACAGTACGCTAATGGGAACGGGCCGAAACGTATATGGAAAAGACGGAAAGAGAGTTCGGACAAAATAGAGCTCCAGTCTTTCTTTCTTTTCTAAACTCCACTGACCACATCAGTACAGTCACCAAATTAATGTCAGATGACCATTCTACAGTCAAGGTCTGCTTTAGCGATAGGGTGTGTGAATAGTGAGAATGGAGGTAGATGAAAACGAGTCATTTTGCTGTTTGGTTATACCTATGACTTCTCAAAACAAAGTGAAGTTCTTCCACAAATCATGTTTCAGCTGAGGCAGCAGCTATACTCTGCTCGTGCTGTACCCTCACATCGATTAAGTCCTCCGTACGTTGTTGGATGCCTCAACATCAAGCTATGACCCGATGTGGTTCTTACAAGCCAGAGCCAGGCCTAACACAGCGTAGTAGCCGAGACTCGCAGAGTAAGCTTACCTCTCACAAAGTGAGGTAAAACGTAACCCTCCGCTAGTCTGAGCTACGCTGAGTAGCCAGGTCCTCTACTTCCAGCATCTTGTCAACGTGGTCTGTCATACGCTTGGCTCGCGATAGCATTTACAATTTTTTGCGTTCGTGTATGCATGCCGATGAGAAAATTGTGACCATTTCCACAAAACATTGCGCATTCACTGTGCTGTATTATAGTAAGCAGACGTTTAAATTAAGCGCGATTAAACCCGGTCATTTTTGGGTCTTAAAGATGGATTGGAATAAATTGCATCTCTCTCTCCTTAAGGGCCCTCTCTCCTTTCTCCCCAGTCTCAGTCTCTTCCCCTCCCACCTACCCCCACACTCGTTCCTTTCTGTGTTACCAACTGTACTGCAATATTGACACAGCCAAAGTGACCAAAGCGTTGACAACAGAAGAATTGTAAACACGAGACCAACGGCCAGTTGACCCCAAAGAGGTTTCTGGACCAAATCGTGCACTATATCCCTCTACCCCCAAACACCCTCGCACTAACCCCACCCCCACCTCCACAATCCACACACCACTCCATCCCATACTGATACACTATCTCTTCCCTCCCATCTTCCAGTCCCTACCGTCTCCAAACTTATGATAAATCTCTTGTCTTCGTTATCGCTAAATAATACTAGTAGTAATAATGATGATGATGACGGATGAACAATAAACAAAGGTTTCAAAATGAAATTCGAGTTCCTTTCAGTCTTCTATGAGAACTCCCTGCCTATACACCACACATTTGAGTGATACATTTGTTTCCTGTATGAGTGTCAAAAGCGTGGACGTGTATCTTGGTGACAGATCACCGCTCTTGGAGTCTGATTGGTGAATTTGGGAGCAGGTAGGGGAATGCTTATATAGTTTTCAGCAGCAGCAGCAGTAGTAGTAGTAGTAATAGTAGTAGTAGTAGTAGTAGAAGTATTAGTAGTAGTAGTGTGATAAGAAGCCAGATTTACACAGCACGATAGCTTCTCGCCTTGTTTAGTCAGCTGTACCCTTAGTAGAGTAATGTTAGTCTGCAGCAGACGACAGAAGTCTACTGTAGGCTACACCTTTCTATGCTGACCCTGGCCCAGTAGGTAATGACCTCATCCAGCTTACATATAGGCAGTAGTCCCGCCTACACCCCGGTAGATGGAGCCTCTTGTAGTTTCAGTTTTTTTTCCCGGGCTTACTGCTGACCAGAGGGGTAGAGAGTCATTCTGCGTTCGACTTGCCTAGAGTAAAGAGCTCAGCTCTAATAGATCTCTCCACTGAAGACTAAGAGCAGGAACTGTTGAAATTCTATTCAACCTAGTTAGCCACGGCTTGACATTGTCAAAAAGGTAAATGAACTATCTTTTGTTTCATCGCGATGTATTGATATTATTGTTGAATTATGTTTGTGAAATCTGCCATGTTTAGAATTGTGATTGGTAGTCAACCTTTGCGTGACCACGTGGCGAACACGACGGTTCTACGTCATGACGTAGTCTTTACGGACCCTCTGTTGTTTAGCCTATATGTATTCTTGCAGACCAGTGGCAGTACCAGAGAATGTGTATACTATTAATTATTTCTCTATGTGTATAGTTAGCCATGATTTATATTTATATATGTATAGGAAATTAGAGTGGAGATTCCAGTGGACCACGGACTCTATATATATATAGATATGTGGAGCTAATCACTGAGGGCTATTTCTGCCTTCAGTGAGACGCTCTGCACACACCTAGTATACACGGTGGTGCAGAATTTCGTCTCATATGTTACTATGTATACAGACGAGCAGGCATCGTGGGCCCAATCAGAAGCAAGACAAGTAAAAGTCTTCACTGACATTCGGCCTGTATTGGAGCCTCCCACACTGCGCGACGAGAGCCCACCAGTCTGTCAACAAGGAGAAGAATCCACCACAACACAGCTCATCAAAGAATCAACCACAACACAGCTCATCGAATTTAGAGCTAAGTTACTTTTACACCAGTGCACCCAACCTGTTAGCAAAGGACATCACTAGTCCACCTTTCCAGAAGACTGACCCGTTGGGCAGAATGCACGAGTAGCCCGATGAAGAAAAAGTAGCTGCATAGAATTATCCAGGAGCGAACGATTCGAAGTGACATTTGAACTTTTAAGTTAGTATCGTGATTAGCAGATCTTGTGTAGAGTAGAGGAACTAAATGTGTGATATATACTGTTAACAAGTGGCTGGACTACCTATGTTTCATAGCCGTTTGAGAGCTAGTGTGACAGTGATCTTTTACCATTTTTCTTTCTATCTCTGTAAACCCAGCCTAAACACAGACCGAGCTAAACTTATAAATGTATTAAGTTGAGTCACAGGGAGATTTACTAGCGATCCCCATCGGCGAAGGACGAGTGGGTAATAGCATTCCATTTTGCAGAGCCCAGCAACAATAGACCCACCGTCACAAGTAGTAGTAGTAGTAGTAGTAGTAGTAGTAGTAGTAGTAGTAGTAGTAGTAGTAGTAGTAGTAGTAGTAGTAGTAGTAGTAGTAGTAGTAGTAGTAGAAGAAGAAGAAGAAGAAGAAGAAGAAGACAACCAGAGAACCAGAGAAAATGGACGGAAGTTAGACATTGAGACAGCAACTCATCACAAGATAAGATTTCAAGATGCTTTGTTTTAAAACTCTATTTCCCGCTCATCAGAGGAGACTACTTACTCCACCCGTTTTCTCTCCGATAACGGAAAGCTCAAAAATAATTCTGTTATCTTTAACTCGAACAGCCTTACATTATTTTAACCCAAATCCTAATATTGTGCTTGTATGCCAGTACGGGGTATTCATGCGCCATTTTTCTCTGTTACTAAAGGCTTTATCACTACTTGGAAAAAACCGGACTGGACACTGAACAATCGTAATATCATCACAGAAAACGTGTGGTGGTGAGCAACATCTCTCCATGTAAAAAAAAAAAGAAAAAAAAAGAAAGAAGTATAGTTATATTTAGAACCTCAATGTCAAGGACAGAAGACCTTTCGTGTCTCCTTTCTAAAATTTAAAAAAAAAAAAAAAAAATTCCGCCGTGACCTAGACGGGAGATTACTCGTACACAGGCAGAAAGCAGAAAATCATAGATGACGCTTTTCCAAACAGTTTCAGGTTTGGACACGGCTTAGCTCAGTCTCGTCAATGCTGCTTCCGGACATAACAGATCAGGAGTTCTCCTGGCCCTTTTTCTCGTATACTCTCAACCACAGTTGTACCAAGTCGTCGAAGTTGTCGAGATGGTCTCGACTTGACTGTGCCAAACTGAAATCTCCTACATTGATTTCTCCTACACGGATTCGTGGTGCCAAAAATACAAGCATCTAGATCTATATTGATATTTTCTTTAGGTTTTTTCATCCAAGGTTACGTTTGGATTGTTAATATTGAAAATAGGGTTTCGCTCAAGGTTACGAAAACAGGTAAATGCTAACAAACACGTGGAAACAAGCATACAACGATCCAATTCAATTTATTTAACGTCTATTTACATAATAATAATAATAATAATAATAATAATAATAATAATAATAATAATAATAATAATAATAATAATATATTTTGTAACGCGCAATATCAAAACATATGAAGTCTGCTCAGAGCGCAATATTCATTCATTCTCACAATGACAATGTACAATGACATTAATTTAATTAAATCTATAATTAAATTAATCGGTTTGAGACAAATAACAAACACCACTCCCGCCCACCAACCCCCCCCCCCGCCCCCTTCAACAACGTTCCCCTTCTACAAAAAAAAAATCCCACAATCAAAAGTTATGCCTTACGAAGTTACGGTAGTATAGTAGTAGTAGTAGGAGTAGGAGTAGGAGCAGGAGCAGCAGCAGCAGCAGCAGTAGTAGCAGTAGTAGTAGTAGTAGTAGTAGTAGTAGTAGTAGTAGTAGTAATAATAATAATAATAATAATACAGGATGCAATCATGCTCTTTTTCTTCAATCGAACTCAAAGCGCGGCGATCTGAAGTAATCGCTATTACAGAAGGCGGACGAAAAACCAATGTTAATTTTTGAATGTGATATTGACTGCATAATATATATTATTAAACTCAATACAGCTAAACCCACGAATTTTGCGTTGGACTTTCCCCATCATCTTGCCTTTTAAAAAGTAGTAATGTAATCATTATACACAAGCATCCAGTTAACAGGTAAGTTTCGTTTAAGCTTTAGTTATCTCGTATACAGATGTCCAAGTGGAGTTTGAGTCGTGCACAGGTGCTGGATGTGTAATGGGGTGGACTGTGGTGATGATAATAGAGGATGAAGGAGAAACAAGGAGACGAAGAAGGGGGGGATGGTTCACTCCCAGATGTTGATAAACAGTGTTTCCCCCTTTCTTCAATAATGCAATATTGGATGCAGTCAATATCACATTCAAAAATTAACATTGGTTCCTCGTCCGCCTTCTGTAATAGCGATTACTTCAGATCGCCGCGCTTTGAGTTCGATTGAAGAAAAAGAGCATGATTGCATCCTGTATTATCATTATCATTATTATTATTATTATATATATATTTCGAGCAGATGATGATGATTTGGGAGGCTTGTTCACAAAATAATTTGCGTCCCATTACTTCATATAAAATCACTACATTTTTGTCAACAAGAATATTTCGAATACTTGAAATGATACAAGAAGAAGAAACAGCAGCAGAAGAAAAAGAAGAAGAAGAAGAAGAAGTAGAAGAAGAAGTAGAAGAAGAGGTAGAAGAAGAAGAAGAAGAAGAAGAGGTAGAAGAAGAAGAAGAAGAAGAAGAAGAAGAAGAAGAAGAAGAAGAAGAAGAAGAAGAAGAAGAAAAAGAACAACAACAACAACAACAACAACAACAACAACAACAACAACAACAAGACGAAAAAGAAGAAGACTAAGTCAAAAGGAACAAGAAGACAGATAACTGGAAAGGAATTGAAAGAGGACCAACAACTGACGATAGAGACAACAAAACCTATACCACCCAACATGACTAGCATCATCATTACCACCACTACCAACAACAAACACACATCTAGACACACACCATTAAAAAACAACACACAAACACACAAACAATCACAAACACAAAAACACAAAACAACAAAAACAAATCACACACAACAAACAAACACACAAACAACAACAACACACACCATCTAAAACAACAAACACCACACAACACACACACCACACACACTATCACCCCACCACCACACTAACAACAAACATCACACACACCATCTACCAACAACACACACTACTACAACAACACAACACCACACACATCACAACAACACACCACCCACCACCAACAACCCCCACACCCAACCCCCCACCACAACACCATCACCACACCACCCCCCACCCACACAACACCCCACAAACACACCACACCATCTACCCACCACCACCAACAACAAACACACACACACACACCCAACAACCCCACCACTACCAACAACAAACACATCACACACACCATCTAAAACAACACACCACCACTACCACAACAAACACATCACACACACCCCAACAACACACCACCACCAACCAAACACATCACACACACCACCAAAACAACCCCACCACCCCCAACCCACACACACACCCACCACCACACCAACACCCCACCCACACACACACACACACCCACCCCAACACCCCAACAACCACCACACACACCCAACCCCACCCCCAACACAAACACCACACCAACACCCCACACACACACCCAACAACAAACACCACACACACCCACAACAAACACACACCACCACCACAAACACCACACACACCATCTAAAACAACACCCCCCCCCAACCCCCACACACAACCCCCACCACCCACCACACCACGCACATCCCCACACACACCAACCAACCCCCCCACACACACCACACACACACCCATCTAAAACAACAAACACCCCACCCCCACACCACACACACCACTAAAACCAAACACACCCCCCAACCAACCCTCACACACCATCTAAAACACCACACCACCACTACCAACACCCCCCCACACACACACCATCTAAAACAACACCCCCCCCCCCCCCCACCACCACCACATCACAACCAACACCCCCCATACACCAACACCAACCACACCCCACACACCCCAACCCCACCACCACCCCCAACAAACACAACACACACACACCATCTAAAACAACAAACACCCCACTACACAACCACATCACACACACCACTAAAACACCCCCCCACCCCACACCCCAACCCACCACCCAACAAACCCACACACCACTAAAACACAAACCACCACCCCCCACCCCACACCCATCTCACCCAACAAACACCACATCCCCACCCACACACCATCACACACCACTAACACCACACCCCACTACCAACCCCCCCAACAAACACATCACCACACCATCTAAAACACACACCACCAACAACAAACACCACACACACCCCACAACACACCACCACTACCCCCCCACCAATCACCCCACACCCCCCCACAACCACCCCACACCACCCAACCCCCCCCCCACATACCCAACCCCACACCACCACTAAAACAACCACCACCCACCAACACCCACCCAACAACAACACATCACACACACCCTAAAACCCCCACCACACCCCACCCACATCACACACCCCCCCCCACACCACTATCCCACACCACCACCAACCCATCACACACACCATCTCCAAACACTACATCACACACACCATCTAAAACCCACCCCACCAACAACCCATCACACACACCACAAACAACCACCACCCCCAACCCCCACCACACCAAACCCCACCACCAACAACAACAAACACATCACACACACCATCTAAAACAACAAACACCACCACTACCAACAACAAACACGTCACACACACCATCTAAAACAACAAACACCACCACTACCAACAACAAACACGTCACACACACCATCTAAAACAACAAACACCACCACTACCAACAACAAACACGTCACACACACCATCTAAAACAACAAACACCACCACTACCAACAACAAACACGTCACACACACCATCTAAAACAACAAACACCACCACTTCCAACAACAAACACATCACACACACCATCTAAAACAACAAACACCACCACTACCAACAACAAACACGTCACACACACCATCTAAAACAACAAACACCACCACTACCAACAACAAACACGTCACACACACCATCTAAAACAACAAACACCACTACCAACAACAAACACGTCACACACACCATCTAAAACAACAAACACCACCACTACCAACACATCACACACACCATCTAAAACAACAAACACGTCACACACACCATCTAAAACAACAAACACCACCACTACTAACAACAAACACATCACACACACCATCTAAAACCACAAACACCACCACTACCAACAACAACTGTACAAATGAAAACAAAAATCTGCTCCTTCTGACCTTATCCAGCAGACTGTAGCACCGCGCTGTGCCTTCGATCCTTTCCCTGGTATCCTCCAGCTGCGATGTGAACAGCTGCAGCTGCTGCCTCAGGAGCTTGGCGCTGTCCTTGAAGCTGAGGGAGGCGTCGGAGAAAGAGGCGTTCTGCGACAACGTGGACGCCTCCTCCATCAGGTCGTTGGACTTCTCCACGTGTTTCTGCAACAATCAGAAGCCCCTTGTTGGTAAGTTCTTATGCCGAATCACACTGGGTCGCAATGCTATGGTTACAATGTTAAGTTATATTTCAACAACAACAACAACAACAACATCAACAGCAGCAACAAAGAAGACCATGAATGAACATTAGCGTCCACGCCCTCCATAGGAGATATGGCAGTAACGGATAATAACTATCCCCGGGAGAAAGGAGTAAGGGCCTAAATCAAAACTGAACCACCAGAGCAATCATCCTGTTAAACCGTTCCAAAGGTCTATCTCTGTATACAGGCACACCGACAACAAAGGTCTATCTCTGTATACAGGCACCCAGACAACAAAGGTCTATCTCTGTATACAGGCACACTGACAACAAAGGTCTATCTCTGGATACAGGCACACCGACAACAAAGGTCTATCTCTGTATACAGACACACCGACAACAAAGGTCTATCTCTGTATACAGGCACACCGACAACAAAGGTCTATCTCTGTATACAGGCACACTGACAACAAAGGTCTATCTCTGTATACAGGCACCCCGACAACAAAGGTCTATCTCTGTATACAGGCACACCGACAACAAAGGTCTATCTCTGTATACAGGCACACCGACAACAAAGGTCTATCTCTGTATACAGGCACACCGACAACAAACAATCTCGAGACACTGCGCCCCTACTCCTTCCGAGGCGAGCATCACCCGAGGTCTAGTGCACGCACGTATTCCATGGCACGGACTTTAAAGATCCTGACGCTCATGTCCTAGACGGGCGATTGCCGCTACACAAATACACCCAGCACGCACTAGGTCCCTTCTCCCCAACCCCTATCCTTCATCCCCCTATAGCCCAGGATTGTGCTCAGTGGTCTGAGCGTCAGACTGCGCACCTACAGATTGCAAGTGGGCACATCTAGGGTTTGAGTTATTAGATCCTGTGTCGCCCAGCGCCTTCAGCAGCTCTTGGGAAAAGCGCGCTATAAAAACGATGAAATTTTTTTTTAAAACACACCATATGTTTAACCACAACATACACACGATTTTGACGACGACGACGACGACGACAAAACCACACTACCACCAAACTCAGCGCCAATCACCACCATCGTCGCCACCGCAATCTACCTTGTCAGATCTTCGCAGCCTGTGCTTGAATTTGGCTGAGCTACCATCGGGAAAGATGGCAAGCATTTCCGAAGATCCCGAGACATGATTCCACAATTTCAACACATACAGCTCCAGGCCACACATAAAAACTGCATCTTCGGGCTCCGATTTGGAGAAAAATCAAATGAGCGCTGATATAGACCAATGAAACTCTTCCCAACAGGACAAGCGGCAAAGCTGATGTTTCGAACGATAAACAATCTTATCAGCTTAGGACGCAGACTTGAGAAGTTGGAGAGAGACGGTGACTGATATCCCAAAGGTAAATTAGTCTGGGGACCAAGCACTTCCTAAGGCATGTAAGGATGATGTTGACACTATACTCCATTACTTTTAACATTCATTTCAACCACAGGAAAGCACCAGCAGACTTTACAGCAGCCCACAACAGCCCAACAGAAGCGTCAACTACAATGGTAATAATTATGTACAAATGTCTAGGTTGCAATATGGACGTAACACAGCCATGGTAAGCTTAACTAATTATTACTGAGGTCGGTCACAAAAGGATTGTGTTTTGCGTGTTCCAAACGAGTTATCAAACAAGCCACTTTAATTTGGGTGAGTAGTGTTCTATCCTATCCTATCCAATCCCGTAACTCGAAGGTCGTTGGGGTGTTCACAATTTATTTTAAAATGACTTATTAAGAGACCCACTTAATCCGCTCCTCGACCCCCATAATACACTATGATGGAAAGAAAGACCTGCAGGAAATCCCAAAGGATAAGGATTCAATAATTTTACATGAATGGAAAAACCACAAGAATGGAATACAGAGTGGGAAAAGTCAGCAGCTTAGAAGACGTTAACATTCTCAAAGATTTTAGGACATGAAACCCAGTCCAGTTCAAACAAGGCCAACAATTGCGGTTGGACACAAAGTGTTAAGGTCAAGTTCAGCCTCTGAACTCCATGACCTTTGGCTCGTCAAACCCACAGTGTGACAAAGTGCAATGGGCTGAAATGAAGAAACTGCGCAATTACATCCTTTCTTTGAGAACGAGAAAGAAACTGGAGGATGACGAGGCTGTTGGCGATGATGATGGTGATGATTATGATGATAATATTAATAATGATGATGATAAAGATAACAAATATGAAGATGATGTTGGTGAAGAAGAAGAAGAAGAAGAAGAAGAAGAAGAAGAAGAAGAAGAAGAAGAAGAAGAAGAAGAAGAAGAAGAAGATGATGATGATGATGATGATGATGATGATGATGATGATGATGATGATGATGTTTTGCCTCGGGAAGCATGCCTATGTTAAAAATGAACTTTATATCTAAGTTCCCTCAGAACCATGTTCCGCCATATCCGAGCTGGTAAAAAAGGTAAAGGTGGTCCCATAGCCTTGTGGCCGTAGGGGAGCGTGAAGTCGGAGATCACACTTATCTTGGGCCAGCGTAATGAGGGTGATGCCCACCTCTCTCCCTCGCTGCTTTACCTTCCCCACCCTTAAGAGAGTAAATACTCAGTCACAGTTGAGTCAACTGGGGGCGTTGTCACTTGTCGCTTCACGGTTTTGCGGTCACCTATCCAAGTGCTAACCGCACTGGACGGTGCTTAACTTGCGACACAGTAGCAAGTGCTCCAACCACTACGCTATCCGACACCCCTATCCGAGTTCTCCCAGCTTTATGTTTTACAGGCTTTATGGTTCTCCAGCTTTTTGTTTTTCCGGTTCTGTGTTCCATCAGCTTATGCTCTCAAACCCAATGTATGTTTCCATCTCAGGCCCACCATTGAAATCATTCCAACTTCTTACAATTTTCTGCTTGTGTCCATGGCGCTAAATGACTTTTTGTTTCATAGCTGTATTTCTTCAATATTATCCTTTACCCAATAATAATAATAATAATAATAATAATAATAATAATAATAATAATAATAATAATAATAATAATAATAATAATAATCAATTATTTATTTTTAAAATGCAGCCTCCCAGTCTTCTTTAGCATTCTTCTCTTTATTTCTCCATCTTCTCATATACAAACGATCGCCGCGAAGACGCACTTTGCGATCCTTCTCCAATGACAATGGCGCCATCTATTGCAACGAACTTCAAAGGCAAAGGAAGCAACTTGGCTCAGCGACACAAAGGGAGCTAATTCCCTTTCGTTGGCAGACGACATCTTATCTTTGTGCATTCCGCGTCTTTCTCACGACCAAGGCATTTCAGCATGCAGATGGAAAATCCCGGTGCGAAAGGGACAGGAAGGGAACGTGGAAACAAAGGTGGGGAATGGGGGTTTGTGGACAAGCAATCGAGAAATTAAGAGGATTTTTTTTCTTATTAATTACTGTGGGAAATAATAAATTACGTGGCAAACGACATTTTGTGAATGTGTTTCTCACGTTAAATGCACTACATTACATGATTATTGCTTTAGGTCCAGCGGACTCTTCCGAGCCAAATCAGGACCGGAGAACCCCTGATCCGCATAAAAGATCTGCCGAAACAACCCTAGTGGTAAAACTGAAAGCTCTCCACCAGCCAGTCACTTTACAATAAAGACATCCCACGCAGGGATTTATCGAAGCCCCGTTCACAAAAACAAAATAGAATACAAACATCATAATAAATTATCAACAAAACACATACATATAAAATGCCTACATTGCTAAATAATAACATCATAGGAAGCCCTAGTGACCACCTGGCAGAAAGCGTCCAATATTCCCAAGCTGATCCAACAGACCTCGTACACAAATAAGGAGTCTTGTCCCGGAAGAGTTTTCAAGAAAAAAGGTAGGTGACTGGTCTAGCGAAGAAGAAGATAGAATCGCAGATTGATAGAACAGAGCAGGAATGAGAAAGAGCAAATAAGAAAGACAGCGACAGTGATATAAATTAATGTCAACGTTGTTATATAGCGCTTTTGCAGCTCAAGGCGCTGGCCGATACAGGATCACGCCGCCCAGACGCCCACCTGCTGCCTTTGGCGCTTCTTCTGACGCCCTGACCACTGAGCGCCATCCTGGGCAACCCGGGGGCGGGGTAAGGGGCGAGAGGACCTTGTTGGTTATATTCAACCTCAAACGTCTAGGACATGAGCGTTATGAGCTTTGGAATAGGAGCGTGCACAGACTCCTCCTCAGTTTATCGCTGAAGTCAACCGCGGTCATTTCGCCTAATGACACGTTTCGGGATTTATGATTTTATGATTGTGGCTGGTGTCCCTCATGCTCAGTAACATGTCAAGTATGATTGTGGCTGATGTCCCTCAGTAACATGTCAAGTATGATTGTGGCTGATATCCCTCAGTAACATGTCAAGTATGATTGTGGCTGGTGTCCCTCAGTAACATGTCAAGTATGATTGTGGCTGATGTCACTCAATAACATGTCAAGTATGATTGTGGCTGATGTCCCTCAGTAACATGTCAAGTATGATTGTGGCTGATGTCCCTCAGTAACATGTCAGGTATGATTGTGGCTGATGTCCCTCAGTAACATGTCAAGTATGATTGTGGCTGATGTCCCTCATGCTCCGTAACATGTCAAGTATGATTGTGGCTGATGTCCTTCAGTAACATGTCAAGTATGATTGTGGCTGATGTCCCTCAGTAACATGTCAAGTATGATTGTGGCTGATGTCCCTCAGTAACATGTCAAGTATGATTGTGGCTGATGTCCCTCAGTAACATGTCAGGTATGATTGTGGCTGATGTCCCCCATGCTCAGTAACATGTCAAGTATGATTGTGGCTGATGTCTATCAGTAACTACTAACATGTCAAGTATGATTGTGGCTGATGTCCCTCAGTAACATGTCAAGTATGATTGTGGCTGATGTCCCTCAGTAACATGTCAAGTATGATTGTGGCTGATGTCCCTCAGTAACATGTCAAGTATGATTGTGGCTGATGTCCCCCATGCTCAGTAACATGTCAAGTATGATTGTGGCTGATGTCCCTCAGTAACATGTCAAGTATGATTGTGGCTGGTGTCCCTCAGTAACATGTCAGGTATGATTGCGAAATTGTGCACAGCTCCACATGGACTGTCCGTCCAGACCCCTGGCCTTCTATTCCCCAAATGTTGCAAGCGACGGGCAATCAAGGTTGTGCTGTGGTCACTGTACTATACAATTAGAGATCAGCTATTACAGTCTACCACAGTACGGATCACCATGCAGTTTGTTCCGTGCTAATGCAGAACTGTTTAAATTAGTTAGAAGCAATTTTGAATAAGGAGTTACTTATCGGCCACACTGTAGAATTGAGCCCAGCCGAGCTAAGTAGGACAAAATGTACACTTGCACTCACACGCACCTGACTCAGAGAAGAAGAAGAGAGATGATGATGATGATGATGATGATGGTGATGATGGTGATGATGATGACGACGACGACGATAATGACGAATCAGAAGAAAGAACGGACCAACAGCCCATCGGCCTTTCCCACAGAAAAGTCAGATAGGTCAACAAACGTTCTTCCAGCACGCTGAGACGAGAGTCAAATGAGAGCAAATGTAAAAAGTCAATACTGTCAGACCATGGCTAAAAACTGCTGGAAAGGTCGGCCCAGTCACGGGTCCAGTACAGCTAGCACCTGACCGTCAACTACACATGCATGCACCTCCAGACTGACCCTATCTGGCCAAACGCGGCTGGAAAACAGCCCAAATGACCATTTCTCGCTACATTTCTCCGGACTGTTCTAAAAACAACTCCAACAACAGAATCTAACAGGCCCAACATGACTTTGTTTGAGGCAGCTGACAATGTGAGAATAAACGGGGATGAAGCCAATAAGCATTCCACTTTTACAAAATGCAAAATCCGGGATCAACGTAAGAGTGATAATGATTAATCTGCATTACCAGGGATGTGGGATATCTTACAATGAGCATTCTTCTCGTGAAATGGTAAATGCGTTTACACAGTGACATTTGCCATCTATTGGTCAACAAATACCGTTTACCACGGTAAAACTTGTACCATTAAAATAATTATAATACTGCAGCCTACACACTGACTGGTCAGAGAGTGAATCAAAATACCTCAGCTAACACCAGTCTGTACCATGGGGAATTAGGAAATATACACACAACTGATGAACAACTTGCTTTACCAGATTTAAAGTCTCTTGCATTCCACGGCTATTGTTGAAGTCATCCTTACAACACACAAACATTTTGCAAATTTATTCAGGTTCTGTGATGCACATTATAAATTTACAATGAGACATCATCCGATGTAGAGAAAATAATGAAAACAACCAGAGTCAAGGCGTCCTGCTTGAACGTGGGAAGTAATTATTCCAAACGCTAATCATTTGATACATGCTAATCACACACACACACACACACACACACACACACACACACACACACACACACACACACACATACACAAAGAGGCTTTTTTCCCATGCTCAGCAAGCCACGAACACAGTGGTCAAACAAGTACGACCCACGGTCAAGCCAAAACTGCCGGCCAGCAAGCACGTGACATTCACGCAAATAGCAGGACCCGACGAAGCCGTTTCTCTAACTTGCCCAAATCTCGTCACATACAAAACCCACTGGACGGCAATGGCTTCCTAACAAGCCTCACTGGGATTTGGTATTGGAAACAAGGTAACAGTGTAACATCCACGCCATTGACGATGTTCAGCAAAGTCTCTACCTGAACCTTCCCCAATCACTTTAACATACAGTGACCTCCTGATTGCCTAACTCGTCAGGCTGTCTTATAATGGCTCAGACGAGCACCGGACGTTCAGCCAGGAGTTGACTCTCTACCTGACCCCCGTCCCTAGACCAAACCAAATATCACACCACTACAGTTCAAACCAAATATCACACCACTACAGTTCAAACCAAATATCACACGACTACAGTTCAAATGTACAATTAAAAAAGGCCAAGGCTTTTTTACAAATTCCAAACCATAATCGTGGTACTTTCAATTCCCCCCGTCAATTGTGTTGTAATTTGTGCCATGTCTGTACGCATGCCGTAAACATCTTGTGTTTTATGGGGATAATACTGATGTCTGATTCAAAAAAAATACACGAGTTCCATTATTGATTTTATAAAAACGATTCCATGTTGTTAAAATACACATATCACGTAAATACACATATCACGTAAAGTGTTTTATCTATCCTTTGGAAAAAAAGGTGAATAAAAAGTACTAAGAACTTAATTTGGGCAACGGGATAAACAAACTTCCACTTTCGTGTAGCTCCACCTCACAACACTGTATCTTGTGAGAGGCCTGTGTATTATAAAGTCTTGTATTCTTCTTCTTCTTCTTCTTCTTCTTCTTCTTCTTCTTCTTCTTCTTCTTCTTCTTCTTCTTCTTCTTCTTCTTATTATTATTATTATTATTATTATTATATGTCGTGTACAAACCTCTCTACAAGCAAAGCTTGTGATTTTCTGTCTGTTCCATTACTCCTCATCTCACCAGACTTTCGCTGTCCTATCGTTTTACTTTTCCTATATTCTCCTTATGCGAAGTAAGCACTCTTTGGGATGGATAACTTCTAGCATTAGGAGTGGACATCATTATTATATTATCATCATCATCATCATCATCATCATCATCATCATCATCATCATCATCATCATCATCATCATAAATCAGAATCATCAATCATCATAAATCAGAATCAGAATCAGAATCATCAAATCATCATCGTTATCATCATCATCACTACGCAAGCTCTTAACACCAGCAAATATAAATCAATCAATCCAATCAATGAGTAAAATGTTTTATAAAAGCTCGTACAAATTAAACTTTCCTTAACAATGTTTCCAAAATGTCAAAAATAATTCTGAGTCAAAGCAAAGGAAATCTGTCCAAGTCTTCAAAAGCTATTTCTAAAAGTGTTGGGTTAAAGCTAATTTTCACTCACAACTGTTAGAATTGTTTTTAGACATTCGTACTAGTGTGCATCCAACCGCCTCAAAAAGATGAGGTTGAACCTTTGGTTTCTAAGTTCGCTTCTCTCAATAACCGTTAGATTCGTTCAGAGAAACAGTTTAATGAAACACAGATGCGTTCAAAAGTTCATGCTCAGCGCTAAGCACTCTTGTCCAAGGCAAACTTTCCGTAACAATAATCAGGAGTGTTAAAGACGAAAGCGAACGAGAAGAAAGAAAGCAAGAAAGAAAGAAAGAAAGAAAGAAAGAAAAGAACGAAAGAAAAGAAGGAAACGCAAGAGAAGACGAAGAAAAAGAGACATAAGGGTGAAAAAGAAGAACAAAGAATGAAAGACTCCCAGTCCACTTCAGAGAAACAGAAAGTAGGAACAGGAGGAAGAAGGTATTGTAAGAAAGGACAAGAAAGAGCACGAACATATACAACGGAAGGAAAAGGTAACTGTTAACCGAAGAAAACAAACAAAAAGAAATGGAGAAAAAAAAGAGAGGAGGATAAGAAGACAGAACAGTAAGCAAGAACACCCACAGCATGCTGACATGTAAGAAAAAAGTCATTGTTACAACCAAAGAGTGACAAGCTTGTTGATTCGCTGTTACTGTCACCATGTCAAGCTCAGATTTCTCCCGAGTCCTGCTAAAATGACTTGGACCTCAAACCCTGTCAAAAACACCAACTGTATCAAGACTGCTTCGGGGTATTAAAGAGACTGTACGAGACTCCAGTCTCTCCCACCCCATTGTCCCTCCCCAAGAAAGCATGCATTCCTCTTCCAGATTTACAAACTATTTATAAACAAATATAACCGTTGTTGAGAGAAGCAGACTTTCTAACTCCAAAAGAGAAAAAAAAAACTCTTTCCAAATCTACCTCCTCCCTCTCTCCGACAGCACTCTCCCTCTCCACCCCTGCAGACTAGACAGCCCCAATGTTCTGAGAATATAGAAATGAAGCCTTCACGCTAAAATAAACATGCATTTCAGACGCTTTAGTCACAAATATTCGTCACAGACCTCTGGATAGTAAGTTATTGCATCTTCCAGATTCGAATTCTTTGGGCACATCTTCTTTAATTTTCTTTGCTGTCAATGACCTCGAACTCTTACGTTACTGACTACTGACTACTGACTACTACTACTACTACTACTACCACCACCATTACTACCACTACCACTACAACTACTACTACTACTACTACTACTACTACTACTACTACTACTATTACTACTACTACTACTAAAAAGGCTATTTGTAGAGCGCGGTACCGCTCTTTGGGTGCTACTATTGTTCCTTTTAGTTAAAATACTGTAGACCCTGTGCAATATTACACAATTCGCACACAAACGACAGCATGCAGCATTCAAACTTGTTATTTTCAAGTTTGGGTATGCACCTTATGCAGGGTTAGGCTACAACAAAGGCAAAGACAGTACTCTCAACCTAGCTTCACTGTCAATCGTCCGTGCCGTGTGTTACAAATTTGCACAGTAGGTCTTGCAAACAGTGTTACCGTTTAAGCTGCCTTAAGAACCACCATCACCTAAAGGTATTTATGGGGATCACAAAGTCGCTTTAGGAGGTGTGAACGACCTTGTTTCGGCCACACGCACCTCTCGCTTCTAAACTGCAGCGTGTCGTTGTTTAAAGGCACAGTCTACAACATTCACAAACCCGCGCCTTTTCAAGCGTTATTGTCAATACCAAAGGAGACGGTCGTAAGCTTCAAATCTACAACACTACTACAGGAAAACGCCCTCAGTTCTATAACAAAACTACAGGACAACGACTTTGTTTCTGAAAAATGGCTGTCCGACTTCAGCCTAAAGTCTACAAAACAGACCATGGTACAACAAAACGCGCGTCCAACTCTCTACTAAACGCTGTTAATAGATGTTAACCTAAAATCCACAAAACTGACTACGCAAACATCTTAACATGTGTGACCCCAAACGCGCGAACAAATAAAAAGCTGCTAATTCTGTTCAAGGAAGTTTATGCGGACCTTAAAAAGACGTTTCCTACAATCGTCAAAAGATGAATCTAGCAATTATGAGACACAACGGAGTTTTTTAAAAATGTCACGTAAGTCGACGTTTGACCACAAGGAGCTCCAGACACAATCTGACGTATATTCGAATGCAGTGAAAAGTTGCTGACTAAAACGAAATGGGTGTCGTTGCGCATACAAATACAAGACAAGACCTAAACCCAAATTATACAAAACTGACCAAGGAAATGAAGACTTAAAAAGACATGTTTCCTTGCGCTGAGAAAACTTGTTCAGTACACAAAACTAAGCTTCCAAAAATGCCAGAAGTGAGAAAGTAAAAGGAAGTGAAAGTGACCAGCCCAAAAAAAGAAGGCCCCGTTGTTGTCACGTGAAAAGATTGACATATACCGAAAACCAGCCAACCTAGCTAGGCAAGTTCCGAAGAGCTTATGATGTTTTTTTTGTTTGGCTGTATACACAACTGTAACATACGCCCAAGATAAACAGTAAATACAAGATGGCTGAAGCCTTTCTCCATTATTTTGTCATCATCCACCTCTACCAAGCGTTCGAACTCCACCACAAAATCAAGGTGTTTAAAGGAAAGGCGTTCTACAACGTCTCGCTTTAGCGCTTCCTCTGTGTCAAACCAAGCCACTTCCCGGAACTGCTGATCAAATTTGTAATTGGATTGGACGAATTAAGATCCAGTTCGTCTTATTTCCGCTACATCCAAAACAGTGTTGTGACGAACAGATGTGGCAATTAATCCCGGCACTCTCGCGCACAAAATAAAGGTAATCTTGTCTTGCCCTCGCTTCCTGGTGCATCATGATTTGTCATTGGATTATGACCTGTTCGCGGGCTTCTAAATTTGTTCTGTTCCCGTTTGTAATAATCTGGGGTTGGATTAATTCTTGACACAATGCCAAAACCTGCGCATCGCTGTTTAGCCAGCAGATTAAAACATTCAGTGCAGCTGCGTGATCGTGCCAATTGTGTCAACACTGAATAATGACACAATACAATGGCACACTGACAACACAAATAGGCCGATCATTTCCGCTTGCCCTAGAACCGTGCCATCCTTGTGTCAAATAGGCATACAGTTGGGGATTTTTTCACGTCTTCTTCCGTTCAAACAAAAACAAAAATAACCCTCCCCGAAAGCGCACTGCAAGCCGCTAACGGTTGCAACTGGAAATGCAGACACAAATTCTCATTAAAGCATTAGCGGAAAGACCTTATCGCAGAATACACTCGTCAGAGGCGGTCACATTTAGATTAACAATGTATCTTGGCAGGCTGCAATTACGATCGAGCCGTGACATTCCGTGCGAAAGATTTACACCGAAACCTATCAAATAGAATTATGGAGTGTAAGGAACAACATTTGCTTTGGCAACAGTTCCAATTACTCTCTGGTTGTTTCTAAAGAGTTTCTTTTAGGGTTCATCAGACTGAACCACTGTATAAATCGAATAAAACGAAGCTTTATTTACTATTTGTGAAATTTAAATACATCAAAGGTTGTTAACCTAACCTTCTTCATCAGTGTTATCGTATTTGGAGAGTCGTTCTTAATTTTAATGGACTATTGTTTTAACCCTTTAGCTGCCAAAGGGAAAATTACACTGAGGTACAACCATTTGCCAGGCAAATCTGGCTCCCAATCGTAAAGTTTAACCCCCTCCCTCTCTTCCCAAACAAAAAAATATATATATAAACAAAAAAAAAGAGTTCATTGGTGTACGTTTCCGTTGCTGTTGGCAGTTTGTTTCCGACTCTTCGTCAGCCTTTTTAGAGTTGTTCCTATTAAAACAATGAAGACTGGGCCAGGCTTCTCATAGAACTGCTTATGTTATTTAAGGAGTTGGTGCTCATGAAATCGATGTAGCGGTGTTGGTTTGATTCATTATTGATTTGATTTGATCAGCAAATTGATTAACGAAGCCTCGATAGCAATGCTGCGAATGAAAAGCCGACTCCCTGATTACCAGAAAAACCAAAAACAAACTACTGAAACGTGGGAAAGGAAGTGTTGGTAAGTGCGTAGGCCGTTAGTTTAGCAGTCTTCCAGACAACACTACATAAGGTCTGTAGTTTGGGTTTAGTCGAGTGCATTGATCAATACCTCTTCCTGAAGCTATTTATTGCAGCAACGTTTAATCAATACTTCGTCCTTGTCACAAGCGTACGATTCAGCCCTGGCTCTGCTCGCGTCAAGTTTCTCCCTACTCGCCCGCTGGCCAAGCGACCCAAGCCCCGCCCCTCGGGATAGCCCCTTGGAACCCCGGAACAGTTAGACCTAGGCTCTTCAGTCTTATTCCGCCCACCCGAGAGAGCACACTGCCTGCCTCGAAGACACGTCTGCACCCTCGTTGCGACCGCTGAGCTTCGCCAATATTCTTGTGTTTCTACCCGTTCCTTGGTCAAGGTAAGAGGGGTGACTTATTTCAATATCATTTAGCATCCCCATCACCCGTCGATTTTCCCACATGTTCGTATGTCTTGTAGATATTTGCGTCCATGTCTGTGATTCGTCTTGATGTATTGCTTGTAATATACTATTTTGCTTCGTGTATCCATTATCTGTAGTTGATTGTTGCTCATGCCATGCTTGTATTTATACATGTATATATCCCCCTGTCTAGATTCTTGTATAAATCCCCCATGCCATGTTGCCCTGTTTCTTAGACTAAAGTACCCCAGTTAATCCCCCTTGCATATAATAGCCATTGTCCTGTATTTACCCCCTTTTACTTCTCCCCTGATCCTATTGTGTAAATATCCACCCCTGCTGTCCATAACCCCACCTTAGGCGCCGAAACTCTTACACGTTATCGGCCGCTATTAAATTCCACCTAACCCCAATAGCCATTGTTAATATTGTTGGACAGTTGGAACGAACCGGTCAATCTCGACCGGTGCGGCCAAATTCGAAATCTGACTGGCAATGCGCGCGGAATGGCGCGGCATCCAGAGTATGGATGCTCCTCTGATACTGAGCCAATACTTCATTGCAGAACGGGCCCTTATACCGGGCTACAGCGAGACTCAGACCCGCTGCGTGCAACCCATATCCTCAGGTTGACACTGTGAAGCGTACGAGAAGAAATACAGCCCACCGGCAAGCACCGTTGACCGGTTGAACCACCAGCCTCCTATTGCCTAAACAGCCTGACCCAGTGACCTGGACTGGACGACCGACGCTAAGCTGCTGACCAATTGTGCAATCGCCATCCAGCATCCTGAGGCAACCACCGCCTACGTACCCCCCAGTTAAGTGCGCACCTTGCGCACACCACAATTCTGCAGATACCTGGCTCCCCACGCTAAGCAGCCAGATACCCCACTGCCAAATGATGATAGCAGTCCACGATCCCCCCTGTTGACTCAAAATAGTAAAACCAGAACGTCTCCCAGCTACTCTGTACGATATCGAACTATCACTCGTGACTCAGTCGTAAGCCTACTCTCTACGCCTGACCTACCTCAATATAATAAATTGTCTATTAGTGAATTATACCACCCGACTTCCCCTTGTTCAAATTCTTCCCTAGTTTAGTTTGTATTCTCCTCGTCTGTTCTTATAACTTTCTCTAATTCTTTAGTACTCCCAGCGTTATTTCCTTGAACGTCACCGCAAGTCGGCCTATTCAAGGGAGGCGACACAGCGCGGGGAAATAATTGCTAATCCTCATCCCCCCAACCCCCTATATTCGTGACAGTCCTGAAGCTATTTATCGCAGCCATGTTTAATCAACACCTCTTCCTGAAGCTATTTATCGCAGCTGAGCTATGTTTAATCAACACCTCCTCCTGAAGGTATCTATTGCAGCTACGTTTAATCAACACCTGTTTCTGAAGCTATTTATCGCAGCTATGTTTAATCAACACCTCCTCCTGAAGGTATCTATTGCAGCTACGTTTAATCAACACCTGTTCCTGAAGCTATTTATCGCAGCTATATTTAATCACCACCTCTTCCTGAAGCTATTTATCGCAGCTATGTTTAATCACCACCTCTTCCTGAAGCTATTTATCGCAGCTATGTTTAATCACCACCTCTTCCTGAAGCTATTTATAGCAGGTATGTTTAATCACCACCTCTTCCTGAAGCTATTTATAGCAACTACGTTTAATCACCACCTCTTCCTGAAGCTATTTACGGTATAGCACCGTTCTGCCAGACTGTTATTGATTTGCGAGGGTAGTGAGAACTCTCCTTTAGCTGTAACGCTGCTTTCTCCCATGCTAACAAACATGTTATTAAAACATCAATAACATCACAATACAAAACAATAAATGCATTTTAAAACAAAAATAAAATAATCCAAGCGCACCTATGGAGAGCAGGGCGCAGAAATTTCAGAGTCGCTTTCAGATTTTCATGCATGAAGGTCCACAACAGCTGGTAGCATTGCCCTCATTCCATATCACCCACACTCTCGCTACATCCATCACTACAATCTAGGTCCATGTACAACACTGAACTGCCACCCACAACAAGCCAATGCTGTTTTCCCCTGGCGCTGACATTAATGATAGATAATGAGCATTACGTTTGGTTTCTCTACCCATCCCCCTCTCTCAAACCTATCCAGTCCGTACTATTACTAGTCTAGACCTTCCTACACAAACCACCTTCTCGCTCTCTACCCTTAATTGCATATCACTCTACGCATGCTCAATGCAAACATAAAACTCCCCTCCCTATCCCTCCTTCCCATTATCTCTCTCTCTCCATCTCTATCTCCCATCCCCACCCTCTTCCACGCCCACGTCAGTCAGTACTAACCTACCAGAGTACCAGTACTAAACACGACCGTCCTTGAGGACGATGACTGTGGTATTTCTCAGGGTAATTCTACCGTCAATTCCAGAAACTAATTCGGCGTTCCATGACCAGCCAGAGGGCGGACTGAGAAGATGGAAAAAAACGAAGAGGGGAATCAAAAACAAGGCGCAAAATGGAACAAAGAAAGAAAGGCAAAATTCACAGAAGGGAAAGGTTGAAGGGGAGTATACAAAGTGAGAAGCAAAGGGCTGTTACTTCTTCCAGCACCACTGTACGGTCAGGCTCCCCTTTCTCCCAGACCTTTGGCATTCTGTGGTCAGCCCGAGGACAGACCCAGCACATGGACAAAGACAAGGGCTGGTGGAAGTGATGAGGAAAGGGGGGTGGGGAGAGAGAGACAGACAGAGAGAGAGAAGATGAGAGGGAGGATGGTAAGAACAGAAGAGAGAAAGAGGATGAGAGAGAGAAAGAGAGAGGGGGGAGAGGATGGTGAGAACAGCGAGAGAGAGAGACAGAGAAAGAGAGAGACAGAGAGAGAGACAGAGAAAGACAGAATGAGGGTGGAAGAAAAATAGTAATTTAGGACTTCCCCGCCTCCCTCCCCCCTCGCTAAATCCTACCATCAGATTGCCGCAATCTCAGAACTAATTCGGTATTCTAACCATCCTCATATTAAGCCTGCGGATATAGACGAAAGGAGAGAGAGAGGGGGGAGGAGGGTCTGAAAAGAGAGAGAGAGAGAGAGAGAGAGAGAGAGAGAGAGAGAGAGAGAGAAAGAGAGAGGGGGGTGGAAGGGTCTGAAGAGAGAGATAGGAAGAACCGTGGAGAAAAAAACAACAAACGATGATGATAAAGACAGTAAGAAGACGGAGGATAAAAAGGATTTTTGTTTTTAAAACTAATCTGTATTCACTGCAGGCTACCCGCCATTTCCACACTCAAACTATACTCAAACTAAGAGAGGGGAAGAAGGACTAGAATTCAACAGTGCCAAAGAGCTTAACCGAAAAATAAGACGAGAAGAAGATGGAGGAGGAAAAGAAGAATGACGACGACCAGGAGGGATACACGAGGAATGAGGGAAGAGGGAGAGAAGAGAGGGGTAGGTGGACAGACAAAAATGGCTGTCATCAATTTCAGCAAAATCCTGCCATGATTCTCCTGTCAGGACTTAGCCTTAGGCCAGATTGAGACGACGAACGACCAAGAGAGGAAGGAGGAGAAGGAGGAGGAGAAAAATACTGAAACAGTTAGCATGCAACAAAATCCTTTCAACAGGTCTATGCCATCAAAAACCAAGTCGGGCGTTCCTAACAGTGCCTCAGACTTGACTGAATTATATAGAATGGAGGGCAAGGGGGAAAAAACCCTGAGAGAAGAGACGGGGGAAGGAGGGAGGGGGTGGAAGAGAGTTGGTTTGTGCGAGACAAAACGAAGAATGGAGGAGAGTGAGGAGAAGACGATCAGATTGTCACTGCTGGCAAAACTATCTCAACATGGACAAAGTCTCCGTAGTCCTAGAACTACACCCAGCAATTCCACTGTTTTGCCGGAGGACGAACTTCAACAATGGTAGCGGGGAGAAACGGAATAAGCAAAATTTAATGAGAAAGAGAGAGAGAGAGAGAGAGAGAGAGAGAGAGAGAGAGAGAGAGAAAGAGAGAGAGAGAGAGAGTGTGTGTGGGGGGGGGAGAGAGTGAGAGTGAGAGAGTGAGAAGGTGTTTGTACTCTGCGGAGACCCAGCTTACAAGAGAGCTTGATGACATGAAAATGTCAAGAAACTACACAGCCCACACTCCATCACTTTAACGCCGAGTCCTCAAAGAAGGTCGCATTGGTGCTAGAGAGCAGACAAAACGGGACAAGCCTCATTAGGAAAAGAGCCACGTGCAGTGGCAGCACGTGACCTCTACTGTTCCTAGGATTACAATCACAGCAGGCAGTTCAGGACAGCCTCAAAGAGAGGATAACATCACCAAAACAAAGGCCACGCTGGCGTTTTATCAATCAACACAGCCTCAAAGAGAGGATAACATCACCAAAACAAAGGCCACGCTGGCGTTTTATCAATCAACACAGCCTCAAAGAGAGGATAACATCACCAAAACAAAGGCCACGCTGGCGTTTTATCAATCAACAATAATACATGAAACGGAGTGATCAGATTTTACTGCTCTCTTGAGAAGAACGAAATCCCAACTGAAACCAATCATCGGTAAAATTAGAAATTAGGTACATCAGCCTAATAATCACTCACAATTTATCTAAAAACTCTACTCCACCCCTCACAAACACAAAATCCTAGATATAAGACGTAACAGCTGATCTACACATGTGGAAATGAAGTAACCTTTCAATTCAAATCCTTTGCACTAAGCTCTATGCGAGGCAATACATACGACAAATAATAAATTAATATATTCTCTTCATCAAGACAAACAACTGTCGCACCGGATCCCTACCCCCAACTCACTCCCTTTCGTTCTCCCCCCCCCACCCCCAACCGTCACACATCTTTGATAAATAATGCTCTAGTCCTTCCTTAGCCTTTCTGCTTGAACTATTATTGAAAGAATCGATTACTCTTGGCTTTGATTAACATCTACAGGCACCAAACGCATCCCCTCCCTCCCCCACCCCTCTCCTCTGCAGTCAACTTTAAAGCATGGTCGGACTTTTCCCCCCACCGATCCCTTTTTACTCTTTAATAATTAACTTTACTTGAGCAGTGAACCTAGAACTAGATTAGTAGATTGCCTTTAAAGTTTCATGCACCTCTCTCTCTCTGTCTGTCTGTCTCTCTCTCTCTGTCTGTCTCTCTCTCTCTCTCTCACCCCCCCCCCCCAAGACCTGATATGTTGTTTTCATTAACGTAGCCAATAATATCATAAATTAAACGAATAGGACAATTATTATTATCGTATGAAGAATTTCGAGGAAAATATAATATGAGCACGAATATCTATGCTGGATGTATAGAAACTATTAAAAACTATATTCATACTCTTTTCTGTGATTTACGAAATAATAATCATTATGAAATAAACAAAACTTGGAAAATTCTCAGCTCGGTCTGCAAAGAAGCACGGTGGTATAATGATACTTTCACCTCAGGTAGGACACGGCCAAATTGTTGTATTACATGGGGAGGCAAACTAGAGAAAGAAATTAATTGGAATTAAATTTTTTAGAAAATTCAAAAGATTCGTGACATAAAATTAAGATGGTTTAAAATCCGGATAGTGCACAGGATAATAGCAACAGATATTGTTTTCTCTAGCATGGGTACAAACACACACACACACACCCAACACATGGGCACACACACAGACACACACACCACACGGCAACATAAATAATAACAACAGCACCGACGCCCACAATAGGCTCAATAACAACAGCAGCAGGACTACCACCACAACTACACTAACCCCAACACCGACGCAACAGTTAAAATCAATACGCATGCGATATGCACGCGCTTCTGGCATTTGAACAATCCAAATAAAAAAAGAAAGATTTTTTTTGACCGTCAGTGCAATACAATCTTGACTCTATTAGCTGTGCTGCAGTTGAAGAAGAATCCAGCCTTTTATTCACAGGAAACCACATCAGTGCCTGCCAAGCTGGCAACAATGGTCCGATCACCACCACGATGAAATCAAATCGAAAGTACGCGCACAATCAGAGTTGTGTAGTAGCATCGTTAATTCCTCTATTTAAAAAAACAACAACAACAACAAAAACAACAACGCCCTAGCTAGCGGTATCCATGGCTTCCAAATCATTCACTTTCACAGTTATTTTTAATTTTACAGACGACAAAACAATAGCTGCTACAACTCCATTCCAGCTGAGAGAATCATAATTATTACATGTGATAGAAGATTACGGGAACAGCCCGTTCTTGGCCTAACAAAACTCTGGTCATAACAACACAATACGCCTTTAGCAGGTCTTTGAGTTGGTTTTTAAAAAGTGCGCTATATCAGAACGCTTCGTTTAATTCTTATCCACTCACTAAAACTACAACAGTCCACCACCAATGAAAACTACCATGGCAAAGGCAACGTAATTTACACTGCACATGAATTATTCCATAATAATAATAATAATAATAATAATAATAATAATAATAATAATAATAATAATAATAATAATAATAATACACAGTGATAACCAAGGCACTGAGGTGGCAATAATACTCCTAACCACTTACTCCACATTTAACATAACCATCGACGATGAATCAACCGCTGCCACTACTACGACGACGACGACAAAGGAAACCATGCTAATGCATTAAGCCATCATTCAACTCCAGGCGGTATCTGAGCCAGACATTCGACTGTGTAGTGCCATGCACCACCAACAATGACAACGACGACAGCAACAACCAATGACAACGACGAAAAAAACAGGCATCGACGCCGGTGTGCTAAGCCATACTACTGCAAATGTTGTCAGCATCAAATGCCTGAAAAATCGTTACGGCAGACAATCCAATGTGCACCCGAACCCAATAACATAGGACTGTAACAGCCTAACAACGCCCATCTATCAATAAGTCTTACCCCTTAGTAAGATAAACGTATCTTCCCCAGAATATCATCACAAAGACTTCCTACACAGCACTCACGCTAGCCTAGCAACTTCATCACTGTGCCTGATGTTATCGATCACTTTCGCAGAATTTCTCGACGATATTGCGACGACACGTCAGATGACAAGAACAACCGACACAACTGCAGTAGATCCTCTTCGGCAAAAGACGTCGTACGAGACATGGAACTTAGCCTTGCAGGCAGACAGCATTATAACCTTTGCTACACGCACGCTACTCTAGCAACGTCATCACTGTGCCTGATATTATCGACCGATTTCGCAGAATCTCACGTTTAGCAGAGGGGGGCCAATCTCAGCATAATTCAAATTAAGTCAAAATACCGTTCGTTACTTTTCCAATTATCATTCTGTCCAGTTGTTGTAGCCTAATGGCCAGCGGATTTGTAGCCGGTATGTCTTTGGCAGACGAGGGTTCCATATGGACTATCTTGTAAAATGTCTTATTACGGAAAATATTTCATAATAGTCCGAGTTTCAAGCCTACACCCTATAAGACAAGGAAATGAAAATAAATAAATGAATAAAACAAGTACAATCTCCGTGAAATACTTTACTCATTGCGAGAATGTAGATTTAGAAACTACCTGCTCAGTTAGACCTACGAACCGCCATTATGAGGTTCAGACACTTTTAACCTTTTTTCCTTTTGCTATCTTAATATAATACGAAATCTCTGCCAACAGGTAGAACATGCTAGATAAACATCAAGGTCAACAAGATCCATGCATACAACCGAATATTACATTATTGATGACTCAAAATAGACTTGACTGACCGCACATGCACGAGAAAAACAATATTCCGTTCAGACTTTGTTCTGCCTTCTTTCACTGTGCAACCGCCTACAAATTTTTTAACATTTATTTTAGTAACAAACGGGGAGCAACAACTAGAAAGGACTGGGTTTCTATGGTAACCGCCGACATATTTTATTCTTAGCATCCATAGACGATAGGACGAACACCCCACTCCCCATCCCCACAGCATTCCCACCCTCACCCGCAACCTTACAATCGCCCTCCATTAGTGTCCAAGTGTTAATAACTTATTTCATGAAACCCTAAAAGCAATATCTCATGCTGATAATCTAGCGAGGAATAGGATAGCCGATTCGGCAACAGAAGTCGTACAAAAAATGTTGATCCGACATTGTAATCTTTTAATTAAAGCAGAATAGACGGGAAAGTTTGCAAGCCAAGCGCGCGGACACATACACACGTATACCTAACACACCTTGTACTGTTATAGCTCTGCTTTATACGAAAACACAGATAGGCAGGCACACTCCACACACGCCTGCGCACGCACGTTCACTCTCTCTCTCTCTCTCTCTCTCTCTCTCTCTTTCACACAGTCACACACACACACACACACAGAAACTCACAAGAGTAGACAAAGAAGAGAAACCCTGGAGAGATGAAAACAAAAATGAATACAGCAATCTGTAATGGATTTTTAAAATGTTTTGGCTAATAGGATTTACTTAGGAGCTTGGGGGAGGTATATGGAGATTGATTCGAACAGACAAAAATTAAAAATGTACACACACAGGACACGATGACGACTGATGTCACATAATAATCAATACGACGATCGCGGTTGCTATACGGACCAAGAAGAAAAAAGAGAAGAAGAAGAAGAAGTTATTGAAAGACCACAAAGTTGGAGCGAAGGAAAACAGGAAGGAGGAGGAGATAAAATAATGCTATACAAGGAAAAGGGGAAAATGTAAGAACACACAAAAGGAAGACCAAATTAAATTTCAAACACAAATCAATAACAGCAACAAGGCAATTAAAACCAACTAACACACGGAGACAGGCTATACATAAGCAAACACGCGCGTGCGCGCGCACTCACACATACATACACACACACTTACTACCACAATTATCATCATCACCATCATCACTGCTACCATCGTCATCAACACCACCACAATCATCATCACTACTACTACGACGACTTACCATGGCGGAGAAGTAGAGTTTCTCAAAGTCTCTCTGCTGGCCTTTGATGCCCTTGAGGTTGTCGGCGGTGTCGGAATGTCGCTCCAGCAACGACTGACCATCCGCGTGCAGCCATGTCAGCATCTGAAGCAACAGCCACACAAATGACGGATAAGATATTTGATGATAATGATAATAATAAAAATAATAATAATAATAATAATAATAATAATAATAATAATAATAATAATAATAATAATAATAATAATATAGTAATAATAATAATAATAATAATAATAATAATAATAATAATAATAATAATAATAATAAAATAATAATAATAATAATAATAATAATAATAATAATAATAATAATAACAATAATAATAACAGACTTACCACAGCAAACAAAACAAACAAACAAACAACAACAGCAACAGCAATTAACAGATATGGCTAACGTCATCAAGAAAATGATCATCGCTCCTTTCTTCCGATCACACCTTTGCATGTTTGTTAGAAGAATTGAAAAATCTCGTACTCTCGGTGAGCTCCTCAGGCGGCTTGAGTTAGATCCTATATCGGCCAGCGCCTTGAGCAGCTCTTGAGCTGAAAAACCGCTATATAAGAACGATAAAAAAATTCAGTATCTGAAACAATATAAACCACAAACTTAGGCCTTTATTTAGGGAAGAAATCTTGACCACGCCATAACACAATCATAAAGATCAAGCGCAGTAAGTGCTTTCTTAACCACTAGCAGTACTGCGCTATACAAATGGTGATTTTAAAGGTTACATAGGCATGTGCGTTGTTTTGGGAGCCCATGTTTCACAATGTAAATGATTGTTACAACCACTGAAATGAAATTCAGCAGGCTACAACACACAAGCGCACAAATGCAGCAATTTATTCAATAATGTATTTTCTAAGGGATTTGTTTTCTGGCACAGAAAACACACAATCTAATGACGTTGAAACAGCCATAAATCTATTATTTGCCAATCAAAGAAGAATTAGGAAAGAAGAAAAAAAGAATTAAAAAAAAAGAATGAATTAAAGAAAGAAAGAAAGAAAGAAAGAAAGAAAGATAGAAATAGAAGCAGGAACTAAGCTCCTATGATTCATTTGCTCCTTAATTAAGAACACTTAGCACTAGACTACATGGAACACGGAAACAAAACAAATGCATTAAAAAGTAAAAGCCATATCGACTATTGCGATTACCTTGACTTGGAGATGAGAGAAAGTGTAGTTTTAATTGATGCTTATAAAGACAAAACTAATTAGCCTTGGAACCCCCAGTGTAACGTGGCTGGATATCCCATGGCTTACGCCAGGAGCATGACCAACACCCACTACTAGTACTACATGTACACACCAAGAAAAAATAGCGTTACTTTACACTCAGTTACAACACACAACCTTAAATAGGTTAGCAACAACACAATCTTAAATAGGTTAGCAACAACACAACCTTAAATAGGTTAGCAACAACACAATCTTAAATAGGTTAGCAACAACACAACCTTAAATAGGTTAGCAACAACACAACCTTAAATAGGTTAGCAACAACACAATCTTAAATAGGTTAGCAACAACACAACCTTAAATAGGTTAAAGAACAAGATGATATTAGAGTCATCTTATATAGTTCGATGTTACAGGACATCGCACGTATCATTGTCGGAACAGATTTATTTAAGTTACTATAATTAACAATTTCTATTTGTTTGTTTGTTTGTTTGTTTGTTATGGTTGTCTAAAATCACATTGTTGTGAAGGACGTTAAATTAAAATATTGAATTGAATTGAATTGAATTGTTCCTTGTGAAAGCATGTGAAATCAAAATCTACTTATATCCTATCCTATCCTATCCTATCCTATCCTATCCTATCCCGTAACTCAAAGGTCGTTGGGTCACTACAGATGATCGCTTAACCAGCGTACTCCATCTTTCTCTGTTCTCAGCAACCCTCATAGCTTCGTTCAATGTCAAACCAGTCCATTCTCGAATGCTGTCCTCCCACCTCTTTTTCTGTCTCCCTCTTCTTCTGCCTCCGTGCACCGTGCCTTGCAGGATGATTGGAGTTTCCGTTTCTTCACCACTGCGAGCATGTCATCGTGTTGTCCAAATGGCTTGTGTTATGGTCTGTGGGACTTCTTCGTTGGTGATGTGCTGGGTATAGGAAATGCCCAAAAGTCTTCTGTAGCACCCCATCTCCATGCTTTTTATTGTTGTAGATCGGCTGTGAGGGTCCATGTTTCGCAAGCGTATAGGAAGATGGAGATGACAAGGGAGCGCAGCAGCCTTACCTTGGATTATAGACTGATGGTCCTGTCTTTCTAAATGGGCTTCAACCTTGTCGGGGCAGCAGTTGTTTGTGCGATCCTGGAGAGGACTTCCTGTCGGGACCCATTGTCTGATACAATGGCTCTTAAATATTTGAAGCTATGCACTGTGATGAGGGACTGGCCTTGGACTTTGATGTCCATGTTGATGCCATTGGTGTTGTTGGTCATCATTTTGGTCTTCTCTGCACTTATTTCCATTCCATAGGCTTTGGACGTGGTGTCAATCCTCTGTACAAGCTGTTCGTTTTTGTTCCTCTCCAGCCAATCCATCAATGTCATTCGCAAATCGCAGTTTGGAGATTGCTCTACCCCCCCTATGCTGACTGTGCCTTCGTGATCTGCAAGGGCATCTGACATGATGCGCTTTAGGAAGATGTTAAAGAGTGTTGGAGAGAGTAGGCATCCTTGACGCACACCAATTGTTGTTCTGAACCCTTTTCTAATAGCGCTGTTGTGGAGGACTGCACCGTTAGCCTTGTCATACAGGCTTTTGATGACTTCAATAATTTTAGTGCTCATGGTTGCCGACAGAGTTGCATACCAGACTCGGTCAAACGCTTTCTTGAAATCTACAAACACATGATATAGATATTGTTGGTGCTGTAGGTATTTCTCGCAGATTATTCTGAGGTTGAAAGTCTGTTCAGTGGTACCAAAGAGCTTATGATAGAGCTCTTTGGTGGTACTTCGCCTGGCCCTGAATCCTGCGTGTTCTTTAGCTATGATTTGTTCAGCTTGGGGTTTCAACCTGCTAATTATTATTTTCAGGAGGACCTTAGTGGGATGGCTGGTGAGGCTGATGGTGCGGCGATTTTCAAACTCCTGAAGGTTACCCTTTTTGGGAGAGTGATGACAAGCGACTGGGTCTATGGTGTAGGCCACTCCCCACTCTGCCAGATTTTGTTTCAGATAATGGTGAGGGTGTCAATCATCGCTTCCCCTTCGGCTTGCAGCAATTCCGCGGGTAAGTAGTTCACTCCAGATGACTTCCCCTTCATTAGTGATTGCACTGCTGCCTCAACTTCTTCTCGGAGAATTGGGAGGGGTTCTTCCTCTTCTCTGTTCTGGGGACATGCTAGAACTGATGGGTCTCCGTTTGGTGTGTGGTTGTAAAGGTCAGAGCAGTACTCTGTCCATCTATCCAAGACTTCTTGTTCTTCTGTAAGGCATATGCCAGACTTGCTTTGGATCGTGGAGACTTTGGGCTGTTTAACACTTGTCAGACGCTTCACAGTCTGGTAGGACTTCTTGAGGTTGTTCTTGTGTAGACTGTTCTCTATTTCCTGGCATTGATCTTCTTAAATCTTATATTGTTCTTATATAGCGCTTTTCCAACTCAAGGGCTGCTCAAGGCGCTGGCCCATACAGGATCTAACTCAAGCCGCCAGAGGCGCCCCACTAGCAGCATCTATTTCATTTGTAAAGACAAAATAACTAACCTTGGAGAACACCAGCTTGCTTGACTTTGACCCTCTATGACTTGCTCCAAGAACATGTCCAATAACTAAAGCTAACTCGCAAGCAACGCGTGTTACATCAAAAATCGAGTACAGGCAACTGGTATGAATGGAAAAGATTGTCTAACGAGCGGTTTTCGTGATCCTATGATTCTCGCAACTGGACACTGAGCGAAGCCATAAGGGTTGCTGAGAACAGAGAAAGATGGAGTACGCTGGTTAAACGATCATCTGTGGTGCCCGAACGACCTTTGAGTAACGGGATAGGATAGAATGATTCTCGCAAATGTATCATTCTTTACAAGAGTTGTGCTACAGACAGAGGCGTGTGTGTATGTATGTGTGTGCGTGCGTGAGAGAGAGAGAGAGGAGAAAGAGAGAGGTGGTTGGGAGGGAAAGAGTTAGTGATATCTATAATCATTAAGGTTGTCGTTATCGGAATTAATGTTACGTAACAAAACAAAGAAGACATTCACTATAAGAAAAAAAAATGACACTGGCAAAAGCCTTCGCATGTTTATTGAAGAAAAATAATAGGTTACGATTCAGAAACTATGCTCAAGCAGATCTTGACCTAAACCGATTTT